>CM029502.1:34634721-35119421 GCA_017140595.1 Eucalyptus curtisii | reverse complement strand
GCATAATGGATGTAATTTGTTCCAACATGATGTATTATATGTCAGAGATTCATCAGAATTTAACGTCTGTATTAGTATTGATTAAACTTGGTTTTAGTTTAAACTTCTATAATAATAGTGTAGATTTATATTTGGATACAAACTACTATGGTAGTGGTTATTTTTTGATGGTTTTGTTATATTGGATGTTGACTATGGTAATGTTAATGTTTGTTATTCACTCTTCACGTCTTCTAATTCATATAATAATGATATAAATGAATAACATGCTAGACTTAATCATATTGGCCAATAAACGTATTAATAACTAGCTAAAGGGCTTGTTGGACAACATTTAAAAAGTCGACTTGCCAATCTATGAGCATCGTCTAGTAGGGAAAACAACAAAGAAATCATTTGAAAAAAGGTAAAAGAACTGAATTTCCTTTTGCAATTAATCCATTCAGACATTTGTAGTCCAATGAATGTGAGAGGAAAGCATTGGGCTATTTATTTCATCATATTTATAGATAATTATACTAGATTCGAACATTTCTATTTGATTTCTCTCAAATATGAAGTATTTAGTTATTTCAAGAAGTTAATGAGCTTGGTAAAAAATCAACTAGATAAGAAAAAAAAAAATTAGATCCAATCGAGGTCAGAATATCTATCTAATGAGTTAAAAAATTTATATGATGAAAAATGAATAGAAAGACAGTTATTTATTCCATATACTACTCAACAAAATGGTGTTGCGGAAAGAAGAAACAAAACTCTACTAGAAATGATTAAGTCTATGATGGCGCATGCTAACTTACCTATCACTTTTTAGGCTGATACTTTATTAACTCATGCCTATATACTTAATCAGTACCTTCCAAATCAATTACTTATATTCCATATGAGTTATAGACAGATAGAAAACTAGACTTAAGTTTTCTTAAATCGTAGGATTGTGCTGCCTATATTATCATGAACATTCTCACAAGTATGGGAAATTGGATCCCAAAGGTAAGAATAGTATTTTCCTAAGATACTGAGAACTCTTGAAAGAGTATGTGTTTATAGGTGAGCAGGAAAATCGGGGTATAACTAAATTTGAATCACAAGATATTTCATCCTTAGAGAATAAATTTCCTAAACAGAAGCGAAATAGGTGAGAAGTACTCTTTCTTTGAAACATTGGATCAAGATAATGAACTTAAGAGAGTTATCCAAGTGAGAGTAATATGAGAAGTGATGAATTAAATTCGACTTATTCTAAATTACAATCACTTGATGAGACGATATCATCATTATCTAATTCGAGTGAGAGTATAATGGAGAATAATGTACAAAATATACAATCTTTTGTACGACGAACAAGTCGCAAAAATATTCATTGTCAACATTTTGACATTGAAAGGAAAACTTTACGGTTGCTCCACAAGATGAAGATGAGTCAAGGAATGTAATGAGGCTCTAAATTGCCCTAACAATGAAAAATGGATGCATGCAATGGAAGAGAAAATGGAGTCAATGAAGTCAAACCAAGTTTGGGAAATGGTTAATCTTTCAAAATGACGCAAAGCCATTGTGAACAAGTGGGTTATCAAAATAAAGCGTAAAATTGATGGCTCAATGGAGAGACATAAGGCTCGTATTGTGGTAAAGAGGTATAATCAATAAAAGGAAATTGATTATGAGGAAGCATTTTCTCTTATAGTGAGATTTATCTCAATTCGTCTTATTCTAACAATCATAGCTAGTATGGATCTTGAACTACATCAAATGGACATAAATACTGTTTTTCTCAATGGATAATTAGAAGAAGAAATTTATATGGAACAATCTATTGGTTTCATTTTGAAAGGCCAAGAACAAAAGATATGTCGATTTTTGAGATCAATATATGGCCTTAGCAAGTTATCGAGACAATAGTATATACGTTTTCATAATGCCATAATAGCATATGATTTTATAATGATTGATGAGAATCATTGTATATATATATTAAAAGATCGAAAGATCAATTTGTAATCATATTATTATATGTTGATGATATACTGATTGCCGAAAATAATATGGAGTTTGTTAATACTGTTAAAAGTTGATTATCTTCCAACTGTGAGATGAAAGACATAGGTGAGGCTGCATACATTTTTTTGAGTTAATATTTCAAGGAATTGTTTGAAGAGATCATTGTCTCTCTCACAAGAAACGCATATAAATAAGGTTTTTGAACGATTTCATATACAATATTGCAAACCCATAGATACTCCTATTACAAAAGATGAAGGATTAAGCTATAGAATGTGTCCAAATATTCCACAAGAGAATGAACAAATGAAACATGTTCCTTATGCTAATGCTGTTAAGAAGCTTAATATACGCTATGATGTGTACAAGACCTGACATTTGTTTTGTAATTAGAATGATAAGTAGATACGATCAATCCAAGTCAAGCACATGGAAAGCCATCAAAAGAATACCGAGATATTTGAAGGGAATTGCTGATTATATGTTGAGTTATCAAGGAAATGATCTACGATTCAAAACTTATTCAAATGCTAATTGGAGAGGAGATTTAGATGAAAGGAAACCCACCTCTGGATTTGTTTTCTTCGAGCAATAGTGCAATATCATGAAGCAGTAAGAAATAAACGTGTATAGCCTTGTCCACGATGGAAGCTAAATTTGTGGCATTATCAACAGCAATACAAGAAGGTGTTTGGCTTAAGAGATTTTTAGATCATTTAAGTGTTATTAAGAATGCTGCAAACTCTTTTACCCAAAAAAAAAAAAGAATGCTGCAAACTCATTGCTCATTAAGCGTGATAGCCAAGTAGCAATAGCGTATACCAAAGATCCAAAATATCATGACAAAACCAAACATATGAATACCTAGTATAATTTTATCAAAGATATGGTTGCACGAAAGGATGTAAACTTACAATACATATCTACACATAAAATGATAGCAGATCCTAAAATGAAGCCACTACTTAGAGATGTATTCTATGGTCATATAAAATCACTAGAACTACGAAGAGCCCGATGTACTAAATATTGTAATTTCCCTAAATGTTCATATTTAATGAAGTTGTCTTTCATTATTAATGCCTATGGTTTTTTGTTTTAACGTTTATGCATTTTAATGCTTGGTGCATCATATAAAATTGAGAAGACATGTCGGACAGATAAGAGATTAGCCCACTCCCACACGGGTAATCGCATTTATTTACTATGCGATAAATAGTGATGAGACGATTTTTTTAAGCTTATTATCTAAGTGATAATCGAGAGCTCAAGCTTAAAATATAGATGTCACCTTAACTGAGTGTTAAGACGATGACATAATATTTGCTATGTCTGAAAGTAAAATAACTCCTATTTTACTTTATCAGTCTTTGATGCTAGATGTGAGTTTTTATGAATTCTTTTGAGGGAGTAGATACGTGAACTCGAGTTAAACATTAGGTATGTTTAAACTATCATCTGTATAGTATTGAAATTATAGATATATTCTCCATGGAAAAAATAATAATTTAATACCGTAATACGTATTTCATACTATGTACGCATAAGACGACCAATAAGAGTGGCAAAAGTTTTGCTCTCAACTTCTATGCTGTGTGAGACTCTTGAGGAAAAGAATTCCTCAATTAAGTGCCCTCATGACTCTTACTTATTCTCAAGATTTTTATTCAATATTTGCTATTTTAGAATGTTGCCAATGATCATGAATTGATTTGATCCAATGGGACAGTTCTAGAAAAGTAAGTTAAACTGAAATTGAGAGTTTCAAAAAAAGAGGAAGATCGAGCTTAGGATATCACATTTTAACTTTGTATTCACCGGTCAACCAATTATTGTTTTTTTGGGATAATCTTAATTATGAATATAATATATCATTATTAAAAAGAGATCAAGAAACATATAAATATGATTGATCGATTTAGGGTACCGCATATTATATCTACTAAAAAATGTGATCTTATTATGAGCTGTTATATATTCTTGTATGGCAACGAGCTCTCAAATTATGATGGTTGCACGAATTATTTACTGGTATGAACGTTGTAGATAGGAGAAGAAAGAGTTTTGGTCGGGCCACCATGTGCGAGTGGGAAATGATAGGTTTTTTATTTGATAAGTCAAGTCAAGCTCATCCGTCCATGTTAGGCCAAACCGGCCCATAAGAGGAAGAGGGCGATTATTTTTTAAGTGAAAATAATTACTGTATAGATATGAAAAATGAGGAATGTTGAGAGATAGAATGAAACAGTACGTTCATTTCCTTCCCTTGAGACAATAGTGTACTCATTTTTTAAGAACGGAACTCCAAGGCTCCAATCAATTCTTCTAAAACTACAGCGAGTACTTAATCTATGGCAAACAAGGTATGTCCGTCGCTATGATATATTTTTCGATCGGTGTGACATGTTTCTCGAGCACATTTCCACGTTTTATTTTCAGTATTCAATCATTCAAGTATCGGTTCATTTTTCAGGAATATATTCCCACACGTTCCTTGTCACCATACACCTTTCAGTTACCTCTTTGCCTTCTCGCTCATCGCATTTTGCCTCCAAACCTTTTACTCCCCATCCCTTGTGGCCGCCTCCTGCTTCTTTCCTAGCCACAAGAGCAAGCAAAGTAGATGTTTAAAATTTGACCTAACTTCTTCAAGAATCTTGTTTAATTGGGAGTTTAGGTCTTAGAGACGATCTCATTGGCTCTTAAGGTAATGAGATGAATTTGGAATTATTTTTTCTTGTATAAAATGCAAGCATGATTATATTGTAAAAAATCTAGAGAATGCATTAAATGTCAAATTCGACAAAGTTCATTAGTGGATTTAATGGATTGAGATTGTCACCAATTTCGATGCTTGGCAGTCCACTTGAGGAAAATGTGATGGTGCTTTTCTGTTTTCCGTAAAGCTTATGCAACAAGCATTCATAATTGCATATATTGTATAAATGTGCAAATTCATACAAATATAGACCAGGGTCTAGACATTGTTTAGCTTCCAATTTGTTATGAAAGATTATGCTCTTTTGGGAGATTATTAATTCATGTTGTGCTTGGTGGTGGTGTTCACCCAAATAATGACTCCTTTAAAGTACTGAACGTGTTTTGACCAAAAAAAAGTACTGAACGTGCGGTTTGTTTATAAATGTGGATAAGGAAGAAAATTTAGGTACCCAATGTATTACATTTCTAGTACTTCACCTGCACTTTGTGTTTCATGATTAGTGTGCACTAATATAAATGGATAGTGACAAAATTCAAGCAGCGATATAATAGGTGTGGCTATAGCAGTAATGATTGTTGTCATACTAGCTATAGATAATTATAATCACTATAAGAACTACATACCAAGAGAGCCTCATATGAGTGGAGATTTCAAGAAAGAATTGTACATGAATGTTTATTATACAGTAGATATTCATTGTGTAAACCAAATATGGATGACGCCGAATGCTTTTTTATAACTTTGTAAGACACTTAGTGTAAATAACATGTTGCATTCTATAGTAAATTTTTCTATTAGCGAGCAAGTTTTGGTATTTACTATTTTCTTGGACATATTGTGAGGTTTAGAGTCAATACTTCTCTTAAATAGAAGAAACGGAGGAAAATAGGACATGCGCATTAAAATGGGATAGAATGCACATATAATGTGGATTAGTTATCAAAATATTAAAAGAAGCCAACAATTTTCCTTTTTGTTTTTTTTAAGTGCTTCATTTTGAACATTTAGTTTCCATTCCTTTGATGTAATCATTATTTAAAAATTAATAACAGCTCTTTATCATATTATTTTTCTTATTATGTTGTTTGAAGTGTTGTGGAAACTCTTCTAGATGATTTTCAATTGACAAACTTTTCTAAATTGACTTATAGTTTTGATGTTAAGTATTTCCAGGTGATATTGGTCATAGCTAGATCTATCACCTAGAGAAGGGTGAATAAGTGATTGTGTGGAAATGAATGAATTTAAACAAATATTGCAACGAGACAACTTTTGATAAAGTGATCGAGATCTTGGGTACACAATTTTACCACAATAAATAACAGAGTAAGAGATAGAGAATTGCACACTCAAGATTATAGTGATTTGACATTTGCAAGCTTATATCCACTCTTTCATGCTATAGTCTATTGGCTGGAATCCACTAGAAAAACTTATTAGAGGTTACAAGTCCTAAGCTTCGAGCACTCAAGTTTGTGTAAACAACTCCTCGCATTCTTAGCCTCTAAAAGGTTTACACAATATCGCTCAGTAGAGGCAAATGTATAAGATCACGAAACACTCTTTAGACTTTGGAATTAAAAGTTTCAGATCTCATGAATGCGAATTCTTAGTCCCTTCAGCTTGGAAACCTCCTCTTATACTCCTCCTAATCCAAGCTGACCGTTGGACATATCTCCAAGAGGACTTATCTCATCAATCTTCCCGTTGATTTTGGATATGGTCGAGAAGATTTAATTGCCTCAGGATCGTCGAGGGTGAAGCTTCCTATATGCTCTACCACCCATACAGCAGTTCGGGTTTTCAAAAGTTGAATGTTTATGGATGGAAAGAATATTTCACCTCCAATAAGAAATTCCAAGAAGATTGAATCTCCAATAGATATTTAGAAGACTTTCCTTTTGTAACTTCTTATAAAAATGGCAAGGAATCCAACCAATCGCCACTAGTTATTGCACAAGTGCATTTGACTCCTTCCTAGCCATTTGATTATAATATGTAAGGAAGGAAAATAAATCATGCTCACCAGCAATGGTTTGTTCCTGAGCAAGTTCTTAATGCTCAGTGATGTCCTAATCTCTAGTAGGCTCTTGATGCTCAGCACCAATATCAGCACTCTCCTGATCATTAGTCAAGTCAACATCTACCGTACTTGCCTGATCATCTGTTGTTCTGAGTTGATCTTCAGCATACTTTTGTAGTTGTTCTGCATTAATGACTGCCTTTGTCTGATCAACAATTGTCCATGTTCCTGTCTTTTCTTCGGCTTCATCCTCGTCATCAATATCATTATCAGTGTCAGGCTGATAGGCATCAATAATGTCATCCAAATCAATTGTATCTTTTTTCAGATTCCTCCAACATTTTTTCATTGAGCCTTTGTAAGAAGGCTTAAGAGTTTTGTCTCTGTTCAGCAATTCGTCTTCTCTTGGTGGGTCGATCAATTGAGTCTGGCATAGGTTCATCTGCATCCACTTTCAGCAATTTACCTTTTGTGTTTTTCTAACTTTCAGTAGTGTGCCTAAAACTTCACATCATTTCTCATCTATCTTCAGTAAAGGCCATTGAATCTTGCTCAATTTCCTTGGAATCTCAATGTTCAATTCACGAAAAAGTTTGTGATCGGGAGATCCATAAGGCAAGTACCCATTGTTCTTCAGAATTGTTCTATATATATGCAAGATAATAAAACGAGTAATAGAAAATGAGCGACCATTCAAAATGGCCCATATCAATTTGGCTTCATAACGAGAAATGTCAGTTGTGGAAGATCCCTTTGGTCTCAAACTGTTGATAATAATCTTATGAAGAACAATTTGTCTCAAGGGAAACAACTGATGGGAAACATGGGACTTGTCATCTCTAGTGAAATCAAGGATTCTAGAGAGTTTCTATAGGCAACATTAGGATTAACATTTATAGCTTCAAATTATGAATACCTAACCTCCAAAACTTTTGCCAATTTCCATGTTGGGATCAGATATGGCTTATCAAACACTGTGAACTCAATAGTATCTACTGAGTAAAATGACAATGTTGAATAGAAATGTGCAATTAGGACAGGGAATGCAGGATATTCAGTAACACAAATATCAATTAGAAGTTGATCATCAAAGAATTGCTTAAGATGAATACTAGTAGACTCAAAAAAATCGAAATCAACAGTCCTCTATTTAATTACTCCTCTGTTCATCAAAGATCTGAAGTGTTGCTAATGCTCTTTAAATTTAAGCAATTTGTTTGACAATTTGCATCAATCACATATGCAATAACTTTCCTTTAAAGTTGGCATACAGTTTGTCGTCGTTACTGCCCCTTCGCTCATCATCCTCAATCATTTTCTTATTGAGAGATGTTTTAGATACTTTCTCCTTCCCTTTTATTGATCGAGTAGCACTCGAATCACCAACACTAGTGGGAGGCATGCTTCTGATGGGATTAATGAATATTAACTCTAGTACCTTTTCACTATCAAAACCATACTTAGTCAACAGCCGAGAAATTACATCTTTACTATCTCTTAATGCCTTGAGCGTGCCAATTGTCGATCTTAACTAAGAAAAGTCAAAGAAGTTTCCGCACCTTCAATGCTATTAGAAGAATTGGATAGATCAAAAAATTCAAGGCTTCCTATAACTCTAGATTGCAAGCATGTAATGCAATTTGATCGCCGTGAACCAGAAGGTCTAAGCTTTGACTTTATAGCAGTTTTTGGTGCCATGGTTCTGAAAGTGAAGAAAAGTTTTAATCTTTTTGCAATAGATAGTGTTTTGCAAAGAGTGAGTTCAAGAGTGTGTAGAAGAACGAAGAAGAAAAAGATAAGTTTTTGCTTTTTATGGAATATGAAGCGGTATGATTAAAAGGGTTTAAAAGAGATCTAATTTTTAGGGAAATATAGAGAAAAATTGTAAAATGGGTTTAGAAAAAAATAAAATAAACAATTTTTAAGACATATAAAAATATATGGTAATAAATTTAACTATGGAAGGAATTATACCTAATATGCTTCCAAAAATATTCTTACCGCTAAAATTTGAAAACATTATCTGCTCAGCATCTTCTGATGTACCCTGTCTTTAAACACTTAGAGCAAATGGATTAATTATGCTCAATTTATCTCGAATAAAGTCAAAGGCCTTTTTTGTCAAGAGGTTTTATAAAAATGTTAGTCAACTGATTTTAAGAATCAACAACTGAATATTTACTTCACTATTATGGACATAATCGCGTATGAAATGGTGCTTGATTCCAATGTGCTTGGCCCTGGATTGAAAGATTGGATTCTTCGTCATGTTGATGGCACTGGTGTTATCGCATTTGATCGTTGTATTAGAGTTCACTACTCCATAGTCCTTTAGTAGCTACTTCATCTAGAGAATTTGGGTGCAATGATTGCCCAAAGCAACGTACTCAGCTTCAGCGGTTGACAAAGATATCGTTGATTGCTTTTTGGAGAACCAAGATACAGGCATGTTGCCCAACAATTGACAAGTTCCAAATGTGTTTTTCCTGTTAATCTTACATTCTACAAAATCAGCATTGCGATACTCAGATAACATAAACTTTGATCTCTTAGGATTCCGAAGAGAAGGGTAAGTATTCATGTATTTGATAATCCTTTTCACTGCAGAAAGATGAGACTCCCTAGGGTTTGATTGAAATGTAGCCCACATGCATACATTAAAAAGGAAATCAAATCTTGAAGCGGTGAGATAAAGTAGGAGCCAATCATGCTCCCGTAAAGCTTCCGATCAACCTTTTTGCCATTCTCATCTTTGTCAAGCCTTGAGGAGAAAGACATGAGAGTTTTTATTTTCTTTGAATTTTCAATGTGAAATTTCTTCACAAGCTTGTTGGCATATTTTTCTTGAAAAACAAAGATTCATTCTTTTGTTTGCTTGATTTTCAATCTAAGGAAAAAAATTTAATTTTCCCATCATGTTCATCTCAAACTCGTCTTACATCAACTTAGCAAAATTCTTGCAAAGATTTTCCTTAAGAGATCCAAATATAATGTCATCGATATAAATTTGCACTAATAAAATTTCCTTACCTTCTCTCTGAATAAATAAAGTAGTATCAACATTACCTTTCTCGAAACCATTTCGAATGGGGAAAGTTGTTAACCTTTCATACAGGCATGAGAAGCTTGTTTCAAATCATATAGAGCTTTCTTGAGCTTGTAGATGTGATCAAGCTTTCGTGGTTCTTCAAAGCTTGGAGGTTGTTCTACGAACACTTTTATCTTGATGAATCCGTTCAAGAAAGCGCTCTTCATTTTCATCAGGAAAAGTTTGAAATCATGAAAACACAAGTAAGCGAGTAAAAGTCTGATCGCTTCAAACCTTACTACCGGCACATAAGTTTTTCATAGTAGTTGATTCCTTCTTCTTACGAGTAGCCTTTGGTGACCAATCTTGCTTTTTTCCCCATGACTTTTCCTTGATCATCGAGCTTCTTCATATATACCCATTTTGTTCCTATCACCAGATGATCTTTTGGTCTGAGAACCAATTCCCATACTTTATTCATATGGAATTGTCAAAGTTTCTTCTGCATTGCTTGAATCCAATTTGCACCTGATAGAGCTTCTTCAGTACTTTTTGGTTCAATTTCTGAAATAAACGCCAAAGTACTAATAATGTCTTTTGGAGATAACCTTGTTCTAATCTTGTTGTCAATGTCGTCGATGATTAGATCCTTTGGATGACTTGACTTGTGTTTCCAATTTCTATTGAATATGTCATCAGACGTTATGGGTTTCTCACTGTCATTCTTATCTGTCTTTTCTTGTTGCTGAGACTATTCATCTAGTATTGAATTCTTGATTTCTTCTTGTACTTTAATTGCATCAGATGATTGCTCTGCTTGACTAGAGTCTTCATGGATTTGAGAATTTTTATCGAACTTCACATTGATGGATTCCTCTACTGTGTGAGATCCCTTATTGTAAATTCTGAAGGCCTTATTGGTAGTTGAATAACCCAGAATTATACCTTCATCTGATCTTTCATCAAACTTACCAGACTGGTCATCAGCAATTCTTAAAATAAAGTATTTATAGCCAAAAACTTGGAAATATAAAATGATTAGTTTCCTACTTTTGAAAAACTCATGGGGGTCTTTTCTAAAGAAGATATGAGGAAAACTCGATTTATGATGTAGCATAGTACTGAAACGGCTTCAACCCAAAAGTGTGATCCAATTTTGCTCTCAATAAGAAGGGTTCTTGCCATTTCTTATAAGAACCTGTTTTTCCTCTCTATAACACCTTTTTGTTTAGGAATGAATTGAGTTGAAAACTAATGCTCAAAATCGCTTGCTTCACAAAAAATGTTGAAAAATATGATTTTCGAACTCTCCCTCATGATTAGTTTTGATGAAAGAAATAGAATAACCTTTTTTGTTTTGAATCTTTTTGGCAAATTTTGAAAAGTGAGAAAATGCTCCATGCTTGTGTGCAAGGAAGAAAATTCATGTATACCTTGTATAATCATCAACTATTACCAAGTAGTACATTTTACCTCCTAGACTTTGTATTCTTATAGGTCTAAAGATGTCCATATGAAGGAAGCGCAAAGCTCGTTAGTACCGACATAATTGATGGGTTTGAAAGAACTATTTACCTATTTATCTAGTGCACAGATTGAATAGACTTCATATCTTTCAAACTTAAGATTTGGTAATCCTTGTACTAATTTCTTTAAGGAGAGTTTCAATATTTGCTTGGTGCTAATGTCTCCAAGCTTCCTATGCCGGAGATCCGATTCGTCTTTGATGGAGATCAAACACTGAACTTCATCAATAGTTATGTCCGGTAGATAGATATTCATGTGTCTCCTTCCAATAAACAACTTCAGATCTTTACTTGTGCCTAAGCATTTGTCTTCTTGAAAGCAAATCTTGTATCCAACGTCACCTAACCGATTGATACCGATGAGATTATAGTTCAAACCTTTGACAAGAGATACATCTCTTATAGTCAAATTTCTAATTTCAATTTTTCCCTTACCAATGATCTTTCCTTTGTTGTTTCTTCCAAAGGAAACGCTTCCACCATTGAATCTTGAGAGTTCAACGAACTTGCTCAGATCACCGGTCATATATCTTGAACAACCACTATCGATGTACCACTTGTTTCTCTTTCTCTTTGGTACCTACAAAGATTAAGATAAGTTCAAGTCTTCTTTGGTACCCATATCTATATGGGTCCTCTTTGGTTAGAATGATTAGCCATGCTTAGAAAGTTTCTCTGAATTAGCTTCCAACATCTAGGATAGTCATTTTCATAATGATCATGACCGCCACAGATTAAACATTTAAAAAGGTTTTTACCAATAGCTTTTACAAATATTTTTCTAAAATAATTTTCATAGAAGACTCTTGGAGGCTTTCGCCTCTTCCTTTCTTTGTGGGCTAGAAAATTATTTTCTAAAACCTTTTTGTTTTTACATCCAAGTCCTGATTTATTATAACACAAGATTTAGATTAACAAAATATGTTCCAAAGTTTTCAACCCAACTAAAAATCTTTTTGCTACATCTAAAATTTCCTTTTTTCAAAGAATCTTTTTCTTTTAAGATAGAATTAGGATTTATTTTTTTTAAGAAGAAGATTCTTTTCAAGACACTTAATATTTTCATTTTGAAAAGAATACTATTGTCTCCATCTTGAGTTTTTCTTCTTTAACTCTGAGAATTTTCTAAACGCGACCTTGTAATCGATAAGCAATTCTTCTATATAATTTAATACTTCAATTGGAATATCGAAATTACTTAACTCAAATTCTTCTTCCGAATTAGATTTTTCCATAAGACAGATATTAGCGTATTCTTCATTGCTTTCTTCACACTCGGTGTCACTCCACGTTTCGGCCTTTAGTGCTTTCTTTGTCTTCTCATACTTGTTCTTTCTTTTCTTCAAAAGAGGGCAATTCGGTTTGATGTGTCCTCGCTTCTTGCATTCAAAGCAGATAACATTTTTATTTTCCTTTCTATCGTTGAAGTTTCTCTTTTGCTCGATGATTTGAAGGATTCCTTTCCTTTAAACTTCCTTCCTCTTCTAGCCATTTTTTGAAGCTTTTTCACCATAAGGCCAATTTCTTCACCGTCCTCGTCATCTTTGTTTGAATTTAAATCATCAGAGTCAGGATTAGAGTTTGAAGCTATTACTTTCTTACCTCTGGTGTCTTCCTCATTCAGACGTTCTTCTTCATAGGATTGAAATGTTCCCACGAGTTCATCCACAGAAAGAGGTGATACCTTTTAAGTCTCTTAGATGGATGTTTTGATGGCGTTCCATTCCTTTGACAATCCTCGAAGAATCGTGTTCATATTCATTGGGTCTGATACGGGTTGCCCTTAATACGTCAGTCCATTGACAATGTCAATAAATCTATTGAACATGTTTGTTATAGATTTTGTAGGTTTCATTTTGAAGGCTTCATATTGTTGAAGAAGAATGTTTATCTTCGTTTCTTTGACATGATCAGTTCCTTCGTATGTCACCTACAATTTATCCAAAATTTATTTTGCTGATTCATAAGAGGAAATTCGATTATATTCAAATGTAGATAATGCGTAATATAATGAATAGATAGTTTTAGCATCTAGTGCTTCTCTTTTGACAATGTCTGCATCAGATAAGACTGAAGTTTCTGGTTTTTTGCCTTCTTCTTTAATCGAGGGAGGTTCAAGTTTTACGCTCCTTAGAATAACATCCCACTCCACAAAATCCTTTGATTTGATGAATGCTTTCATCTTGTTTTTCCAAATATTGTAATCTTTTCCATCACAGTAAGGAGACTTTGTATCACTCTGACCTTCCATGAAACCTGGTGCAATATTACTAGCCATTGAAAGATTGTTAACTCAGAAATGATAAAGCACTTCAATTAAGAGTAACCATGCTTTGACACCAATTGTTATGGCTAGATCTATCACATAGAGGGGGTGCATAGGTGATTGTGTGGAAATAAACGAATTTAAATGAATATTGCAATGAGACGATTTCTAATGAAGTGGTTGGATCTTACTTGGTGCATAATTCTACTACAATAAATAACGAGTAAGAGATAGAGCATTGCACATTCAAGATTATAGTGGTTCGGCTTTTGTAAGCCTACGTCCACTCTCCCGTGTTACAGCCTATTGGTTGGAATCCACTAGAAAAACCAATCAGAGGTTACAAATCCTGAGCTTCGAGCATTCAAGTTTATGTGAACAACTCCTCACACTCTTAGCCTCTAAAAGGTTTACACAATATCGCTTAGTAGAGGCAATTGTATAAGATTATAAAACACTTTTCAGACTTTGGAATTAAAAGCTTCAGTTTTTGTGAATGCGAATTCTTGGTCCCTTTAGCTTTGAAACCTCCTCTTAACCGTTGGACATATCTCCAAGAGGACTTATCCATCCAATCTATCTGTTGGTCCTAGATCAGGTTAAGAAAATGTGATTGCCTCAGGATCGCCGAGGGTGAGGCTTCCCATATGTTTTGCCGCCCATACAACAGTTCGGGTTTCCAAAAGTTGAGTGTTTACGAATGGAAAGAATGTTTTGCCTCTAAGAAATTCCGTGAAGATTGAATCTCTGATAGATATTTGGAAGACTTTCCTTTTGAAACTTTTTTATAAAAATGGCAAGGAATTCAACCAATCGCCACTAGTCGTTGCACGAGTGTATTTGACTCCTTCCTAGCCGTTTGATTAGAATATGTAAGGAATGAAGAATAAACCACGATTCTAATTCTGCCTAATATCATCTAATCTTATTCCATCAGACTTTCCATATGAAAATACTTTTTATCATAAACAAAATGTCTAAGTTTTGTCAATCATCAAAACCACTAAGGAAATGTTTTCTCAATAGTATTTCTAGAATAAATTATCAGATTTTATTAGGATTCATAGTCAGGTTGAAGATCTATTAATCATATCCTTTATAATTAGAATCAACGTGATAAGGATTATGATCAAACGTGTTGAGAAGATCTAAAACTGTCATGCAACGACTTGTAGATTTGGTTGTATTTCTTCCTATATATATTGATTATCTAGAAGGAAAGAATATCATAATCTTTCTAAAAGATGAAGGATTGAAATTCTTTGATAAATCAATCAGAGACGAAACATTTTTTCTACACAAAGAATTTAACTTATGGAAATCCAATCTATTGTATAGGCGGTAGCATCAAAGGTGTTAAGTGGATCACTCCCAATTGGAGAGGCAAATGCAATTATGTATATCTATAGTAGAATATGTGTAGTAGGGAGTATGTAAAAGGAAAAGAAAAAAAAGGAGGAAAGAAAATTAAGAGAGATCGGGAAACGAATCAAAGCGACCTTTCCACATCTAGAAAATCATGAGAGATTAAGAGATAGATAAACGTGATTTTCATATCATAAAATTCCAATTGAGATTGCATTTGCTCCTATAAATAGGAGTCCTCCTCAATGGTGCAGAACATACAAAAAAGCAAGAATATCTTAGTAATGTAGGGTAGCGGAAGAAACAGTATACTTCTTCCAAGTGAGTTATCCAGTTTGTGAGAGGGTCAAATCTACAAATTGAAGACAATAAGAGATCCACCTTAGGGTAAAGTTATATTCTATTATTTATCATAGTGGAATTTGAAGTGGACTATGGTCCCGTGGTTTTTTTCCCTTTGCCTTGGAAGGTTTTCCACATTAAAATTATAGTTATTTACTATTTATCTTTACTACTTTCATCCAATATTTTATCCTAATTAATTTTCACAGAGATAGTATGGGAAAATTATCTAGGCCTTCTCGTAAATATCGTTCTTTTTCCCAACAAAGGCAGACTTCATTCTCGGCATTCTCGAGGTAATCAAATCTTCTAGCATCATTCAGGTCCAGCAAGTTGATTGGATGAATGATCATTAGAATTTATGTCCAATGGTCAACTTGGACACTGAGGAGTATTTAAGAAGATTGCGATGCTAAAGAGAAAGATAGAGTTTTCGAAGTCTAAAATTCCAAAGTTTCATGAGAATTTCGTCCTTGCACATTTGTCTTTGTGAGCTTTAATCTATAAACACTTAGCGGTTGTTGTTGGAGTGTGAGATTAGAAGATTGAATCACACGTACTTGAGTCGGGAGTACACAATTGTTGTAATCTCTAATTTTTTCTTCAGTGAAATCCAATCGATAAGCTATCAGTGCCAAAAAGTTGACGTAAGCTTATCATAAATAAAAAAAACTGTAATTTTTGTGTGCATTTTTCTATCCTTTAAACTCTAATTTATTTCTTGTGATAAATTGCACACTAATAAGATTTGACAATTGCACAACTTGTTAGTAGACATTGTCCTATTGCAATATTAAATTTGATTATCTTTTTAATTCTACATATTCACCTATCGACCCCATTAGGTGATAGTTCTAACTCTAACATGAAGTTGTTACATAGTTATCGTGATGGATAAAAGCAAGGAAAATAATGAGAAGGTCACACAATTTAGGTGATCTAAACATATTGAATGTGTGGTATTTGAAAATCTTGCCGATAAAGAAAGTAAAAGAAACAAGTCTTCGAGCACATACAAACTCACACCAAGTGCTTGCGTTGTCAATACAATAATGAGAGGTTTGGCATTGGTTATGAGCGACCACGTTAAAAATCATATGAAGATGATTAAAACCAACTGGAAGATAAATCAAATTGTATAAGGTAATAGTAGATTCAATTGGGCTGACAAGTTGAAAATGGTCATAATTGGGAATTTGATAACCATGCAACGGTAATTTTTTCATCACTTTTCATGAAAAAAAAAATGTTCTTGCAATTGTCAAAATTGGAATGAGATCTGGTGATTAAATGAGAAGTAGAGTAATCTGGATTTTGCTTGATTGAGCAATTCTTTTTGTTTTTGCTAGTGAAGGCAGAGAATTTGGAGTTCTTTTCCTTCTGATTTTAGCTCAGACAGAAAGAATTTTACAAATTTTGGAGAAAAGATTGGGTGCCTCTAATGTAGCCAGCACAACAAAAAATAAGGAACCTAAAATGGTGACACGTGTTTAAAGTGGGCCCAAACGTTAGACTCCCTGTACGTTCTCTCCTCTCTCCTCTTTCTCGCCCAAATGCTGAGACTCCCCTACTCCTCTCTCCTCTCTCCTCTTTCTCGCCCAAATGCTGAGACTCCCCTACACTCTCACTCTCTCTCTCTCTCTCTCTCTCTCTTCTCTCATCTCTCTCGCCCAAATGCCGAGACTCCCCTGCACTCTCTCCCTCCCAAATGCCAAGACTCCCGAGGCGGAGCCACGTGGTGGTTCGCCGAATGAGCCACCACGCCCTTGTCGGACCGACAAGTCACAACGCTGATTTGGTGATGGCTCGCTGGCCCCTATCGACTGTGCTCTCTCTCTCTCCCTTTGAGTCGCGACCAAACCCTCATCCGACAAACCACCTTCGCCGACCGAAGTTCGTTGGTTGGAAAGGATGGGATGCGAGAGAGAGAGAGAGAGAGAGAGCATGTCGTCGTCATTGCCGGTCCAATCAGGTCCTCGCCTCTTCCCTTTCTTGATATGCTTTTATAAGATTTCGCCTTGACGAAGGCATTGGATCCTCTCACATTGTCCTGATTGAGGTGCGGAATCGAAGGGACTCTCAGTGCCTCTCCCTTTCAGGCCCTTCCGGCATCACGGTCTTAGATCTCCCGGCCCCCGCCCCCTTCTCCCCTCTTCCCGGTTTGCGCTCGCGAGGGTCGTTGGGGAAGCGACACTGCGGAAGAGAGAGAGAGAGAGAGTGTGTGCGCGCGCGCCCGTCTCGACATTTGGGTGAGAGGGAGGAGAGAGGAGAGAACATGTAGGGGAGTCTGACTTTTGGGCCCTCTTTAGACACATGTCACCAATTCAGGTTCCTTCTTTTGTGTTATGCTGGTTACATTAGAGACACCCAATATTTTCTCCTGAAGCGACTTTAGTGTCTCCTACAAGTGTTTTTTGTTTTTTCCCCGAATCGTACAAGTTGAAATATCTCTGTTTTCCCTTTTTATTTGTGGGGTTGGACAGAGAAAGGAAATGAGTACCTGCATTGACTTGCGCTTCTTTCCTGGGGTAGACAAAATTTGGGAGGTGGACAGAGAAAGAATATGAATAGCCAAATTCTATTCCGCTGAAACTGCAAATTTTTATTTGTTACTAGCAACCTTGGTTCTGAAAGGAATTAGGCGGTGGCTGTTGCTGTATCTAAATTTTGCTTATCTATACAGCACAACTTTAGTATATCTACCAATGCAACTGTGGATTTTAGATAAATGTCAGTATGATTTCCCTGTTGTGTTGGAATTTGTTGTTAAAAAGATGTTTCATTTTGTTTCTACAGTTTGTAATGTACCCCCTCTGTGTTAGCATATATTTTAATAGAATTTATTGTGCTAGTTCTATATAGAGCACCCTCATAACTCACTTAGTGTTGTGCATATTACGACGACCTAAATTATTTCGTTTGACTTTTTATGGATTATCTGCACTAATAGGTCCATCATTTTCATGAAAAGTATTTGAATAGGATGATTAATGTGTATGATGAGATGGCTTTGGGAGAGATATAGTCATCGGAAGCTTTGCTAAGGAGCTTGGAGATATCGATGTGACAAAAAGCTGCCTCCTCACTTGTTCATTTAGGCAATGACTTTGATGAGCTGATGAAGGGATCAAAAATATTTTCATCTACTGTGCTTCAAAAAAGAGTTCTCACAAAAGACAAAGATGTTCCAATAATGATGATAAGTTTTCAACAATTTCAAAGCAATTTGGAGAGATGGCATCGTCGATTAAGCTGTTGGGTCAAGGCACTGTCAATTACTCTATATTCTACATCAAGGTGATGAAAGTGGATAGATATGACGAAGTTACCTTTGGATCAGTTTTTTAACTATCTAGTTGAGAATAAAAAAAATTGGAAAGGCGTTCGTGGCGAAGAGTGCAAATTTTCGAAAAATGTGGATCAATAAATTTTTAAGCAAAGCATATAATTCATAATGCATTTAATTAAGCTCTGTTGACAAAGACTGATATGTGCTCTTTCTTTTTATTTTGTTATTGTTATCACTTCGAGACTTTTTATATTAATATCATTGGGTCAAATCTATGTGTTGTCTTCATATGTGTAACTATTTCGCTTATTAGCTCGCTCTGGCCCAAGCTCTCTCTCTTTCTCTCTCTCAGATTAATCATATATAGTGGAGCGAAACGAAGTGTAAGGAGGAGAAAGAAGTAGTGTATTTGTGATCGTCAAAATGAAGAACTATTCTCGTGCATCATCCTCTTGTGTAGTGAAACATGAGATTGAATTTGCCTCACTGGTTAATGCTGCTTCTTGAGAAATATGAGTGTGGCACTGTGAAAACGTGTGATAAACCCATTTTTCAACTCATATTTGTTGATTAATAGTGGCCAAAATATACATTAGCATCAAAATATGGTCCGCCCAACCTTTGTGGACCCGGCCTAACCTTGATGGGCTTGAGCCTGGCCTCTATAGACTCAAGTCTAAGCATCAAGGTCTCGGGCATAGCCTCAAGGGACTCGAGCCTAGGCAGTCAGAGACCCTAGGGCTTGTACTCAGTTTCCCACAACCCTTGCCCAAATTACTAGTGTCTAAATTATGCATTTTAATCTTGGAAAAAAATCAGGCAAATTTTTCTCACTAAACGACAAAAATTATTATCTGGTTCTTTTTCAGATTTCAGGCAAATGTCAGAAAATATTATCATTTTCTTGAAAATTAATTTCGTAAAAATTTGAAATGTCACATTTTTTGTGAAATAAAAGGAAATTAAGTCTCTGTTTGTTTCTGAGAAAATATGGGAAAGTTTGAGGAAATGGAAGAATTTCGCAGGACCTCTCGGCTGATTTGGAGCTGAAAAGCTGGAGGGCGTTATTTTATTTTATTTTATTTTATTTTATTGCATAATTGTTTGGACCAAAAGAAACGGCTCGCTGTCTAAATAGGATACAAGTAATGCTGTGGTGAAGAAGTATTTTGACCGACGATGCTGAAGTAAATACTAGGGAAAAATTTTTGTGAATCAGAAAACGGCGGCTTCGTTATGCGACCAAGGTGCATCAAGCGGGGAGATTGTCTCACTTTTAATTTCCAAACTGTTAATGTCCATATCCCCACCATTATGAGAAATTGTTAAATAATTTAATATATGTATTCAAAATTGAATCTAAATCGTTGAAAATGGTGAGTGACATATAAGTCTTATTTACTTCCCAAACAGATGTCACGGTCCATATTTAATTTAGAAAGTAGAAAGGTCACTGAAAAAGACTGTTGAGTGGCCATATCAGAAAACACAAGCGTTCAATAAGCATCTTATAATTCGGCATTGCATTGTTTTCTAAGATTAAGGAAACGACAAAAAGGACTTGTCATTGAACCGACGAAAGCTCTCATGCGAATAGTCTATCAGTTCATTTATATTTCCGCTTCTGTCCCTCGAGAAGACAACGGATAAGGTTGACATTGAAAAAAAAAACATATATGAAAAGGACGGTCCCATTAAGCTCGAATTGACATACATATTCTAGCCATAAAATTATTCGTCAGAAATTGGCTGACTTATTTGTCCGATTGCAAAGAAGATTGAGGGTTGTGTGGCTACGATTTTATATGATACGCATTAAGGGTGAGCAACAATCCAGTTTTAACAAAAAAAAAAAAAAAAAAAAAGGACTGAATCAATCGATTTTGAATGGTTCTTGAAGATTAATCAAATATTCGATTCCTTAAATTTTGAACCAACAAAAAATGGTCCACATTCCTGGTGCACAGTAGAATTATCTGAACCACTCAAACCGGATCAATATATTGTTTTATAAATATTTTCATCTTAAAGAATAAAGAGTTTAGGAGTCTCCCTCTCTAATTTCTTCTCTCAATTTCTTCTCTCAGCTCAATTATGGCTCCCTCATTCTCATTTTTAATTCAACTCTTTGTACTCTTCTTTCATTATTCAGATCTAGAATTGGTGGGGTGGTTTAGCTTTTGGAACCACAAGCAGTTCTCGATTTTAGGCTAAGAATAGAATCCAACAGAAAATGAGAAAAAGAATGTGGAAGAAGATTGTATTTTGTGTATTTCATTTATGACAATCTCAATGTACAATACCCAATATTTAATACAGAGGGTGAATAATGAAAGGAAAGATTATTCCCTAAATATCAATTTTAATCTTGAATTAATACATCAATCAATTACAATCTCAAAATGATTCAAGGTATTAATCGGACAAGCATATCTTCCAACACTCCCCCTCAAGCTAGCAGCTTATATGTGTCTAAGACACCCAGCTTGCTTAGAAGATATGCATGTTATCTTTGGCATAGAGGCTTAGTAAAGATATCCCCCGTTTGCTCCATGATTATAATTCCTCTTGTCTCGATTATCCCTTCTTGAACCTTGTCACGGGTGAAATGGCAATCAACTACTCTATGCTTTGTTCTTTCATCTACTATAAGATTTGCCACCAATTTGAGTGTTGGATTGTTGTCACAAAATAGTAAGGTTGGACCTTTGACTTGTACCCCAAGGTCCAGAAGTAGACCTTGTATCCATATTACTTCACAAACTGTCTTGGCCATAGCTCGATACTCATCTTTAGCTTATGATAACGACACAGTTGACTACTTCTTTGTTTTCCACAAAAGTAGTGATTCTCCAAGTTTAATGTAGAACCCCGTAATGGACCTTCGGGTCATAGGACAAGTGGCATAGTCCGTGTTCTCAATAGGCTAACATCTCCATGTTTCACTTCCAAGAAAGGAGTATCCCCAGTCCTAGGCATATCTTCAAATACTTCACAACCTTAAGAGCGACATTCATGTGAGACTATTTTGGATTATGCATGAATTGATTGAGTGTTTGAACTTCATAACATACGTCAAGTCTAGTCATTGTGAGATATATAAGTTTTCTGACAAGTCTTTGATAGCTTGATGGATCCTTGAGCAACGAACCATCACTTGGAGATAAATTCATATCATAATCAACTGTAGTCAGCTTGACATTTTGCTCGAAGGGAATAACAGCTGGCTTGCATCTTGATAGATCTACTTTTGATATGATTTCCAACACAAATTTTTGCTGACTAAAAGAGATTCATTGGTCTAATCGAGCAATTTCAATTCCAAGGAAATATTTAGGTGATCCTAAATCTTTAATATGAAAGGTGGAATGTAGGTACTATTTAAGACCTTTGACAACCGATTCATCACTTCCCATAATGAGTATATCATCGACATATATCATCAAATAGATAGATGACATACCTTTGTCCATGTGAATAAAGCATAATCATGTCTAGATTGTCTAAATCCTGCAACTGTAAGTACAGTGGTGAATTTAGCATACCATTGTCAAGAAGCCCATTTGAGACCATATAGGGATTTGCGGAGACAACATATCCTAGACTCCCCGTCTCCGTAAACCCTGTGGAAGATCCATATAATTCTCTTCGTCCAAATCACCATTGAGGAAGGCATTGTAAAAATCCATTTGATGCAGTGGCCAGGCATGAAAAGCATCAATAGATAAGAAAGATTTGACAATTACGTCCTTCGCGATGGGCAAAAAAGTCTCATGGTAGTCAAAACTTCTTTACTATGTGAATCCTTTTGCCTTGTAACTTTCAATGGATCCATCTACTTTGTAGTTATTCTTGTGGACCCACTTGTAGCCAATTAGTTTGCGATGAGATGGAAGTGGCACAAGTCCCATGTCTAATTTTCCATGATAGCATGTAATAATGTTGCCATAACTTGTTGCCAACATGGATCATTGACTACCTCATCATAACAAGAAGGTTCCCATTCCTCTTATATCCAATTAATACAACACATATGTTCTGACGACGGTCTATGAAAGGAGACATAGGAGGAAACTGGATAATGAGTACATGGTGAATTTAAGGCTGCATAGACATAATCTTTGGTCCAAGTGGGTGGACAAGTAATGCAACTAGAGCATTGTGGTGGATCATGCTAAGGCAGAGAAGATGACTCATCAACAGTGATATGTGCTAAGGGAAGTTCTATTGAGGAAGGATCATAAATCTCTTCAATTGGCATCATCGTATCCTCGATCGAATTATTTGAAGTTGATGTGGGACTAGGAACCTTAGGTAATATTGGAGGTGGCTCTGGACCTTCTGGAGGGGCAATAATGATATATTGATGGTCTTTAGATAGGTCCTCTTCATGAAGAAATCGAGGAGAAGCCGTTCCTGTGCCAAAATTTTGGTCAAATACACCTCATCATGGAAAGGAAACTTGTCCTCATGGAAATAACATCCCTGCTTATAAAAAAAAAAATACCTATGAATGATTCATAAACATGATACTCCTTTTGAAGACTTGGATACCCCATGAATATGCACTAGCGAGCATGAGGATCCATCTTATCCCAAGGTCCTACCATCGTGATGTAACATAAGCAACCAAAAACTTTAAGATGGGGAAGTTTTGGTTTTTCCCAAAAAGCAACTCAAAGGGGTTCATCCGTTGAGAACTTGAGTCGGCATGCGATTGATTAAGTAAGCTAGCGTGACCACATAATCTCCCCAAAATATTTTAAGAATAGAAGCTTAAAATTTAAGGACTTGTGCAACTTCTAACAAATGACAATGTTTACGATCAACTGCCCCATTTTGCTATGGGGCGTAAGTACAAGAACTCTCATTCTATGAGAAGAGAATAAGGATCCGCATTCACTATTGAAGAATTCTCTTCCATTGTCAATTCGAATTTTTTGGACAAATTTTCCAAATTAATTTTTGGATAAGGAAAGAAACATCTTCAAATGAAGGGATACTTGACTATTGGATTGCATAAGGAAAACCCATGTAACACGGGAATGATCATCTACAATCGTGAAAAAAAATCATGAACCATCATAATGTAGTGTATGATATGGTCCCCAAACATCAGCATGGATCAATGAGAAAATACTATCAGCACGATTTTTGCTTATGGGAAAAGAAACATGCAATTGTTTTGCTAGAGGGAAAATGTGGCACTGAAGATAAGAGATAAAAGCACTATGACCCAATCTTTGATGAGAAATGAAATTTTTATCATTAGTAGCAGAATTATGCAATGATCGTTTATTCAAGGAAGTACTAGACAAATCAAAATTATGTGGAAAACTAGTCTAAAAATAGAGCCCTTCTAAAGTACTACCCAAGCCCATTAGTTTGCCAGTTGAAAGGACCTGAAAGAAACAATTATCAGAGTTGAAAATGACACAACAAGAATTGTCCTCACAGACTCTGGAAACAGAAATAAGATTGATATGGAAATCTAGAACATAGAGGACATTTTGGTGCATAATGAAGGGGCAAAGATTTACTGTTCCCATCATGGTGACACACATAACATTTCCATTTGGAAGGCGAATGGTGATATGATGAGATAATTGCTTATAAACATGACAAAAGAAACCTATGTTGCAGATAATGTGGTCACTAGCTCCTGAATCAATTATCCATGCATCATTTGGTATCGAGCTCATCAGACAATAAGAAGTAACTTTAAAAAAATTCCAGTTTTTTCAAAGGTATCCAATTTCTTCAAGGCCTTCATGAGTTGTTGGTATTGGTCATGAGTTATTGACTAATGAATTTTATCAGCACATTGGTCAATGACTTGATAAGCAGCTGCAGATTCCTTTCCTTTTTTATCTTTATCACCTGGGCATTCCCTGCAACTTCTAACAGGTGTCAACAATATGATACGGACTCCTGCAATAATCACAAAATAATTTACCATTTCCTTTAGAACTTGGGCAACCATTTTCTATATGGGCTGGCAAATTCAGCCCATTCAAAGACTTAAAGATTGGGGTTAATGTGGCCTCATGGTGACTATTTGATCCACCAGCTGAAAAAGATAGACATGGACCGTCCAATCGCAGCGCCAAATCTAGGCTATCGATCCTAGGGTTCTTAAAGTTTCTTCCTTCTTCTTTCGTTTGCCTTAGGGTAGTCCTCCTCTTTCCTTCGTTTTGTTCCATGTTTACCGAAGCCCTCTATTGTGGGTGGGTCTGAGCCACAAGTAAAATACTCTCCCCCACCCTGATGTATTCCAATGAAGAGAGGTGCTGGCTCTCTTCCTACACAGCTAGCTGGTAGATCCAGCCAAGCGAGGGCACCGAATCCATGGCCAGCACCTAAGACCGAAAGGTGAGGTAAGTGTCGTTCAAAATAAGGAGGAAGCAGATGACATTTTCCCTCTATAATCACCTTATACTACTATAATGTTAAGTCCGGTCCCTCGAGCTTTTCTTCAGTGGCTTCCAACTCATTCCAAACCGCTGAAAGCTTGTTGAAGCATGTCATGATGACATGTTTCCTTGCTTTAATTCAAATATCGTCTTTGTCACGACCTCCCTGAAGCGGGTTGGACCACCTAAGGGTTGGGCTAATGGATTGCTAAGCCTGGACTTAGCTTGAGATCTCCCAAGCCCATACCAATTCACAACTTAGGGTTTAAGTTCTTAATATGCAAATGATTTTTATCATGGAGTCGCCACTAATATATTTTTGGTGGGTCGATTAGAAACCCAAGTAAAGTAACGGGAGAATTACCTTACTTTTACAAACCAGAGATTAAATGAGTTTAAGGACTTGGTTACACTAGACTTGTCTAATGCCCTTTCGGTACCTTTCTCTTTTTATTTCGAAAAAATGTTTTGCAGACAGCTTGAATTAATTTTAATTTACTTCCCTAACAAGTGAGGTGATCATACGGGTGTACAAACCACCAATTTAACACCTAGATAAAGCAGTGAATAAATTGCAAGACTTACCTCATGGCAACGAAAGCATCTGCAATGTTAAATCAGAATTCACATCAACAGTCCTAGATATGATTTCTCATTAACACGCACTTACTTTAATTTTTGTTTTCACTTATTTAATGAAAATCACGTTCTATGCAATGCATGCTATTGATCTAACATGAAATGACATGACATAACAATATGACCTAAACTATATGACGTGAGCAAATTAATTAATTTTTAATTTTTAATTTTTTTTGTATTTTCTTAATGTGCATGCAATCTATCCTAGAGAATAAAATTAATTCTAAGACAATTCTTTTTGGTATTTTTCATGAAATTCGAAATGAAAATTGTTCAATAATTAAATGTGCAATATAAATTAACAAAATGACCTAATTCTGATGATGAGCAATTTCTAATTAAATGAACCAAGCAACAATCATTAAATGATGTGCATTTCATGAACCTAGTTCTACATGACATGTGCATGATTTTTTTGTATTTTTTTAATGAAAATTCGTAATTAAAATTGCTAAAAAATGAAAATCTAATTAAAGTGAGATATTATCTATTTTAAGTTAGGAATAGACTAATCTGAATCCTATCTTAACTTAGAAAATTATCTCGTCATGCAATTTAATTCAAAAGATACTATCTAACCTAGATACCATCTAAACATGCATTTTTACAAAAAAAAAAAATAATAACTATTCTATCATGCAATTTTATCTAGAAAAATCAATTCTAATCTACATTATATGCAAATGCAATTTTTTTGTATTTTTTTTGGATAAATAAAACAATTAAAAGATAAGCACCAAATCGTTCACGGTCATCAAAAATATTATCTATCGTTCGGATTTGAGAACGATATCTACTCAAACCTGATCATTTCGCTAATAAAATCAATAAATTGATCTTAAACCTTAAAGATCAAGATATCAATTTTATTCTTGCATGATTAATTATTCCATCTAAAGCCTTATAGATGGAATAAAAACTCGTGTGTGGTTGCGAACTAAAGCGGTACATCGGGAATTTCAATGATGCATCGAGAAATATTTCAAAAAAAGAAAATAAAATAAATCTATCTAATTTGGTTCAAGAAAACTACCTAGTTTAGATGATTCGTTTCCAAAACGGGATCGGCGGCAAGGGCTCGTGAACATGATTTGCGTCGAGGTCGGCTTAGTGGCAACGGGCTCGTGACCAAAGATCCTGCAATAAAGCTTGTGGAACCGACTCGGTTCGGACACGAGTGAGAATAGCGGGCGGTAGGAACGCAACAGCAGCTCCGGGTCAATCTCGTCGTGGGCTTTGTGGAGGCAGCTTAGGCGCAAAGCAACTCATCGAGGGAGAGCTGGTGGACTCGGCGGAGCAGCCGAGCGCAGGCCGGTGTCGAGTCAGCGAGCTCAGGACAGCGGGGGCGTCATGGCTGGTGGTGCTTGGCAGACTGAGAGGCAGCGCGCAGGCAGCAGCAGCGACGCGTTCAAGCAGGTTGCTGCAACGGTTGTTGCGGTGGTGGCAACGAGCAGAGGTGGCTGCTGGTTGCAAGTGTCCGGGACGATGCTGCTGGTGCTCGGGCGAAGAGCAGCAAAGGCGCGGGCTGCTGGGCGTCGGCTGGGTGCAGCAGCAAGGGTAGAGGCGGTGGCGTCGGGCAAAGGGCACGAGAGAACGGCGGCGGCGGCGGCGTCGGCGTCGTAGGGGGGACGAGCAGTGGCCGGCACGGGCTCGCGGGTCGCTGAGGGAGCGGCTGTGCGAGCTCGCGAGTGAGGGGAACCGCGGCGGTGGCGCGGCAAGAGCGGCAGAGGCGTCGGGTCGTCGCGGGTCGACACGAGTTGCAGGCGGAGGCTGGCGGGCGCGATGGAGGCGAGCGACGGCAGCAGCGGAGGCAGAGGGGTCATCAGGCGCTGCAAGTGGAGGCGAGCAGGTCGTGGGTCGTCGGGTGGAGGCCAGCGACGGGTGAGTGGGGCTCCGGCGCGGTGACAAACTGCAGGGGAACGGAGGACGCCGAAGGCGGAAGGCGGTAGCAGCGGTGGCGCAAGCATCGACTCGACCGAGGGCTGCAACGGCGACGGCGTTCGGAGCTTCGGCGACCGCAAAACAGCAGCTGTGGTGGCGGAGTTGCAGGCGTCACTCGAAGCTTCGAGTTGCGGGGGCGGACGAGCGGAGGCAACGCTCGGAGGAGGGTGCTCGCGGCGTCGGACGGAGGTGCAGGGCGAGCTGCGGGTGCGGCGTCGGGGACGGTGGTGTAGGTGCGGCGGCGGGCTCGGAGCTCGCCGGAAGGAGGAAGGCGGCGGGTGAGCAGCTGCAGCGCCGGGCGACCCCGAAGAAGATGATCCCTCTTCTTCTTCTTCTTCTTTTTCTGTCTTTTTTTTAACCTCTCACGTCCTTTCTCTTCTTTTTGACTGAAGGAGAAGCCCCTCAAAATGAACTTTTCGGTTTTTTCTTTTAGCTCCCCCCCCCCCCTACTTCACCCTCTTGCTTTTCGCTAACGAGACTCTATCTCTCTTAATCTTTTTTTTTTTTTACTCGTCTGTATGTCTCTCTGCGGGCCTTTTTCATAGATTTTCTCTCGTGTTCTCTGGCCTCCCCTTTACGTTTGCACTCCCAAGCCTTATTTATAGGCTCAGAATTCACCGCCTCACGTTACCGACTTCAGTGTGAATCGAGAACAGCCGCAACTTTTTTCTTCACGTGCAAGTACAGGTTAGCAAGTTGAACCTTGCCTCCCTGTCTCTTGAAGACTCCACTAGCTGCTAAAATATATTATAATGTGTGCCCCTTCTTTTGACTTTCTTCTCCAGCCGATTTGCTCTCCAGGAAGGAGAGAATTCCTTGCAACAACTCATTATAAAATATTATAAAATTGTGAGCCCATCTTCTTGCAGACTTTCTCCAAAATTCTCGCGTGTGCAGTGGAGAATTCTTTCTTTGCTTTCTTCATGCTTGCGGCTTCTCTAGAATTTTCACGTCCTCCCCATTTTGTGCATGCATATGCATGCATTAATGAGGGAGAGAAAATGGACGTGCGAGAACTTCTTCTTTCCTCTTTTTTTGACTTTCTCTCTTTTGCGTGTTCAGACCAGCGGAGAGAGAGACCATCCTTTCAATCGCGAGCCCCTGCTTCTTGTTGCCTTTTAGTACAGATGCAAATGCGACTACATGAAATGCAATTTTACTTTTTTTTTTAGGGGTTAAAGATTAATCCCTAAATTTTTATGCAATTAATTACTAAATGATTAGTCTAAATTTAGGTGTCAACAGCCTAGGTGATGGAAAATAGCTTTGCCCGATCCAATTTTCCACATCTTTTTTATGTTTTCCCACATAACCTCGAGTCTTCCATTAGAGGTAGTCTAGCCACCACATCTTGGGCTATATAGTTCTCTATCCAAATTCAAACTAGCTGGTTATTTTTTTTCCAGAGTCGAGCTGAGTGTTCATTGATTGCAACGGGGACAGTTCCGTCGAGGGATCCGTCCTTGTCCTACATGACGAGGGCCCATCGAAATTCTTGTGACCACGTCCAGTAATTTTTCAAGCTGGTGAGTTGGTGGTGATAAGCCCAAGCTCAGGCCCATCAACGCTAGAAGTGTGAAGAGGGTTGCCGGGTTTCGAACGGCCATTAGCAGCCGGGATTGAAAACGGCAAAATGCTGGGTTGGGGAATCGAGTAGGGATTCCCCCTCTAACTCGGTTTGAATGTTTGACCAGCATGGACTCCTTCTGGCCTAATGGATCAGTTTGCCCCGATTCCGACTGGTGGGCCCCCATTAGGCTAGATCTGCTCTTCGTGGATTTGATTCTGTGACCATGGAAAATTTTGGGTCGGCCCATAAGTCAATGGACCGAATGGTACCTAGACAAGCAGCCATTAGACAAATTGGCTTGGATTGGGTTGGCTCAAAGTGGGCTAGCCCTGATGGGCTATCCCTGATTCAGCAGGGCCTAAAAAGTAATCCACTGGATCAGCTGGGTTTGGACAATTTGGTTTTGATTCACGGCGTCTCTAGTAGGCCGATTCTACTCTGGTGAAGTTCTTCATAGAGACGACTCCTCTGGAGTTCGTTTCTCAGAGGCAGATGAATGATCTTTCGTAATGGTATCGGTAAGAGATGAAGGTAAAAGGTATTGGTAAAATTTGAGGGTTGGATAATATTCAAATACTGATTCTTATACTGAAATGCTAACCTTGTTTTGCAATTTAGTCTTTTCGGCAACAATGAGGAAGCAAAAGAAAATCGAAAGGCAACCAAGAAAGTGTGGAAGCTTTACCAGGAAAAGGAAGCTTTGATATCATGACAAAAATGGAGAAAAAGAATGTGGGAGAAGATTGTATTTTGTGCATTTCATTTATGACAATCTCAACGTACAGTAACCAATATATAATACACAGGGTGAATAATGAAAGGAAAGAATATTGCCTAAACTATCAAATATAATCCTAAATTGATACAGCAATCAATTACAATCCCAGAATGATTCAACGTATCAATCGGACAAGCATATCCTTCAACAGAATCACTTAAGGCCGAACCACTTAAGAACCAAGGTGTGGTCTCTGTCTATGAGTTCATTGCGACGCGACCAAGGTGCAATAGGCCGAGAGATTGTCTGACTTTTAATTTCCAAATTGTTGATGTCCATATCCCCACCATTATGAGAAATGGCTAAATAATTTAATATATGTATTCAAAATTGTGGGTGACATATGAGTCTTATCTACTTCCCAAACAGATGTCATGGTCCGTATTTAATTTAGAAAGTACCAAGGTCACTGAAAAAGACTGTTGAGTGGACCAAATCAGAATACACAAGCATTCAACAAGCATCTTATTATTCGGCATCGCATTTTTTTAAGATTAAGAAATGAGAAAAAGAAAAGGTCTTGTCATTGAATTGATAAAAGGTTCACATGCGAATAGTCTATTAGTTTAATTATATTTCAGCTTCTGTCCCTTGACAAGAAAAAAGATAGGATTAAAAAAGAATAGGGAAATGAGAAAAGGACAGTCCCATTAAGCTCAAAAAAGTGACAAACATATTTTAACTATTTAATTATTCATAAAAACAAAAAATTTAAAAAAAAATTTAAAAAAAAATTAAAAACTTGCTTATCCGATTGTAAAGGAGAGTGGGGACTGTTTGCCTATGATATTATATGAAACGCAATGGGACGATCAACGGTTCAATGCTAATTAAGGAATCAGACTAAATCAATCAATTCTAGGTAGTTCCCATGAAAATCAGCCCAGTTCCAGGTGTAGAACTAAACCGTCTGGAGCGGGCCTATATATTTTTTTATAATCCTTTCCATCTCGAAGAATAGAAAGTAAAAGAGTCTCTCTCTTAGTTTATGCTCCCAGCTCAATTCTGACTCTATCACTCCCATATATTCAATTTAATTCTTTGCACCCTTCTTTTATTATTCAGTTCTCAAATCGACTAGACTGGTTCGAAGCTCTGATCTAGAATTGACTGGGTTGGGTCCGCTTGAAAACTCAAGTCTACAATTGATGGGACTGACAGGGCCGCTTTGAAGCTTAGATCTAGAATTGGACCGATGGGGTTGCGGCCGCTTTGAAGCTCATATCTAGAACTGACAACACTTGAGGAATGAGTATTTCCCCCTCGAAGCTTTTGATGACAAAATCGAGACCTTGAACCACCGTATCTCAGTTTATGACACCCTCCAACTCGTCGAGCATGTTGAGCAGGTCGTTTGGGGCAAGTTGTTTGGGATGCACTTCGTCTCCAACGAGCAAAGATTCGAAGTTGACCGAGTGAAGATTCATCTTAGAGCCCATGCTATGGTCTTATTCAACAAGCCCTCAAGCCTTTGCAACAATCTTCTTGGACGAGCCCTTCGATAGTAAATACTTGTGCATTTTCTTCGCAACACTGTGTGATATTGCATATTGGGAAATTGAGCATCTCAATTTGATTTATCTAGCAATTGATGTGAGAGAAACATCAACGGTGTTCCAATGTTTGAAATGTTTTGTATGGCTGGCTTTCACTGCCTCCCACGCATCACCCCTCTTAGGGCAACTGTTGATAACTAGGAGACAGACTAGAATCAGCCATTCCGATTTGATTCCAGAAACATTCAGTTTGATTCCCAATTCCAAAATTTTGGAACCAAGAGTCGCTGGTCGGGAACCGGGCCACCCAGGAGTGAATCACCTCTGAAACGCATACTAGTACCAAAAAGAAAAAATCAAAGATCAAATAGAAGAAAGAGAAAAAGAAAGCGACCATAAACGAATAACAACCGATTACGGCCCCGTTTGGTTCAGCATTTGGAATGGGCTTTGGGGCTCTAAAGGGGTTTGGCCAAATGCAGGTGGTGTTTGGTTCAATTTTTTGAGGACTTTGGGAAGATGCAATTGCATCTTGAAAGGGCTTCAAAAGCCTTGAGGGAATGGAAGGGTAGAGGTTCATTAGCAACTTGCATTTTCGGAATGCAAGTTCATCACTGTTCATCTTCTTCAGTGGAGAAGTCGATCGGAGGCCGACGACCGCCGGCCAAGGGGTCATGCGCGCCGGCAACACGCCGGCGACCGCCACCTGAGGGTCGCCCGACCCCGGCGACCATCGCCGAACCTCAGGCAATGCCTGGCTCGCGCGACCCGGGCGGCGGTGGCTCGAATCGCGCGACCCGGCGGCCGCTGGGTCGCGCGACCTCAGCGACAGCCGAGCCCAAGCGGCCATCGCCCGACCCGGCGACCGTCTGGGGACCAGAACTGGCCATCCGGCCGCCAGATCCGACGGTCCGATGATTGGACTTCAAAAAAAAAATCCAAATATTTATTTTGTTTTTTTAATTTAATAAAAGCCTTATACAAATGCAAATTTTACCAAACGGTATTTTGGCCAAACCAATGCAAATTTTACCAAACGATATTTTACATATCAACATGATTTTAATAATTATTTTCCTCTCCCAATCGAGTTTGAACAAAGTTGGGACCCACTTTATCCGTCGTAACTTTAAAAATTTGTTAATTGAAAAATACTCAACTTTTTTAAGGATTCTAATGAGTTTTCATTCTTCTTTTGTTCAGCTTGCGATTACTTTGCTTTTTTACCTTCGAAACTTTGCATTCTAATGGATATCGAGACTAACAATACAACTTAAAGGGGGTAAAATGTTAATGATGATCAATTCTTGAGTGTCCAGCTCCCGGCTTAGAATTGGAAACTGACCTAGTGATTTTCGATTCCAAAATTTTGGAACCAGAAATTAGACCAAATAATTTCAGTGCTAGATCACTGATTCCTAGGTCCACCCAAGATCCAGGCTATATAGTTGGCCTGAGAAGGGCGAAGGGTGGGAGGCAGTAGAAGCTAGCCTTGCGAAGCATTTCAGGCATTGGAACAACTTCCACAATACGTTAATTGCAGCTAAAACAAAACTAAGAAGCTCAATTTCCCAAAACTCAAGATTACACAGTGCTACGAAGAAAAATGGATAAGTGCTTACCATCGAGGGGCTCGTCGAAGAAGACCACAGCATAGATTCAAGACAAATCTCGACTCAGCCAACTCGAAACTTAGCTCCCCCGTGGCAAAGTGCATCCCAAACGATCTGCCCAACATGCTTGACCATTTGGAGGGCGTTGAGGCCGAAACCTGGTGATTTAAGGTCTCGATTTCATCCCTAAGAGCTTCGCAGAGGAAATTCTCGTCCCTCAGGCATCGTCAGTTCTAAATATAAGCTTCGAAGAGGCTGCGACCCCAGAAGTCCAGTTCTATGAGCTTCAAAGCGGCCCCTTCATTCCCATCTGTCGTGGACTGGAGTTATGAAGTGATCACGAACCCCGTCGGTTTTAGAAATGAGCTTCAAATCGGTCTTGTCGGTTCTAGATCCAAATAATGACGAAAGACTGCAAAGAGAAAAATGAAAAATTGACAGTGAGGGAGCGTGAACTGAGCTGAGAGAAGAAATTGAGAGAAGGAGATTCCTTTGCTCTTTATTCTTTAGAAGAAAAAAGGATTATTAAAAAAAAACATATCGGCATGGTCAATGTAGTTTGGGTCTGCACTTGGAATCAGGAACCAGTCCGATTATTGCCGGTTCCAAATTTTGGTAACCGAGAACCACCCAAAACTAGCCAGTTTGCGCCGGCCAACGGGCGAGGGTTCATGTTCTCGGGTTGCAACTGCACCGTTGCTCAACCCTAATGAATAGTTTTTTTTTTTTTCCTAAACTTGAAAAACTCTTGCAAAAATTAGCAAACAACACTTGGAAATTAACAAAAGCAAATAATATCAAGTGCACTTGGAGCTATCCAAAGATAGCACATGACCGATTATAGTAATTTGGTTTTATCCCCAAGCCTAAATCCATTATCCAACCTAACAACCTCAATGCGATTTGAAATCCACTAGTAATCGCCAAGATAAGTTACAATCTATAAACATAGATCCTATTAATCAATAGACTTACTATCAAGTTTCAAATACTATTATTCCTCTTGTACACTTTATCTTATCTAGATTACAAAGCAACAAGGACACTATACTAGAACTTTTATATGGATATACCACAATTTGATTTGCAAAGAATAACAACAAACAATATCAACTTTCTTTGTTTGGCCTAATACTTAAGTTTCGTTGATCCTTTTTATATATAGGCATCTTCAATTTTCCCATTGGAGAAAGTCTTGGGACACAAGTAACGGTTACAAGTAGTTAAAAGCTATTGTTTGAGGATAGGAATGCCCATACAATATTTTTCCTCGGTCATCAACATGGTTCCCTAAAATGGAGACTGTTGAGAGAGTCACATCACTAGTCACTTTGATTGCTTGAACAAAAAGCTGTCAATTGTTCTCTAACAGTTTTCAGCTATCCTACTATGGACTTTCCTATTAGTGACGACTAGACGGTCAACTTCAAATAAAAACATCAATCAGCATCTCTAGTGACTCAATATCAACAAGATTCAACGTTCGTTATTTCTCAATAGTAACACATGCTCGTTATCATCTATGAGTTGGTGTTGTTCATGGTTAAACCATAGTGTTGACACCTAAATTTTGACAACTCGGTCATTAATTTTTTGCATAAAAATTAGAGATTAATTTTAACTCCTAAAAAAAAGATAAAAATTGCATCAGAGCAAATAAAAGGAAAATAATGGGAGGATCAATCTGATTTGATTATAAATGGAATGTGGAAATTCTGATTAGCCACCCTTGCTCCGACGAATATTCAAATCATAGTAAATGTGGAAGTAAATTCTCGATCAGAGAAATCGGGTGAATAAAAAAGCAAGGAGTTTGATAAAAGGGAATGAATTGAAACACTTGAGGAAAAATCAAGCGGATTGCAAGATTTAGCCCCATGAATTAAGGCAACGAAAAAAGGAAGTTCGAAAATTGCCATGGAAGAGGGTGCTTGGAACCACTATAGAAGGGACCGAATTTTGTGAAAAATGGGGGAGGAAAAAAAAATCGAAAAAATTTAGAGCAAAAAGGTGAGAGGCCTTCCTTCGGTTTTGGGAGAGAATTCGTGGAAAGAGAGAGGAGAGTTCGAAAAGGAGATAAAAAATCGTGTCAAAAAAGAAAAGAGTGAAAGAGACGTGAGTGCAGAGAGAGAGAGGGCGTGCGAACAGAAGAAAAGAAAAAATTTAAAAAAAAAAAAAAAAAAAAAAGGTGGGGCTACAGTGCGTCTTCTTCGCACGGGCAGCCCCGCGCCCTGCCGGCCTCCGTCCACCGCACCTCCACCGACGTCCGCAGCTCCACAGCTGCGCCCCCCACCTGCAACCCAACGCCGGCAGCTGAGTCGCCGGTCATCGCCGTTCCGCCAGCCTGCCCGGGTCGACCACCGAGCCCCCCTGGCTGCCGAGCTTCCCTCTGTCGGCCTACCACCGCTTCAGCAACCGGCGTTCCGAAGCCAGCCACGACGCCCGCGCCCCCTCTGTCTGCGTGCACGCCCGACGCCCAGCCGACGCCGCCATCACCGCTGCCCTCCACCTGAGCGCCACCACTCGCCGCCGCCCAGACAACCTCCGCTTGAGCTTCACCCTCCACCAGACGCCTCGACGCCTACAACCCGTCGCCCTCCTCTTGCCCGAGCACCACCAGCGACGACTGCAGCAAACCACCGCCCAACAGCTCGCCACCGCGCCGGAGCCCCACTCACCCGCGCCTGCCTCTCCGCCGCGCCGCTCGTCTCCGTTGCCCCTGTCTCTGTTCGCCTGACACCGTGCCGCGTCCGTCGACCCAACGCCCATCGCCCAGCAGCCCAGACCACCTCCGCTGGTCGCCGCTCCTCCGCGCCTCAGCCCTCTCGACGCCGCTCGTCGCACCTCGCCTGGCGCTGCTCGCCGCACCTGCAGCAGGACCCCCCGCCGCACCACTGTCGACACCAGCGCCCGAGCACCCCCTGCGGTGCTTCCACTTCTGCTCCTCCCAAATACCAGCAGCACCACCGCACCGGAGCCCCTCCCTCCGCCGTCGATTCAGCACCTCCGCCTTTGCTCATCCAACGCCGGTGCCCATCCTCGACGCTCGGCTGCCACTGCCAGTCCGACCACCCATCAACGCGTCACGCCACTGTCATCTCTTGAGTCTTAGGCGGTTTTTTTTTTTATTCTAATTTTTATTCATTTATTTGTTTATTTTTTTTTAAAGTTTTGTTATTATTGCTTAAGTTAGAACATGGTATATCAATGTTGATTATTTGTGTAGTTTAGGCATTATCCTTAAGAGGCTTTGCCCAAGATTTTTGTAATTATTAATTTGATCCATAAGACATCGGATCATTTTTTTTAATTATATTAATTTTTGGGGCATTCTGATAGTATCTTAATTCTTAAATCATCATAATTATTAATTTGACCCGTAAGATTTCGAATCAAATTTTTAATTGTTTATTCTTTTTATGTGTTGTGATATAGGGTTAAAATAATCATTAATTTAACCCGTGAGATAACAGATTATTTTTTCAATTATTTTAGTCATTTATTTGATGAATATCTCCTTGATTAGTTTAGATACAATTTTTATCTGATAATTGCCTGTCTTGAAAAACACTAAAACATAAATCAAAAAATCAAATCTTGCATCGGAGTGTGTTAGTTTAGTAAATTAGGTAGGGTTGCACTTTTAGGTAATTTTTTGGAATAGATTAGGATTGATTTTTTTTATATATTTATATATATAGATAGACTCTTAAATAATATCTGCACATTTTAATAATATCATTTTTCTAAAGAATAGTTATCTAAGATATGATAGGGTTTAAGTCAAATTAATCCCTAAAATAAATTAAAAAATTATTCATTTTAGATAGTTTAATTAGGTTTTTTATTAATTTCGAATTTCAATAAAAAAAATACAAAAATATTAGGTGCATGTCAAATCGGTTTGCATAATAGGTTCATTTAATTAGAAATAGCTTGTTAATAAAATTAGGTCATGTAGTTAAAGTGCATGTTTTAATTTAGAAATAAAAGAAAACCCAAAAAAATTGTTTGCTTTGTGTGTTTATTTCTTTTGATGCAATTTATTTGATTTGCTAAGTCTTTAATAATGATTGAGCACCCGTGTGATCACCTCATTGCATGATAGTAATTTAGGTTAAAATAAATCTTAGCTGCCTGCAAAAAATTTAAAAAAAAATAAAAAGAAATGGTACCGAAAGGACATACAAATCCCCGTATCCAAAATCTCTGGTTTGCATGAGTAAAATAATTCTCTCATTATTTTACTTAGGTGTCTAATCAATCTACTATAAACTGATTAGTGACGACTCCTAAATAAAATCCATTTGCATATTAAAAACTTGAACCTAAGTCGCAAATTGGTATGGGCTTGGGAGAGCCCGAGTTAAGTTTAAAGACTTAGTAGTTTATTAGCCTAATCCTAGGTGGTGCACTCGAAAATTTGATCGCGACACATAGGACTTGTGATTCTACTTCCAATGATACTTTTGAGCACATCAACTCTCAAAGACTCTATGTTCATGAAAGATCTACCATGGTCCTTCCAAGTTTTCATGAGTATCTTGTCATGTCTAACTTGTACACTTCTTGTTGATATCTACATTATTTTAGCTAGTCTTTGTTGAGATCTTTAGCTATCGTGGTAATCGTCATGGTCTTATAAATTTCACCACGAAAGCCTACACTTATCATAGTAGATATTATACCTAGGATAGGTATGAAATCATTAAAATTCCATAGAAATGTTCTCCAATAATGGATGATATTTACCACTCAACTAGAATATTACCATAGGGTGCTTGTGCTAGGCCCCATGCCTCTACTTATCCATAAACAAGAAGAGTTGCGTTATTTCCACCCTCATTTTGGCTAAGATACTCCCTTTTATTAATTAATTGACCAAAATATCCCTCTCTTCAATGAAATGTTTCTCTCTTTTCAATCTAGTTGAACCTTCTTCACTTTCTGACACACATTAAAATATTCCAGAGAAAAGGTTTAAGTATATTCTAAAATTTTGATGTCGTTGCTATAAGATTGGATCTATTATTGATATTGATTACTTTCTTCATGATAGAAGTAGTATAGTAATAAGTTCCCCCTTTTTCACCTTTTTGCGCTTATTTTTTGTTTAGACATGATCTAAATGTAAACAATGTTTTGATCATGCTTCCAAAAAAATTAACCTTTTCCATATTTTGATCAATGTTTCTTTCCATTTTTGATCAAGATCGACTATATAATTAGAATGAAATTTAATTCTCAACTTTGAAATAAACTTTCACTCAAACTATTTGATAAAAAAAAAAAGGCAATTAATTGTGTTATAAGTTATCATGAATATAAATTTCAAGTCTTCTGTTTAGCTTTTATGGTTAAGAATATGATATCATAAATTAAAATTAACAACCTTCTCTAAACAAAGTAATAACATGATGCAAGGTAAGATAACATTTTGTTTGGTGTAATGGGTCATTTATGTTTTGAAACTGCTAAGAGAGATGATAAAAATATTATTAGTTTTGCTAGTCGACTTGATAAAAAAAAAAAAAAAAAAAATTGAAGAAAGAGAGAAGGGTATTTCGATCAATCAATTGAAAAAAAAGAGTGTCTTAATTAAAACGATCAATACCACAAAAAATCAAAAATTGAAACATATGTGACAAATTTACCTAAAATTAATTTTTTTTATCACCAAAAATCTCAAACTGGTACAACTGTGGCAAATCTACTCTCCATTGACTTTAGTTAAATTTTAATGTCATATTATTGAGTTTGATGATACGTGACAATTGATAGGTGTATCGGTTTATAGCTTTTTATTATATTAACCCAATTTAAAAGAAAAACTAACAGATAGTAAAATTGTTGAAAATGTATTAGCTTAGGGTTTTTAGTGGTTAAAGAATTAGTTCGGGATAAATATATGAAAAAATTAGTATTGAATAAATTTATCACAAATATATTAGTTTGAGGTTTTTTGTGGTATCAACCCTAATTAAAATATGGGTGGAAAGAGTCCTGCTAAAAAAGAAATCCAATAAGCACATTTTATGAGGAACGTGTTATTTCACCGATCCAGTAAGCACATCTTAGCAAATTTAAATTAATTTAAGATTCTATTTCAATTTGGGCCAATTATGTAAGGCCCAAAAAAAAAAAGATGGAAAAAAAAATTTGTCTTGTATTTCAATTTTTCATGCTAAAGAGAGATTGCGAAGATAGTTTTATGTGAAGCACAAGGAAGACAACCTAACTTGGAATTTTGTTAACTCATTCCCTTTTAAGTTTTTAGTGTTGTGCTAAATGATAAGGTTATCTTTTTATTATCATTTTGGGAAAAAGTCACAAAAAACTCTAAACTATATCTATTGTGATGTATTTATCATAATTTTCTTTTTGTAATATAAAAACCCCATATGATATCCACTGCGACACACATATCCCGTAATTATTTCTATGACATAAAAAATTCTAAAATAATATTTGTGTGACATATTTATCTTTCGTCAAAATTCTGTTAGATGATTTTCTAGCCAAAATACCTTATCAAAACCGTTTGTCTTCTATCATCCATAAACGATTTTTCATTGATGGAACTTTGATGTGAATGGGGGATTAATATGTCACATAAGTACAACTATGAGATTTTTGATATCACAGAAAAATTTTAGCGTCTTGGCGTAATTTGAAGTTTTTGGTAAAAAATCAAATATGTCACATAAATATCAGTTTATAATTTTTGATGTCCCTAAAAATGTTTAGTGTCACAGTGATTATATTTGGAGATTTTCAATAATTTTTTTTCCTCATTCTTTTAGCGGGTTTAGCTTTTGTGGTTAGGGCCATTCGCGGCAATTAATTTTGGGATATTTATATTCCAATTTGCCAAATGGGTCAATCCGGCATAATTTAAGATCTGTGGTCCCAGAAGCAAGCTGGGCATCGGGCTAGCGGACTCAATTGAATATTCCTTTGGCAACTCGTGGAAGAGAGATGCGGACCAGCCAACTTTCGTGCGCCCCTCGGCCGAGGTTGAACTCATAGGAGGATGCCTTTGCCAACCGATGCGTCTTGACATCAACATTCGATCAATCGTCCCTTCCATGGTTTCGTCCACCCAGCACTGAACTGACCAATGACATGAAACCACGTTTTATGTCCTGATGATGACATCTTGTCAGGCTTGCGGAAAGGGGTAAAGCAGAGGCCTATTAGGCCTATACACTTGTCCGAATCGAGCATTTACGTTTGTTTTTTCAAGAATTTTTTTTTTTTTTCCGATTCATTTTATTTTATTTAACACAACTTGACATGCAAAAACCTAACTTATCGGCTCCCAAGGAAAGGGACTATTCATAATATTTATACCACGCTCACTTAATTAATATACCTTTTTTTCACTTATTCAAACGCCACAAATTTAAAAAATTGATCACTTAAAGTGTCATTAGCGATTTACCTCTATCTAATATTGACAATGATCGTCCATCATCCTTTGTGGCTTCACTGATCACGAGGCATTGACACGGATAATTTTTAAAATTTTTATTAATTTACAATTTATTTTGATTTTTCTTTTCCCCAATGACCTTCCTTGGCATTGGACAAAAAAAGGAAAAACAAAGATAAAAATTCAAGAAAAAATTAGAAAACATATTTAAAAATCCATATGACAGAAAATTAATTTTAAAAAATCATTTTAGATGATTCACGGAAAATAACACTCAAATGATCTATTTTACTTCAATGTGGTATTTAATTAAGTGAAAAAAAGAAATTATATAACTCAAATGAGTGTTTTATGAAAATTATGGCACCTTTACTATATTTGTCCCCAAAGGAAAAGTTGGAATGTCTTGATACACATGTGCCAGCTAAATGGCGAGCATGGCCTGACACCATAATCCAAACACAACATTTATCAGGTGCAAAGTAAACGTTAAGAGATTATCTTTCAAGTTGCTGTTATTTTTTTCTCTTTTTTTTTTTTTTTTTGTTCTTTTTGGTGATACCTTGTACACTTTCACCCCGTATACAGCTATTTCTTAGAATACTAAACATGGTTCGATTGCAACCGGGGCCTAGATAAGATATTACAAGAGCGACAAAAAGGGCTACTAGGAAAAATCTTCCAACATATGATCCACACAGGAAGATTCTGCATTTACTTTAATTTCTATAAAAAAAAGAAAATCATTATGGGGGCCCCAATGTCAATTCCTCCTTCTCCTAAGCATGGTCGCCAGACCAAATCTGACCCAAGCGTGCTTATAAGTACAATCTACATGACTTAGTAACAAAGCCAGGGGGAGCCAAAAAGCATGAAACACCACCACTTCGTACTCGTGCACGGCGCGTGCCACGGCGCGTGGAGCTGGTACAAGCTCAAGCACCTGCTTGAGTCGGCCGGCCACCGCGTCACAGCCCTAGACCTCGCCGCCTCTGGCACCAACACAAAGTCCATTCACGACGTCCAGACGTTCTGCGAGTACACCGAGCCGCTGCTGGAGCTCCTGGCCTCGCTTGGGGCGCAAGACAGGTTGATCCTCATCGGCCACAGCTTGGGCGGCTTGAACTTGGCCCTCGCCGCCGACAGGTTCCCGAAGAAGATATCGGTCACTGTATTCTTGGCGGCTTTCATGCCAGACACCGCGCATCGACCGTCGTACGTGTTGGAAGAGGTAATCTCCGTTGAGCACGTTAACCTCAAAACGAAGTGGACTCCCTTGCTTTTGGTTGCAGTGGGGCCTTTCTTTTGTCTATTCTGGAGATTTTATAATATTAATTTTGGGAATCATTAATCCACTCATACATGTCACCAAATCTGTCAATTCACTTGACCGAGCCATATATCTTTTGTCCGATTTGGGGGAGGCCAGTCGCCTTCGGCCCTCTTGCACATTATTGATTTGACTTGCACCATCGTGCTTCTGTAGTTGTTTAGGAGGCAAAGGTAGAGGAATATGTGAGGACTGGTGGAGAAAATCGTTTGACGATGTACAGAAAGTTTAGGACTTGATATAATTTTGACAAAAAAATAAAGAAAAAGTTTAGGACTTCAACCGTGCTTTTTTCGTCCAGCATTTTTCATATTAGTTTAGACAAATAAAGTAATTTGTGCAACGTATTTGCCCTTATGTATGGCCACGCACTTTGCCGTCATATAATAGCAAAATTGACATAAGATGAACTTTTGCCTCAAATATGATATATTGTCGTACAATTGTGCATAAGAATAAATTAATAAAATAAAATAAAATAAAATAAAATAAAATAATTATTAAAGGGAGTGCACGAGAGAAAATTGAACCAAATTTTAAATACCAAATGGCAGAAAATATCTAGTTCATTTTCAAGTTTCAGCCAAACACCATAAAATATTGTTATTATCCTAGAAAATTACTTCCTGAAAAACATTTTCTAAAAACGTTATATTTTGCACGAAACGAACGAAACCTTAATGTATCATGGCTTTAGTCTGAAGTACTTTTACACATCCAATAATTTGGTAAAAGATCTAGTAATATTAAGAAAGACGAACAACATTTAGCCTTAAATGGAAGAAAACATTGTACGTTTTGGTAAGATGTCAAATGATATTAAAAGATGACAGATGAAAATTTTGACATACAATATAAGAGAGTGTTGTATGGTATCAATGAAAGTTTCACATATGAGAGTACGATGTAAGTTTGTACCCCTTTACAAATAGTATGAGGATTTTGATTTATAGTACAACTATCCTTCGTAATGTCATACTAAAAAAAAATCCTATTTTACTGTAACCAATTGAAATGTTTTTTTTTTTTTTTTTTTTTAATTTTTTTCCCCTGACTTTCTATATCTTCGATGACTAAGATTCTTCTTGCATAATCTAGATTTGGAACTTACTTGTCGTAAGGTACAATGGAGGATCATGGACGACCCTACATGCACGAGCTCATTTTTAATGCCTTCGTCCTTGTTTGTAATGCCAGTATTGTGCAAGGGCTTCGGAGGGAGCATGGCTAGACACCCAATTCGCGCCCATCGGACAGCGTGACAAACCCTTAACATCCATGTTCTTCGGCCCCGACTTCTTGTCATCCAAGCTCTACCAGTTGTCCCCTGTCGAGGTATGTATTCACTTCCGTCCATTGGCGTAGCCACGAAACGAATCTCATTTGACTTAAAAAGCATATGATTCTATTGCAAAGTCCGCTTTTTCATGTCCCTTTTTTCAAGGTAAATCAAGCGATGACCCTAGTATTACTTTAGCCGGCATATCATACGTTGTGGTGGTTTAGAATTATTTTGGTTTGACGTCGCTGTTTTGTGGCTTTTTATCCATTTGAGATTGCAAACTAGAAAGCCGGATGTGCGTATAGGGTACTCGCCCTCTCCTCCCACCGTCATGAGAAGTAAGAGGATGGCAGAATTGGTGAAGCTGGACGGATTTATAAGTCGATTGTTAAAAAATCCCACAGGGCCTGTGATGGGGTTTGGTATTTTATAATTGGGAAATACAAACCTGAACTCAACATATAGAACTATTCAAACGCCATTTATTTCCTTTATTTCTTAAGTGATTAAATAAATATACATAAATACTAACTCTAGAAGAAATGTAACGGTTTTCTTGGATATTTTAAATTGCTCCAACTTTCTTAAAACTCTCGATGGTACTTAATTATAAAAATTTGTGAATGCTAAAATTTGAATAGAGTATAATATAAGATTTTCAATGACCGCCAGCATTTCACATGTCTAATTATTATGAGACCTTAGATTCTTAAGATTGTCAATTTTACATTCTTTCAATCTTTACCTGCACTACCTAAATCGAATAGGAGATTTACAATGCATAAGTTTCGAATGTATAGTTGTGTTTGCAAATAATAGGTTCTTTGTTATAAATTTAACATGATACTATTGTTTAATACAAAATATTGTGACGGTTCTGGTACCTTAGGGGAACCTGTTACTTTTGTGGGGTGGGCTTTATATATTATGTCAAAACTGGTAATAAGTTCAGAACAAGTTTGGGAAATAACATAAAGTTAATGGACGGGCTTGGGACAATGTTAATAGTCCCGGACATGTCTTATCTATGACAAGCGTAACCTAAAAATATAGTCAATAGGATGTGGGTAGACCCTAAATGGGCAATGTTCTGCCCGATTAGGCCTATGTGGTTGGGCCGGAGCCTAGAAAATGAAATTGCTTGATCAGGTTTAGTTTGTGATTTGGATCTTGTTAGCTCGAGCAAGCCTAGACCAGCCAAACAGGCTATCACGCCTTTGATCAAGTCTAGCACATGCTTAGCACTTGAAATCCAAAGCGACATCATGTCGGTTCAAAAGTCCATTAACCCATGACGTTTCATGGAAATGCCTACCACTGAAGGATCTGGAGCTCGGCAAGATCTTGACGCGGCCGGGGTCATTGTTCGTAGAAGACCTGAGCACGGCAAGCAACTTCACCCGAGAAGGCTACGGGTCGACGATGCGGGTCTACGTCGTGTGCAGACAGGACCTGGGGATACCCCTGGAGTTCCAACAGTGGATGATCGCGAACGGCGGGGCCCACCACGTCCTGGAGTTGGACGGCGCCGATCACATGGCCATGCTCTCGAAGCCGCAGGAGCTTTGCGATTGTCTGCTGGAGATCGGGGCCAAATACGCACCTGCCTAACATTCGCTACGGCATAGTAGGCGGCTTTGGCTCTGTTCGGCCGTTTGTGGTTTGGTTTTCTTCGGATTGTCGTGTTTGGTTTGTGTTTGTTTTTCTGTTGTCGGGTCGATTTCGAGCATCTACTATGTAGCCAGAAAAGCGTTGGAGAGCTATTGTGTCGTTGCTCGTGTGTAATTCCCGATCAGTTCTTTAATTTCCTCAATAAACACCAGGTTTAAATCCATGTGGGTTAGATCATGAAAAGGGCATCGTGTCTTGGAATCATCAAATATCTATTTCCTTTCTTGAATTTCTGCTCAAGTCAAAAAAGTGAATTGCCAAAATCTATCATTAATACAAGGTCGAAGTGTACTATTTACACTATATAAAATCAAGCTGTCCTAATTCATCTCCCTTATGCAATTTATGTCCGAAGCATTATTTGATTTTTGGCCTATCTAGATTAATTTTTACTTAAATGCCTTGCTTTCAAATCTCGTTATTCACATAATTTGACTTTTTTTTTTTTTTTTAAATTCGACTTTCTTGAAATTTTCACAACCACAAATTTGGACACATAAAGTTCACGTATATATTATATAAAATTTTACATTTTGACGAGGTAACAAAAAAATTTAAGTTTTTTGAAATAGTTAAAGTTCAAACAAAGAGACATCCAAGACATGTTGTGGCTATTACAAATTCAGCTTCCATGTAATAAGTGTCATATGGTCTCTTAGTCAAAAGTTGAACGACAATTATAATTACATTTAATTGACGACAATTATAAATGATGTTCATGTTCATAATTCACGAATAAAATGTCTCCATGTATAAGTTCACGGTTTCAGAGAATCAGAATCTGATCCAACATGTCTTCAAACCTTGCAAACTTCCACGTAAAGAATCCAAGACAGCCCGTCGTCCTTGCATAAACAGAGAATCTTGCTATTGGAGAAGAGTTTAGGACCCTCCTTCTTCCCCTGTTTCGTCCAAGCTATAGCGACACACCGCCGCGTCCATTCTCGGAGTCGCCCGTCTGTTTTGGTCAATGGAGGGAAACTCGTTGAGTTCCGCCCTTCGCATGGCATCCGTCAATGCGACCCGCTTTCATTGGACAAATGTATTCTCTGTCACGAGTACCTTAGTTTCAGAATCGAAGATGAATACAGAGACTGAAAGTGGAATTTTAATTGGCCGAGGACGTGTCGCCTTCTCGCATCTCTTATTCATGGATGACCTCATTCCTTGTGTTCGGGCTTATTTGGAAAATGGCAGAGCCAATGGCACGAGTGTTGTCCCATTCTTTTGATTGTTCTGGTCACCAGTCCATTAGTTCTTCTAAATTTAACATTATATTCTCAACAAATGTGGATCCTGCACTCCAGGACTTGGGATATATTTGGGATTGCCACTCCCGAAAGCAAGGAGATGCAAGTTGGAAGGCTAAACTTCTATCCAGGATTAGGGCGCACAGTCCATCTTGAACCAGTATCTAGGCCTTGCCTAGCTATTGTATATATGCAAGACCACGGCTCCCTCTTCGGGTGCACAGTAAACTGGATAGGATCAGCTGGGATTTTGGTTGCGGACCATGGGAACAAAAAGGATGTGGGTCTAGGGCTCATACGATCTAGAGCAAGACTGACATTATTAATCAATAGATCTCACTGTCTTGTTTCAAATACTGTTATTCCTCTTGTACACTTGATCTTATCTAGATTACAAAGCAACGAGGACACTACACTGGAAGTTTCATACGGACATACCACAATTTGATTTGCAGAGAATAACAACAAACAATATCAACTTTCTCTATTCAGCCTAATACTTAAGTTTTGTTGATCCTCCTTTACATAGGTATTTTCAATTTTCCCATTGGAGAAAGTCTTAGGACACAAATGACTGTTACAAGTAGTTAAAAGCTGTTGTTTGAGGATAGGATTGCCCCTACAATATTTTTCCTCGATCATCAACATGGTTTCCTAAATGGAGACTGTTCAGAGAGTCACATCATTAGTCACTTTGATTGCTTGAACAAAAAGCTGTCAATTGTTCTCTGATAGTTTTCGGCTATCTTGCTATGGACTTTCTTACTACTAAAGACTATAATTTTTGTCTCTAACAAGTCAACTTCAGATGAACACGTCAATCAGCATCTCCAATGACTCAATATTAACACGATTCAATGTTAGTTATTTCTCAATAGTAACACATGCTTGTGATCAGTGGTGAGTTGATGTTGTCCATGGTTAAACCATAGGACTTGCGATTCTACTTCCAATGATACTTTTGAGCACATCAACTTCCAAAGACTTTATGTTGATGAAAGATCCACCATGGTCCTTCCAAGTTCTCATGAGCATCTTGTCATATCTGACTTGTTCACTTCGTGTTGATATCTACATTATTTTAGCTAGTCTTCATTGAGCTCTTAAGCTATCGTGGTAATCATTATAGTCTTATAAATTTCACCACGAAAGTCTACACTTATCATGGTAGATATTATACCTAGGATAGCTATGAAATCATCGCAATTCTGTAGAAATGTTCTCCAATAATGGATGATATTTACCACTCAAATAGAATATTACCATAGGGTGCTTGTGCTGGTCCCCGTGCCCCTACTTATCCATAAACAAGAAGAGTTACATTATTTCCACCCTCATTTTGGCTAAGACACTCCCTTTTATTAATTAATTGACCAAAATATCCCTCTTCAATGTATGTTTATCTCTTTTCAATCTAGTTAAACCTTCTTCACTTTCTAACTCACATTAAAATATTTCAAAGAAAAGTTTTAAGTATATTCTAAAATTTTGATGTCGTTACTATAAGATTGGATCTATTATCGATATTGATTACTTTCTTCATGATAGAAGTAGTACAGTAATGAGTTCCCTTTTTTTACCGTTTTGCGCTTATTTTTTGGGGATAAGTACACTATCAGTGCCAAGAGTTGTGTACGGCGCTCACTTTGGTGCCAAAAGTTTCCGTCGGATCACTTAAGTGCCTTCGGCAAAAAATTTAAGCCAAAAAATGACGTGGCTTTTTTAATTAAAAAATTAATATGACTGGGCATTTTTTTTTTTTTTTAGAAAATCAGTCCATGTGGACTTTCTTGGCTGCTGTCCAATGAAGAAGAAAGAAAAATTGGCATTTTTTTTTATAATCTCTCCTCCGTTACCCTCTATAAGCTCGCTCTCTGCAACAATGGTGTCTGCCCTCTCCTTCACCAGAATGCCTCTAATCCCTCTTGCTTGAAAAACCCATCTGGTCATCCCATCTCTCCAAGTTCGACCTCTGCTCCTCCTCCATCGTTGCCACCAATTGTCACCACCAGATCTGGTTGAACACTTTCACCAAAATGCCTCTAATATCTCTTGCTTGAAAAACCCATCTAGTCATCCCCTCTCTCGAAGTTCAACCTCTGCCCCTCCTCCATCATTCCCACCAGTTGTCACCACCAGATCTGGTCGAGCACCTTCACCAGAACACCTCTAATCCCTCTTGCTTGAAAAGCCCATCTGGTCATCCCATCTCTCCAAGTTCGACCTCTACCCCTCCTCCATCGTTGCCACCAGTTGTCACCACTAGATCTGGTCAAGCACCTTCACCAAAACACCTCTAATCCCTCTTGCTTGAAAAACCATATGGTCATCCCATGTCTCCAAGTTCAACCTCTACCCCTCCTCCATCGTTGCCACCAGTTGTCACCACCAGATCCGGTCGAGCAATACCGACGCTTGCAAACCACTCGTCCATGGATGAGTGTCGATGTCACTTGCAAGCCACTCATATTGTCTCAGCGAGCTTGCTCGAGAGGCCATGTTTTCATGACTTCAATTTTTGCTTTTTAAGAGCTCACTGGAATATTATCGCTGTGCCATGATCTTTTTCTCTTCACGTCGATCTAACTTTCATTTGCTGCCAACAATAATCAATTCCAAAAGAGTGCGAGGCATGCTCTGTTTTACTCTACTTTGCAACCAAAAGATATGAAGTGATGAAATCACTCCTAAAATCTATTTGTTCACTTTAATTCCCGCCGATGGTGATAACTAAACTTTCTGTCATTGATCTAGTCACATATTGCAACTCCATCATCGTCCATAGACCAGATAGCGTTTGACATCCTTGTTTTGTTCTGTCGAGACCAAAGTTGAAGTTGAGGTTTGATCTTCTTTGTTCTCCGAAGGCGGTGGGACAAGCACTTACGACGGCGGAGGTCGGGATGACCAAGTGGAGCAGCTTCTTTGTGGCTTGTCGCCGGCAAGTCGCCAAAGCATGGCAGATCAAGTTGGGAGGATTCATTCAATGGCCGCTTAGGATTTGAAATTGGGGATTTCTTTCAATTTGGCAAATTAGGGTTCTTATTTGGGGGGTAATGCAACTAGATGACGTCGTTTCTTGCTTTAGATGCTAACTGGACTCTCTAGCAAGCCACATCAGCATAAGAAATTAATAATAATAAAAAAAAGGCCATGTCAAATTTCCGGCCGATCAAATCGGCGTTAGCACTAAAATTGTCGTTTTTCAAAATTTTTGGTACTTAAGTGATCCAAAATAAACTTTTGGCACTGATAGTGTACTTACCCCTATTTTTTGTTTAGACGTGATCTAAATTTAAACAATGTTTTGATCAAAAATTAACATTTTCCATATTTTGATCAATGTTTGTTTTCCATTTTTGATCAAGATCGACTATATAATTAGAATGAAATTTAATTATCAACTTTGAAATAAACTTTCACTCAAACTATTTGATAAAAAAAAAAAAAAAAAGGCAATTAATTGTGTTATAAGTTATCATGAATATAAATTTCTAGTCTTACGTTTAGCTTTTGTGGTTAAGAATATGATATCATAAATTACAATTAACAACCTTTTCTAGACAAAGTGATAACATGATGCAAGGTAAGATAATATTTTGTTTGGTGTAATGGGTCATTTATGTTTTGAAACCACTAAGAGAGATGATAAAAATATAATCAGTTTAGCTAGTCAGCTTGATTAAAAAAAAAAGAAATTGAAGAAAGAGAGAACGGTATTTCAATCAATCAATTGAAAAAAAAAAGTGTCTCAATTAAAAGGATCAATACCATGAAAAATACAATAAAAAATTGAAACATATGTGACAAATTTATCCAAAATTAATTTTTTTTATCACAAAAAATAATAAACTAGTATAGTTGTGGCAAATCTACTCTCCATTGATTTTAGTTAAATTTTAATGTCATATTATTGAGTTGGATAACACGTGATATTTGATAGGTGTACTGGTTTGTGGCTTTTTATTATATTAACCCAATTTAAAAGAAACTAACAAATAGTAAAATTGTCAAAAATATATCAACTTAGGGTTTTTAGTGGTTAAAGAATTAGTTCAGGATAAATATATGAAAAAATTAGTATTGAATAAATTTATCACATATATATTATTTTGAGGTTTTTTGTGATATCAACCCTAATTAAAATGGGGGTGGAAATAGTCCCGCTCAAAAAGAAATCCAATAAGCACATTTTATGAAGAACGTGTTATTTCACTGATCCAGTAAGCACATCTTAGCAAATTTAAATTAATTTAAGATTCTATTTCAATTTGGGAAAATTATGTATGGCCCAAAAAATAATAATAATAATAAAAGATGGAAAAATAATTGTCTTGTATTTCAATTTTTCATGCTAAAAAGAGATTGCGAAGATAGTTTTACGTGAAGCACAAGGAAGACAACCAAACTTGGAATTTTGTTAACTCTCATTCCCTTTTCAGTTTTTAGTGTTGTGCTAAATGATAAGGTTCTCTTTTTATTATCCTTTTGGGAAAATGTCACAAAAAACTCTAAACTATATCTATTGTGATGTATTTATCATAATTTTTTTTCGTAATATAAAAACCCAATATTATATCCACTACTACACATATATCCTGAAATTATTTTTATGACATAAAAAAACTCCAACATAATATTTGTGTGATATATTTATCTTTTGTCCAAATTTTGTTTGATGATTTTCTAGCCAAAATAATATTATTTTTATTTTTTTATACCTTATCAAAACCGTTTGTCTTCTATTCATTGATGGAACTTTGATGTGGATGGGAAATTAATTTGTCACATAAGTACAACTATAAGAATTTTGATATCACAGCAAAATTTTAGCGTCATGGTTGGCGTAATTTGAGATTTTTGGTAAAAAGTAAATATGTCACATAAATATCAGTTTATGATTTTTGATGTCCCCAAAAAAGCTTAGTGTCACAATGATTATATTTGGAGATTTTCAATATTTTTTTTTCTTATTCTTTTAGCCGGTTTAGTTTTTGTGGTTAGGGCCATTTCCGGCAATTGACTTTAGGATCTTTATATTCCAATTTATCAAAATGAGTCAATCCGGCATAATATAAGTTGTGGTCCCAAAAGCAAGCTGGGCATGATGGTACTGTCGGGCTGGCGGACTCAGGCCTCGTTTGGTTTAAGCGTTAAAGGGCACCATTTTGAAAGTTTTTTAGAAAAATTTTGAGGCGTTTGGTTAAGCGATTTGGAGGTATCGTTGGCCAAATGCTTAGCATTTGGAATCTTTGTGGAATCTTTGAAAGCCCAAACCAGATGGGGACTGCTTTGGGCATTCAGCATTTACGGAATGTTGAATAGGGGTTTAATGAATTTTTTTTCTTCTAATATTGCCCTCACTGATAATTGCGTTTTCCTGTTTTACCCTCAAAACTACTATTCATCGTCTTCCTCGTTAGACTTGTTTCTTCAAGAGTGAAGCTCAGCCGGACAGATCTAGTCGCCCACGCACTGCCGTTACCATGCACCATCGTTGCGTGGGTCGTGACCTCAGGTGGTGTCGCCTGGGTCGCGCGACCCACGCAACGGGCTGAGCGGTGCTCAGTCGGCCAGATCTAGTCACCCACGCATCGCTGTCGCCACGCACCGCCGTCGCGTGGGTTGCGGCCTCGAGCGACGTTGCTGGGTCGGCGCCTCGGCGACGCCCACGGGTTGCGCGACCCACGCGACGGCAGTGCATGGATCGTGCGACCTGCCGCCTCCCCACCACCACTGCCACCAGCCGCCTCCCCCACCACAACCACTAGCCGCCTCCCCCATCAGCTCCGACTACCTCCCAATCCTTCCCCTTTGCTTCAGCATCTCCTCCTCCTTTTTTCCTTTTCTTTTTTTCCTTTTTCTTTTTACCTCAAAGTTATTTTGCAAAATACACCAACATAAGAGTACCCAAACACTTTTGTCTTCATCAAATGCCCATTCTTATAAAGATACTTGGCAAAATGTAAAGGCATTTCTCCAAAGTTGAACCAAATGGGCCCTCAATTAAATATTCCTTAGTCAATTTGGGGAAGAGCTATGCGAACCAGCCAACTTCCGCGCGCCCCTCGGCCGAGGTTGAACTCAAAGGAGGATGCCTTTGCCAACCGATGCGTCCCGACAGCAACATTCGATCAATCGTCCCTTCCATGGCTTCGTCCACCAGCACTGAACTGACCAATGACATGAAACCACGTTTTTCATGTCCTGATGATGACATCTTGTCAGGATTGCGGAAAGGGTATAAAGCAGAGACCTATTTGGCCTATACACTTGTCCGAATCGCGCATTTACGTATGTTTTTTCAAGAGTTTTTTATTCGGTTCTTTTAATTTATTTCAGACAACTCGACATCCGAAGACCTAACTTATTGACTTCCAAGGAAAGGGACTTTAACATTAAGAAGGCCATAATAATTGTACCACACTCATTAATTAATATAACTTTTTTTTTTTGCCATTCAAGCGCCACAAAATTAAAAAAATTGATCACTTAGGGTGCCATTGGCGATTTAGCTCTATTCAACATTGACATTGATCGTCCATCATCCTTTGTGGCTTCACCCACCACGCAGTATTAATATAGATATTTTATTAATTTTTTATTAATTTTTTCATTGTTTACAATTTTTTTTTTCTTTTCCCCAATGACCTTGGTTGGCACTGAAAAAAAGAAAAGAAAAGGAAAAAAAGAAGATAAAGAATTCAAGAAAATTTAAAAAACATATTTAGAATTCCACGTATGATAGAAAATCAATTAAAAAATCCATTTTAGGTGATTCATCGGAAATATCACTCAAATGATCAATTTTACTTCAATATGGCATTTAAGTAAGTACAAAAAAAAAAAAAAAATTACAACACTCAAATGAGCGTCTTATAAAAATTATAGCACTCTTACTATACTTGTCTCCAAAGGAAAAGTTGGAATGTCTTGATACACATGTCTTAGCTAAATGGTGAGCATGGCCCGACGCCATAATCCGAACACAGCATTTATCACATGCAAAGTAAACGTTAAAAGATTATCTTTCAAGTTGTTATTTTTTTCTCTCTTTTTTTTGGTGATACCTTGTACACTTTCACCCCGTATATAGATATTTCTTAGAATACTAAACATGGTCCGATTGCAACCGGGGCCTAAATTAGATATTGCAAGAGCGACAAAAGGGCAGGGAGGAAAAATCTTCCAACATATGATCCACACAGGAAGATTCTGCATTTACTTTAGTTTCTATAAAGAAATCATTATGGGGGGCCCAACGTAAATTCCTCCTCCTTCTCCTAAGCATGATCGCCAAACCAAATCTAACCCAAGCGTGCTTATAAGTACAATCTACATGACTTAGTAACAAAGCCAGGGGGAGCCAAAAAGCATGAAACACCACCACTTCGTACTCGTGCACGGCGCCTGCCACGGGGCGTGGAGCTGGTACAAGCTCAAGCACCGGCTTGAGTCAGCCGGCCACCGCGTCACAGCCCTAGACCTCGCCGCCTCTGGCACCAACACAAAGTCCATACACGACGTCCACACGTTCTGCGAATACACCAAGCCGCTGTTGGAGCTCTTGGCCTCGCTTGGGGCACAAGAGAGGGTGATCCTCGTCGGCCACAGCTTGGGCGGCTTGAGCTTGGCCCTCGCCACCGACAAGGTTCCCGAAGAAGATATCAGTCATTGTATTCATGGCGGCTTTCATGCCAGACACCGCGCATCGACCGTCGTATGTGTTGGAAGAGGTAATCTTCGTTGAGCACGTTATCCTCAAAATGGAGTCGTCTATCCTATTTTTGGTAGAAATGGGGCCTTTCTTTTGTCTATTCTGGAGATTTTATAACATTAATATTTGGGACATGGTGTCTACCTTCACCACCCAAAAGCCCCCTAATTTCCCGTCAATATTTAACTATCCGACGGAGAGGATGGGGAAGCAAATATGGGATCACCCACCCAGAGCGATTCTCCCACCTTTACCTCCATGAGCAGTTTAAGGACATGCTCAGGTCCAATCCTTAATCCACTCATACATGTCCCCAAATCTGTCAATTCGCTTGACAAGCCATGTGTCTTTTGTCCGATCTGGGGTGGGGGGGCAAGTCCCCTTCGGCCCTCCTTTTAGTCCCTGCACATGATTGATTTGACTTGCACCATTGTCCTTCTGTATTTTGTTTAGGAAGCAAAGGGAGAGGAATGTTTGAGGGCTGGCGGAGAAAATCGCTTGGGGATGTATAGAAAGTTTAGGACTTGATATAATTTTGATTAAAAAAAAAACAAAAGTTTAGGAGTTCAACCGTGCTTTTTTCGTCCAGCATTTTTTATATTAGTTTAGACAACTAAAGTAATTTGTGCAACGTATTTGCCCTTATGTATGGCCACGCACTTCGCCGTCAAATAGTAGCAAAAATGACATATGATGAGCTTTTGCCTCAAATATGATATATTGTCGTACGATTGTGCGTGAGAATAATCACATTTAGCCAAAGTATTAAAAACTCCGTATTGCTTTTATTGCTCATAAATAATATTTTAAACTTGACTATGACAAATTGTGTTGCGAGTATTGTAAAAAATTTGAAATTTTTGGCTATACAATAAAATGTTCTTCGTCTTCCTAACAACGTCGTTTAAAAAACAAATGGCATATTATGACTCTGGCTTGCAATATGACAAAATGTCATATGGTCTTACCGAAGAAAATTCCCTAAGTACAATCAAAAGCCGTATGCCTTGGTAAAACGTCAGATACAATCATTAGCCTTTTAAGTACAATAAAATGTTGTACATTCTGGCAAGAAATCTGTAATACTAGAATATAATGCACGAGTTTTTGGCCTTAGGTACATTTGAGTGTGTATGCGTTGGTAAAATATTGTATAATTGCAAAAAAGTGCATAGGATGGTTGGCCTAAAGCATAGTAGAACGTCATATATTTTGGTGAGACACCGTCTATTTTAAAATGTTAGATTCTGTTTATTTTGCGAAAATAACTTCTTCGAAAATAAACATTCATTCCACAGAAAAGAAAAAATGGATCGGGAAAAACATTTTACATCAACTGAAAAAAAAAAGTCTTCTAAAATAAAAAAAAAATACTTTTCACTTTTTAAGGGAAAGATTTTTCTCATTCACTCTCTTATCTCACACTCCCTCTAGCCCCCACTTCTTTCTTTTTCAAAAAATTTTGAATTTTGTATTCTTTTTCTTTTTCTTTTTTTCTTTTCTTTATTTTCCTTTTTCTTTCTTCCTTTCTTTTTTTTTTTTTTCCTTTTTTGTTGGCAAGCGGCGAATTGCTATCAAGTGAGCTCAAGTTCATCGCTCTCGAGATCGGTGAGCTTGAGTTGGCCACTCGCCAGATCGGCGAGCACGAGCCCCTAGCTCATCGATCTCACGAGGCTCAAGGAGGCTAACACTCACCAACCTTGGGCCTTGCCAAATCAGCAAGCCTTTTCGAGGCTAGTGAGCTTGAGATCGCCTTTGGTCGGTTGCTAGCTATTGTCGGCTGTAGCAACCGATCGAAGAAGAAAAATGAGCAAAATAAAAAATAAATAAAATAATTATTAAAGGGTGTGCACGAGAGAAAATCGAACTGAATTTTAAATACTGAATAGCAGAAAATATCTAGTTCATTTTCAAGTTTCTGCCAAACACCATAAAACATTTTTATTATCCTAGAAAATTACTTCTTGGAAAACATTTTCTAAAAATGCTACATTTTGCGCGAAACGAACGAAACCTTAATGTATCATGGTTTTAGTCTGAAGTACTTTTACACATCCAATTATTTGGTAAAAGATCTAGTAATATTAAGAAAGACCAACAACATTTAGCCTTCAATGGAAGAAAACATTTGGTAAGACATCAAATGATATTAAAAAAATAACAGATGAAAATTTTGGCATACAATATAAGAGAACAATGTACAGTATCAGTGAAAGTTTCATATTATGAGGGTACGATGTAAGTTCGTACCACTTTACAAATAGTACAAGGATTTTGATTTATAGTACAACTATCATACTAAAAAAATCCTAATTTACTGTAACCCATTGAAATGTTTTTTTTTCCCTGACTTTCTATATCTTCGATGACTAAGATTCTCCTTGCATAATCTAGATTTGGAACTTACTTGTCGTACGGTACAATGGTGGGTCATGGACAAACCCTACATGCACGAGCTCATTTTTAATGCCTTTGTCCTTGTTTGTAATGCCAGTATTGTGCAAGGGCTCCGGAGGGAGCATGGCTAGACACCCAATTCGCTCCCATCGGAAAGCCTGACAAACCCTTAACATCCATATTCTTCGGCCCCGACTTCTTGTCATCCAAGCTCTACCAGTTGTCCCCTGTCGAGGTACGTATTCACTTCCGTCCATTGGCATAACCATGAAACGCATCTCATTTGACTTTATATGATACGACTTAGTTCAATTTATATCGAAAGCACATCGTTATATTACATTGAAAAGCGTATGGTTCTATTGCAAAGTCCGCTTTTTCATGTCCTTTTTTTTTTAAGGTAAATCAAGCGATGACCCTAGTATTACTTTAGCCGGCATATCATACGTTCTCGTGGTTTAGAATTATTTTGGTTTGACGTCGCTGTTTTGTGGCTTTTTTACATTTGAGATTGCAAACTAGAAAGCCGGACGTGCGTATAGGGTACTAGCCCTCTCCTCCCACCGTAGTAAGAAGTAAGAGGATGGCAGATTTGGTGAAGCTGGAGGGATTTATAAGTCGATTGCTAAAAAATCTCATAGGGCCTGTGATGGGTTTGGTATTTTATAATTGAACTCATTATATATAACTATTAAAACGCCATTTATTTCCTTTATTTCTTAAGTGATTAAATAAATATACATAAGTATTAACTCTATAAGAAATGTAACGGTTTTCTTGGATATTTTAAATTGCTCTAACTTTCTTAAAACTCTCAATGGTACTTGATTATAAAAATTTGTGAATGCTAAAATTTGAATTGAGTATGATATAAGATTTTCAACGACAGTCAACATTTCACATGTCTACTAATTATTAGACCTTTGATTTTTAAGATTGTCAATTTTACATTATTTCAATCTTTACTTGCACTCCCAAAATCGAATAGGAGATTTACAATGCATAAGTTTCGAATGTATAGTTGTGTTTGTGTTTGCAAATACTAGGTTATTTATTAGAAATTTAACATGATACTATTATTTAATACAAAATACTATGACGGTTGCCATTACCTCAGGGGAACGTGGCTACTTTTGTGGGGTGGGCTTGATATATAATGTCAAAACTGATAATAAGTTCGGGACAAGTTTTGGAAATAACATATAGTTAATGAGACAGGGTTTGGGACAATGTTAATAGTCCCAGACATGTCTTGATTATGACAAATGTAATCTAAAAATATAGTCATTAGGATGTGGGTAGACCCTAAATGGGCAATGTTCGGCCTGATTAGGCCTATGTGGTTGGGTCGGAGCTTAGAAAATGAAATTGGTTGATCAGGTTTAGTTTGTGATTTGGATCTTGTGAGCTCGAGAAAGCCCAAACAGGCCATCACGCCTATGATCAACTCTAGCACATGTTTAGCACTCGTGAATTCCAAAGCGACATCATGTCGGTTCAAAAGTCCATTAACCCATGACGTTCCATGGAAATGCCAACCACTGAAGGATCTGGAGCTCGGCAAGATCTTGACGCGGCCAGGGTCATTGTTCGTAGAAGACCTGAGCACGGCAAGCAACTTCACCCGAGAAGGGTACGGGTCGACGATACGGGTCTACGTCGTATGCAGACAAGACGTGGGGATACCCCTGGAGTTCCAACAGTGGATGATTGCGAACGGCGGGGCCCACCACGTCCTGGAGTTGGACGGCGCCGATCACATGGCCATGCTCTCGAAGCCGCAGGAGCTTTGCGATTGTCTGCTGGAGATCGGGGCCAAATACGCACCTGCCTAACATTCGCTACGGCGTAGTAGGCGGCTCTGGCTCTGTTCGGTCGTTTGTGGTTTGGTTTTCTTCGGATTGTCGTGCTTGGTTTGTGTTTGTTTTCCTGTTGTCGGGTCGATTTCGAGCATCTACTATGTAGCCAGAAAGGCGTTGGAGAGCTATTGTGTTGTTGCTCGTGTGTAAATCCCGATCAGTTCTTCAATTTCCTCAATAAACACCAGGTTTAAATCCCTGTGGGTCAGATCATGAAAAGGGCATCGTGTCTTGGAATCGTCAATACCTATTTCCTTGAATTTCTGCTCAACTCAAAAAAGTGAATTGCCAAAATCTATCATTAATACAAGGTCGAAGTGTACTATTTACACTATATAAAATCAGGCTGTCCTAATTCATCTCCCTTGTGCAATTTATGCCCGAAGCATTATTTGATTTTGGGCCTATCTAGATTAATTTTTACTTAAATGCCTTGCTTTTAAATCTTGCTATTCACGTATTTTGACTTTTTTTTTTTTTTTTAAATTTGACTTTCTTGAATCATTCACAACCACAAATTTGGACACATAAAGTTCACATATATTTTATATAAAATTTTACATTTTGACGAGGTAACAAAAAAATTTAGGTTTTTTTGAAATAGTTGAAGTTCAAACAGAGAGACACCCAAGACATGTTGTGCCTATTACAAATTCAGCTTCCATGTAACAAGTGTCATATGGTCTCTTAGTCAAAAGTTGAGCGACAATTATATTTACATTTAATTGACGACAATTATAAATGATGTTCATGTTCATAATTCCCGAATAAAATGTCTCGAGGTATATGTTCACGGTTTCAGAGAATCAGAATCTGATCCAACATGTCTTCAAAGCTTGCAAACTTCCACGTAAAGAATCCAAGACAGCCCATCGTCCTTGCATAAACAGAGAATCTTGCCATTGGAGAAGAGTTCAGGACCTTCCTTCTTCCCCTGTTTCGTCCAAGCTATAGCAATCAAAGGAGATTTCGAGTCATTTAAGGAATGTGTTGATAGCCCTTCAATCCTATACGCCCATATAATTAGGATCTTGGTTTTCATAAGTAGAACCTTCCAAGTAAACTTCGTCTTTCAAAAAATCTGTTTATCCAAATTGATTTCAATAAGAATAATTGATCATAGGTGCTTTCTCCAGCCGTAAGATCATCCACAAACCGTTCGAAATGAATCCTTAAAGATAGACTCGCATCCTGGTAAATCTTTTATTCGGTCTAGAATCTGTCAGTGAGGTCAAACTTTGAACTTCAGTCTTCAGACTTTGATAGAAGAGTTTTGAGATCTTCAGATTATAACACTTGAGTCTACAACCTTTCAGACTAGACTTTTTGGAAAGGCTTTGTTAGCTTCAAAACAATAAGGAGTCTTCTATAACAATCTCCCCCTTTTTTATGGTGACAAAACTTTCCTGCAAATTTGAAAATTTTGTTCTGCAAAACAACACTTAAGTAATCTATGATAAAAATTGATTGAGACATGTATATCATCGATTCTGCAATCACAGGAAACATGTTAGTCCTGTAAAGACAAACTAATTATCTAGTCACAATCTGTATCACAAACTAAGTTGTTGCAAGCATCAAAATTCAAATCCAAATAGTCCAAAGCAATCCAAAGTACCAAAAATAAAGTCACCAAACAAGCCAAACAAACAAACCAAACAAATCAAAAGTCAAAGTTGTTCAAATCTGCATAAACTCTCCCCCTTTTTGTCACAGCAAAAAATGAGAAGTGATGATAAAAAGAGTTGGATGAAAATTAGGGCTTCTTGGGAACACGAACTAGCTGAAAATCCCCCATAGACGTAACAGTCTCTTCTAGCTTCTTTAGGTCCTACTTTAGTTGTTGAATATCTTCACCCTTGGCATTAGCTTGAACTTGAAGTGAAAGGGCTTGTACCCGATCGTTCAATGTAACTGAAGTTGCTTGATAAGCTGACTGCATGGTCTGAAATTCAAACTCCAATCCATAAAGCTGACCTTTGATCTCCAAAGAAGCTCGAGTAGTCTCTTAAAGTCTGCCGTATTTTCGGTTTGAGTACTTGCTTCAGCACGTGTAGTTTGAGGAGTGTGCATAGATGATGGAATTTCAGTAGGGATATCCAGACTTGGAGATGAAGCCTCATTATCACCTTCAAGAAACTGAGAGGCATACACATCCTCTGGATTTGCAGGAGAACGACTAACATCATCACTAGCAAGTGAAGAAGTACCTTTTTTAGTAACGGCTCCCCTTGTTTTAGTGCCGTCTGGTGGAGAAAAGTACTCTTCTTCTTGATCTTGCTTTTCTTCAGCATCAAGGTGAGGAGAATCATCATGACTTTCTCCTTCATCTTGTTGTTCTCCTTCTTTCTTTTCCTCTTATGTCCTTCCTTCCTCTTCCTCTGTTCTCATTTCTCCTCTTTCTTCATCTCTCTGTTCTGCTTCTTCTCTTGCTCTGTTCTCTCGATTCTTTGTTGCTGGAAAGCTAAAACTTTGTAAATTCCTTGAGGCAATAGCGGTGAGAGTAAGGTTATCCTCATCTTCTTCATCATCCTGTAAGATGAGTGCTCTCTTCTTCTTAACTGATTCAATGACTGGCTCTTTGCCCTTTCTTTTTCTTGCTGCAGAGTCTTGTCTAGCTTTGACTGGACTTCACCTTCATGCTCTCTAAAACCTTGCTTAGCTCCTTCAGACGCATCTTGGAAACCATTTTCAGTCCCATTACCATTGTATCAATGGTACGAACACAAAGAATCATGGGAGGCTGAATGTTGAGATGCCTGAATAGTCGAGTAATAAGAGCAGAATAAGGGAGTTGTGCCTTGTCCTACACCACTGTTCTGTACATATGCATGAGAATAGTATGAGGCAGAGAGAACTTGTATCCGATATTGATCACATACATTAGCTTGGCTTCAAAGTTTGAGACATCAGTTTTTGATGTGGATTTGGGTCTGAGATAGTTAATTACAATCTTGTGAAGCAGGATATTGGATGCATTCATTCTAGAGTAAGAGATCCTGCCTTCAGCAATTCTATCTCGAACAAGCTCCAAAGTAGCACTACTAACAGACACACTGATTGGTTGGAAACTCCCTCTTTCCACCCTAATCACATCAGCCAGAGTGTCCGTAGCGACCACAAAATCCCTATCTTTAACACTAAAGCAAAATTGACACGCGGATCCCTGGAGTGCCATAACTTGGCAGAAAGGGACATTTAAGTGCCATAACTTACGAAAGATACACTTAATTGCCAAAATCGGAGCAAAATGGATCACTTGAGTGTCAATCCGGCCAAAATCCGCCCAAAACGTTGACGTGGCATTTTTCCGGCGAAGCGAGTGCAAAACGACGCCGTTTTGTGGGCTAACGTGGTAAAAAAATAATAAAAATAAAAATTAATTAAATTAAAGTTTTAAAATTTTAAATTTAGTTAAAATATTAAAAAATAATAATTTTAAAATTAAATTTAGTTAAAATATTTAAAAATAATACCTTTAAAAATAAAAATAAATTTTAAAATTTTAAAAATTTTAAAAAATATAAAAATTTTAAATTTTTTTTAAATTATCAAACATTTAAAAAATTTAAAAATTTAAAAAAAAATTCAAAAAATTTAAAAATTTTTAAAAATTTAAAATAGGGGGAGGGGCGGTGGCCAAGGGCTCACACACGGCCACCATTTGTCACCAGGAAGGATCGACGAAGGAGGGGGAGGGTCGGCCACCCTTTTTTCTATTTTTTTAATTTTAAAATTATTATCTTTTTAATTTTAATTAAATTTAATTTTAAAATTATTATTTTTTCATATTTTAACTAAATTTAATTTTAAAATTATTATTTTTAATATTTTAATTAAATTTAATTTTAAAATTATTATTTTTTAATGTTTTAACTAAATTGAATCTTAAAATTATTATTTTTTCATATTTTAACTAACTTTAATTTTAAAATTATTAATTTTTAATATTGTAACTAAATTTAATTTTAAAATTATTATCTTTTCATATTTTAACTAAATTTAATTTTAAAATTTTTATTTTTTAATTTTTAAATTTTATTTTTAAAATTATTATTTTTTAATATTTTTAAATTTATTTTTAAAATTATTATTTTTTAATATTTTAACTAAATTTAATTTTACATTTATTATTTTTAATATTTTTAAATTTAATTTATTTATTTTTTTATAATTTTTTGACTAAATTTAATTTTAATTTTATTATTTTTTATTATTTTAACTAAATTTAGTTTTAAAATTTTGTTATTTTTTAAATTTTTTAATTTTAAAATTATTATTTGTTAATATTTTAACTAAATTTAATTTTAAATTTTTTTTTTCATATTTTAACTAAATTTAATTTTAAATTAAATTAAATTAATCTTATATTATTATTTTAACCACGTCGGCCCAAAACGATGCCGTTTTCGCATTATTTAGCCACGTCAACGTGCAAAACGGCGTCGTTTTGAGTTCTCTTTGCCGGAAAAATGCCACGTCGGCATTTTGGCCTGATTTTGGCCGAAGTGGCACTTAAGTGATCCGTTTTTCTTCGAATGTGGTACTTAAGTGTACCTTTCGTAAGTTATGATACTTAAGTGTCCTTTGTGCCAAGTTATGGACTTGAAAGGTTCTTTTGCCAAGCAAAATCTATTCGCATCTAAAAAGGATAGATCCAACTAGAAGTAAGTTGTGAGTTCCGGGTGAGCAACGATCGTCGTCTCAGTGCAAAAACGTTCAAGTTGTAGAAGAGCAAACTTCTCCCTAAGATTGACTTTCAACGAATCAAGAAAATCAAAATCGACACTCCTGGGGTTCATCACCCCTCGCTTCAGCAGATTAGAATAAGTCCTCTTGTGGTCTTTAGAATGAAAAAGTTTTGTCCTTCCACCACAAACATTCACGGCTACGCCCATCCTAGGTTGGAAATAAAAGAACATCCTCTCATCATCATCTTTCCCTTCAGTCTAGTTAAAACCACCAACACGCGGATCACTTGGAAAATTGGCAAACGTCCAATCAGCCAATCCTTCAGGCGCAACGCCTATCTTTTCCATGGTGTTTACGAAGTAAGTCTCATTTTTGTAGCCATGTGCTTTCAAGAATTTGTCAATGAGCGTCATCGGCGAACCACCCCTTTTTAAGTTAGAGTACAGTCTGAAAATAAACTGGGGTTTTTGTGTCCTTACGAGTTCAACATCTTCAAGAATTTCTTCCTCTAGTTGTTGCTGCGGAGGAACTTGAGTCCTAGACTGAGAAGATTGGGCGTGGTTGAGAAGGTTGTTGTTGACTTTGCTGTTGCTGTTGTGGAGAGTCATCTTCCTCGGTCAAATCAAAGTGTGTAGGACCCTCACGCATTCTCTGTGGTCCATTGCTTGCGATTCTGGAAGACTTTCTTTGAGAAGACATTGTCACTTTCTTTGAGAGATTTATCGAACTCGATCGTGACAAAAATAAGTCTTTTTGGAATAAACTTTTCAATTTTTATCTCATAAATTAAATTGCTGACACAAAATAAACTTACACTTGCCATTTGAGGTTGTTCTGAGTTTGATAATCTTCAGACTTTAACTGATAAAAGATGTAATGTTCAGTCTGGTACGAATAGACTCAAATAGACTTTTCTCTAGTCGCTTTGTAAATATGTTTGCGGACTGATTCTTCGAGTCAATAAATTGTACCATAACTTCTCCATTCTGAACGTGATCTCTAATAAAATGATGTCGAATCTCTATGTGCTTAGCTCTTGAATGAAGAATTGGATTCTTCGTGAGATTGATTGCACTGGTGTCATCGCATTTGATCTCGGTGCATGAGTCTTCAATTCCAAAATCTCTCAGTTGTTGCTTTATCCATAAGATTTTAGAACAACAGCTTCCAAGAGCCACATATTCCGCTTCTGCTGTTGAAAGAGCTACAATATTTTGTTTCCTTGAGAACCAAGATACTGTCTTGTTTCCCAGCAATTGATAAGTACCAGAAGTACTCTTTCTATCAACTATGCAACCTGCTAAGTCTCCCTCTTTTAGATACCACAGACCTAACTTTGAAGTAGTTGTAATGTATTTGATGATGCGTTTTGTGGCGTTTAGATGAGATTCTTTAGGATCTGATTGAAATCTAGCACAAATGCAAACACTAAACAAAATGTCAACTCTAGAAGCAATAAGATAAATAAGTGAACCAATGATACTTCTATAGAGCTTCTGATCAACTTTCTTTCTTCCTTCGTCTTTGTCCAGTTTTGAAGAACTTGACATTGGTATATCGGTCTTTTTGCAATTCTCCATTCCAAACTTCTTGATAAGATCTTTTGCATATTTTTATTGATGAATGAAAATTCCTTTCTTTGACTATTTCATTTGTAATCCGAGAAAGAAGGTTAATTCACCCATCATGCTCATCTCAAATTCATCCTACATAGTCTTAGAAAATTTCTTGCACAAAGTTTCATTAGATGATCCAAAGATAATGTCATCAACATAAATTTGAATGAGTAGAAAATATTTACCTTCCTTTTTAATAAACAATATGGTATCCACTTTTCCTTTAACAAAATCATTTTGAATTAGAAATTTACTTAACATGTCATACCAATCTCGAGGCGCTTGCTTTAATCCATATAAAGCCTTTTTCAGTCTGAAAACTGAGTCTGGTCTTTTTGGATCTTCAAATCTAGGCGGTTGTTCCACATAGACTTCTTCTTAGATAAATCCATTTAGAAATGCACTTTTGAAGTCCATTTGGAATAACCTGAAATTTTTATAGCAAGCAATAATCTAATTGCTTCTAACCTTGCCACCGGTGCATATGTCTCGTCATAATCTATCCATTCTTCTTGCGTATATCCTTTGGCCACGAGTCTTGCTTTATTTCTGACCACTTTTCCTTTCTCGTTCATTTTGTTCCTAAAAACCCATTTAGCTCCGATAATAGATTTACCTTTTGGTTTATAAATTGGTTTCCAAACATCGTTGATGTTGAATTGTCTAAGTTTTTCTTGCATGGCTTCAATCTAGCTTTCGTCAGCTAAGGTTTCTTATATGCTTTTCGGTTCAATCTCAGAAATAAGTGCTACAACGCTTGACTCTTCTTGCCTTTTGGATCTGGTGCGAATCCCTTCATCAATGTTGCCGATGATAAGTTCTTTGGGATCACTAGACTTATGCTTCCAATTACTAGTTGGTCTGATGGTTTGCTGATCTTCTGCTTAAGCTGAATCTGTAGCTTCTGTTTGTTGATGATCTTTAGAAGTCTGAGCCACTTCAAGGGCGGTAGACTTTGTGAGATCTAGAATAGGTTCAGATTCTTCAAGTTGAGTCTGATTCTGTATAAAGTCTTGGAATTTGACATACACAGATTCTTCCACAGATTGAGTCTTCTTGTTGAATAATTTGTAGGCTTTGCTTGAAGTTGAGTAGCCAAGGAAGTGACCTTCGTCTGATTTTTCTTCAAACTTACCAGTTCAATCAATTGCATTTTTCAAAACAAAATACTTACAACTAAAAACATGAAAATAAGAAACATTTGGCTTTTTCCTTTAAATACTTCATAAGGAGTTTTATCTAGAATTTTCTTAAGAATACTCTGTTAATAATATATCAAGATGTAGAAATTGCTTTAGCCCAAAAACGAGAAGGAATGTTGCTTTCAATTAAAAAAGTTATTACCATTTCTTACAAGGATCTATTCTTTCTTTCCACAACTCTATTTTGTTCTGGAGTATATGGAGAAGAGTAAAAATGCTGTATACCAGATTCATCACAAAATTTAGCAAAGTCTTGATTTTCAAACTCACCTCCATGGTCTATCCGTATGCTTGAAATAACATAACCTTTCTCATTTTGGACTTTTTTGGCAAACTTTGAAAAGTGATAAAAGGTTTCAGACTTACTTACCAGGAAGTGAACCCAAGTAAATCGAGAAAAATCATCAATGATTACTAGACAGTATCTCTTTCCACCAATGCTTTGAGTTCTGGTTGGTCCAAAGAGATCCATATGCAGAAGCTGTAAAACACAATTAGTAGAAACTTGATTTATAGGCTTAAAAGAACTTCTAACCTATTTTCCCAAGACACATGGTGTTCATAGATCAGACTTTTGATAAGTCAGACTGGGAAGTCCACGAACGAGTTTCTTTGAAGAAATCTTGGCAATCTGTTTCATGTTGATATGACCAAACTTTCGATACCAAAGATTTGCTTCATCTTGAATGGATACTAGACACTAAGAACTTTCTGGTTTTATATCCAAAAAATAAATATTCTCATGTCTTCGTCCAGTGAAATATTGTGAAAAGTCTTTACTAATTTTCGAACAAATTCCCTCTTGGAAATTGATTTTGAATCCAGTGTCACATAGTTGACTAATGCTGAGTAGATTATAGTTGAAACCTTCCACCAATGAGATATTATTGATCGTGAGACTTCCAATTTTCACGGTTCCACATCCAACAATTCTTCCTTTGCTATTTCCACCAAATGAGACTTTTCCACAATTTATTTGCACAAGCTTAATGAAACAACTTGAATCTCCAGTCATGTCTCTTGAATAGCCTACTATCCAAATACCATTTAATCTTTTTCTTGATAGTGACCTGCAATTACAAAAAGAACTCAAACTTTCTTTGGTACCCATATTTTCTTGAGTCCAAAAGTGTTAGTTTTGAACATTGTCTTTCCCAATCTTTCTTAATAGGTCTCCAAGCTTTAGGACATTATTTCTCAAAGTGTTCTGAGCTATTGCACTTTGAACATTTGAGAGCACTTGGCCAACAGGTTTTACAAAAATTCTTTGAAAAAAATGATTTTTGTAAAATGTTTTTGTAGGTCTTTGTTTGATTCTTTCTTTTACTTTTAGAAAATCAATTAAAGGAATAGTTTCTAGTGTTATGCCTAACCCAGATTTGTTGAAATAAGGTCTTTGTACCGAAAAAATCTTTTCCAATTTCTCAAATCCCATTGAAAACCTTTTCGATATGCTTGAAATGTCTTCTTTCAAGAAAATATTTTCCTTTGAAAAAGAGTCTGCTTCTTCCTTTAAATCATTGAAACTTTTGTTTAGATTTTCAAACTTTTTTATCCAAGAAATTTCCTGTTGCTTCAGTTTAGAATTCTCCCTTTTTAGCTCGGAAATCCTTTTAAGAGATGTTTTGAGACTAAAACAGAGTTCATCTATGTACTTTGAGACTTTAGCAGGAATTTTAAGATTACTAACCCAGATTTCATCATCTGAGTCTGAGTCTGGATCTGTTCTAGAGTTTGAGTCTGATTTAGAATTTGCCATTAGACATATGTTGGCATATTTATCTTCACTTTCTTCGCATTCAGTATCACTCCATATTTCTACTTTGAGAGCCTTCTTGAATTTCTCTGTATTTCCCTTTTTCTTCTTCAGCAGAGGGCAGTTAGGTCTGATATGCCTATTTTTCTTACATTCAAAGCAAATCACATCTTTATTAATTTCATTGTCTTCATTTGATTTCTTTTGAAATCTTTAAGTGCTTTGCTTCTTCTAGTTGAACCTTTTTTCCTTTCCTGTTCAACTTCCTAAACTTCCTTATCATGAGTGCAAGTTCTTCATCATCTAAGTCGTCTTCTGAATCTGTATCATCAGAATCATCGTTAGACTTTAAAGTAATCGACTTCTTACCTTTAGGATCTTCATCTTCATTGATTTGCTCCATTTCATATGATTAAAGTGTGCCAATTAATTCGTCTACCGACAGAGGCACAATCCTTTGTGTTTCTCTTATTGAAGTCTTGATGTGATTCCAGTCTTTAAAGAGTCCACGCAGAAATTTATTGACTTTCATCTGCCCAGAGATTGATTGTCCATGATATGCTAGACCATTTACAATCTTTATGAACCGATTGAACATGTCAGTGATGGATTCTTTTGGCTTCATCTTAAAGGCTTCATACTGTCCGAGTAATATGTTGATTTTTTCTCTTTAACTCGATCAATTCCTTCATAAGTGACATGCAGCCTGTCTTAGACTTCTTTTGTTGTTTCACAAGATGAAATTCTGTTATACTCAGTAGGAGATAAAGCACAGTATAAGGAGTAGATAGCTTTAGCATCAAGAGCTTGTCTCTTGGTTATGTCTGTTTGTGTCATCTCGCTAGTATCCATAACTTCCTTTCCTCTTTCTAAGGTTGATGTGGCTTTAGGAATGATTCCTCTTTCTACCACATCCCATTCCAGGAGATCTTTCAATCTCAGGAATGCCTTCATTTTGTTTTTCTACACATTTTATTCCTTTCCATCAAAGTAGGGAGATCTGGTGTTGCTCTGGCCTTCAACCAAACCTGGAGCCAAGGTACTAGCCATAGATCTTTAACTCAGAAGTAAAAACACTTCAATAAAATGAGCACACAAGCTCTGATACCAATTGTAAAGACTAGTGAGAACACCTAGATGACGGTGAATAGATGTTAAAAGAAGTTTTCATAAGACTTAAAAGTCGAATTCCTTTTTCAAGATAATAGACTAAAGATGTAAATAACAACAAGCAATTATATAAAGTTACGTATTAAAATAAGGAGATCAAGGAAAGAGAATTGAGACATATGGTTTATAGTGGTTCGGCTTGGATTAAGTCTACGTCCACTCTCCCGCACTGATAGCCCACTGGCTGTATTTCACTAAGAATCAAAAAGAGATTTTACAGTCTCACGTCCACAACTTCACAGTTTAAAAACTCTACTACACTCTTTCAAAGTCTCTCGAATATTTGTTCTCTCTTTTGAGTACAAGATTGGCTCAACGATTGAAATAGCAAAGAACTAAGAGCTTCAGACTTCGGAATTTTTTCTTTCACGCACTCTCTCGAAAAACTTGAGAGTCATTCTTATATATTCCTCCATGCCTTTACTACCGTTGGCACTTTCCAAATGAGTTCTTCCAATCCAACCGTTAGACAGAATCAATCAAAGGAGATCTCGAGTCATTTAAGGAATGTGTTGATAGCCCATCAATCATGTTCGCCCACACAATCAGGTTCTTGGTTTCCATAAGTAAAACCTTCCAAGTAAACTTCGCCTTTCAAAAGATTTGTTTATCCAAATTGATTTCAATAAGAATAATTGATCATAGGTGCTTTCTCAACCGTAAGATCATCCACAAACCGTTCGAAATGAATCCTTAAAGATAAACTCGCATCCTGGTAAATCTTTACTTTGGTCCGAATCTGTCAGTGAGGTCAGACTTTGAACTTCAGTCTTCAAACTTTGATAGAAGAGTCTTGAGATCTTTAGACTATAACACTTGAGTCTGCAACCTTTTAGACTAGATTTTTTTGGAAATGCTTTGTCAGCTTCAAAACAATAAGGAGTCTTCTCTAACAGGAATTTTGATTGTGGACCACAAAAACAAAAAGGATGTGGGTCTAGGTCTCATACGATCTAGAGCAAGACTCTGACATTATCTTGGAACTATGTCTCATGTTAAGTCCGAAGTAACACAAAAAGGCTCAAGATAGGGTATACATTCTGGGAGGAGTACTTCATGGACCGATAAGTGGATAGGGAGAGGAACGCTTGGGCAACTTGTACAGGGATCGTTGCGGGAAAATGAAGAACAAGCATCGGTTTCTTTGGAATAGAGATTTGCTCAACTTTGAAGCTTCTGAAGAAACATGGAACCTTATTGTAGTCATCCAGATTTATCTTTCCTCTAGACGCGATGACCAAACGGTTTGGAATTACTCTTCCGATGGTTCCTTTGATCTTGCTTTCAACCTATGAACTCGCATGCCAAAGGGATTCTAACTGAAAACCCGTAAGCCCTTGATTTGCAGTACTGCCACTATTTATGTCAAATGGGTGAGACCCTTTCTCCGCTGGTTGAAAGTCAATATTGATGGCTCTATCGGGGACAATCCGGGCGACGCAAGGGCTGAAGGGGCCATCAGAGACTTCCTACCGCTGTGCTTCCAGCGTTTCAGCTGAGTATCAGGCACTTAAGGAAGGGATAACGCTAGCAAGGAGCTAAGGAATTTCGAATGCCATCAATTATCGATAGCGTCAACGGCAACAACTATTCAAATGCTGTCACATAAATCCCATTGCACTAGCATGCAAGTCAGTGCTTCACGGGTATGAGCTACTCCATTGTCAAACATACTTAATCAAACGGACTCGCAGATGGCCAGGCAAATTCGGGAAGACTTCGAATGAAGACATTTTGTTTCGTCAACAACCACCTACGAATCTCCTTAATCTTGTCTTAGAGGACCTTATAAATGTTGAAGCTTAGAGTAACAAAAAGAATAGCGAAAGAGGCGAAGAGAGAGTAAGGACAGAGTGTTTATGGTGGCTTAACTACAATTGTGGTTGCACGATATGTATTTGTAAGAATGAATAATTATACTCTACAGATAGAAACATGATTATATAAATATCTTATAATATATTTTACGTATTAATACTCCCCCCGAATCCAAAGTAGGTGTCACAATTGAGAGATTGGATCTCAAAAGCGCATGTCGCGGACTAGGTAGTCCCTTGGCGAGGATGTTGACCAGCCGATCTTAGCTAACACATAAATCACTAGAAGCAACCCGCTATCAAACAAAGTGAAAATCCATCTCAATATGTTTGGTATAAGCATGAAACACGAGATTGAGAGCAAGATAGGTGGCGGAGATTAAAAGAACAAAAGTATTTGATTCTTAATCTTAACGTACAATTGTTGAAATGATTTCCATTATATATAGATATTACAAATGTTACATTTCGTAAGTAAACAATATAAAAATGAAAAATAATAGATCATTATATTACAAGAGTTGTCAATTCTTTAATTGTAGCATCTCCAAGAATCGACTTGTGATTTTGATTGGATTTTAATTGATATCTTCATATTATTCTTCCTTGATTGATAAACCAGTACCTTCACTCCCTCTCAAATTGGGAATAGGGGAATCCCGAATTCCCAATTTGCAACATAAGTTTCCAAATGCATTTCTAGACAACGGATTCGTGAAGAGATCAACAATTTGATGCACAAACAAAACGCACTTAGTCACAAGTGTTCCAAGAGCAATTTTTTCTCACACGTAATGAGAATCTAATTCAATATGTTTAGTTCTTGCTTAAAACAATGGATTACTCGACATATAAAGTGACTAATATTATCACAAAATAATATTGGTGGACCGGAGAGATGAGTACCCAGATCTCTCAAAAGGAACGATATCCATGTAATCTCTATAGCAAGCGATGCCATTGCACGATATTCTGCCTCGGCACTCAATCGAACAAGAGTTGTCAATTCTTTAATTGTAGCATCTCCATGAATCGGCTTGTGATTTTGATTGGATTTTAATTGATGTCTTCAGATTTTTCTTCCTTGATTGATAAACCAGTGCCTTTCACTCCCTCTCAAATTGGGAATAGGGGAATCCCAAATTCCCAATTTGCAACATAAGTTTCCAAATGCATTTTTAGACAACGGATTCATGAAGAGATCAATAATTTGATGCACAAACAGAACACACTTAGTCACAAGTGTTCCAAGAGTCACTTTTTCTCACAAGTAATGATAATCTAATTCAATATGTTTAGTTCTTGCATAAAACAATGGATTACTCGACATATAAAGTGACTAATATTATCACAAAATAATATTGGTGGACTGGAGAGATGGGTACCCAGATCTCTCAAAAGGAACGATATCCATGTAATCTCTATAGCAAGTGATGCCATTGCACAATTTCTGCCTCAGCACTAAATCGAAGAATCGTTCATTGCTTCTTAGCACTCCATGATATACGGTTGCTACCTTAGAAAGTACAAAATCCAATAGTTGATTGTCGAGTCAAGCAACAAACTGCCCAATCTACATCAGAAAAAGCATACAAGTCCAAAGTTGACTTGGACAAGCTTTGCATGCCTCAATCTGTTATGTATTTGACATGACGTAAAATGCGCTTCACAATTTGAAAATGACTCTCTGTAGGTTGATGCATGAATTGACAAATAAAATTGATTGCATATGAAATATCCGGCCTTGTAATTGTGAGATATTGAAGAGCTCCAACAATGCTTTGATATAGCGTAGGAACTGAAAATAATCTTGCATCCGTATTAGAATGAGAACTAACAACCATAGGTGTGGAAACTGGCTTGCAGCCCTCCATTTGTACATGTTTAAGAATTGACAAAGCATATTGTTGTTGGCACAAATAAGGGCCACCGGAAAATATCCTAACCTCCACTCCTAGAAAATAGTGCAAGGACCCCATGTCCTTCATTGCAAATTCGCTACTCAATGTAGAGGTGAACCTATCAAGTAATTTTGGATCATCACCTATAACTATGATGTCATCTACATTTAAAAGTAGAGCTAGAATGCCATGATCTGATTTTTTTTTTAAGAAAAAAAACAAAGGATTTGCAATGTTGCAAAAGAAACTGGATGCCAAAATAAATGAGCTAAAATGATCAAACCATTCTCTTGGTGCTTGCTTAAGGCCATACAAAGCTCTCTCAGTTTGCAAACATAAGACGGATAATTTTTATCTTCAAAACCTGGCAGTTGCTCCATATAAACAGGTTGCAGTAGAAAACCATGTAAGATGGCATTTTTAACATCTAGTTGTTTGACGAGCCAACCTTTAATATTAGCAATGGTGAGGACCGTTCTTATACTTTGTGATCGAATAATTGGCGAGAAAATCTCAAGGAAATCTAATCCTGCTACTTGCATATATCCCTTAGTGACCAATCTTGCATTTGATCTTTCTAATATACCATCGGCCTTTAACTTAGACTTAAAAACCCATCTACATCCCATGATATTAGTATTTGAAAGGAGTGACGTCACGTGGATTTCTAAGTCAAAGACCGAGTGCTAGCCAAGTTGCACTTGATTCTCTAATACAAGGACGTACATAAGGGGTTGATTCGTCGCTTTAAGGGGCCATTCCAAGTGTTGCAATGAGTCAGAAAGGCCACATACAAGTTGGAATTGCCACTGAAACTCAAGGTACATCCAATATTCCACATTCTTGTGCTTAAGCCTTTCCATGTAGACAAGGAAGATCCAAACTGAGGTGAATCGCAACGGGTACCACTTGGGGCAAAAACCTCATATGATTGAGATGTTGAGTGCATCATGGTGAAACAAGTCATACAAAAGTGGTATCCTATACCGGAGCGTGAGTATTTGGTTCAATGGAAAGGTCTTTCGGAGAGTGAAGCAATTTGGGAACCCCATTGAAGCTCTTTGGCAATTCAAGAAGCATATTGATGCCTTTGATGCCGAAGATGAGACGAGGGCGTCACTCGAATAGGTGGGGGAGAATGTCATAGCCTAATGAATCAAGACGTTCTAGAGGTTTTCTGAACGAATGCCGTGATCAATCCGTGAACAAGCAACCCTCAACCTATCTCCTAAAGTCCTAAAGTTTTTCGGAGTATTCTAGAATACCAAGCGATATAGTTGGTAGTTGAGGAGATCTAATCTCCACCGTCAGATTAAAAGATGATCTATGGTTACAATTAGTCTTGTACTTATATATATATATATATATATATATATATATATATATATAAGGGTCTCATCTCTCTCATTTATTTCATCTCATTCACAAGTATAATAAAGTTTTTCTTTTAAAAGTTTCCCTCTCTATGATTATCATGAGTTGAGTGGGAGTAAGGTTGACTTAGGAGAAATTCTAAGGCCGCACAAGTTAAGGAACGCTAGATTAATCGACCAGTGACATTTGCGTGGATCCTACTCTATATATAGCATGGATCTTAATTGAATTTAGCATCTTCCAACCTCACAAACGATTCGTACCAGCATGCAGCTGTTGTACTCAATAGTGTCAATACTGTCAAAATAAATAGCTCTTCAAATGCTGTCACTGAACCTATTGCACCAGCATGCAGGTGAGTGCTTAAGCACTACATCGCCAAACACACCTATCCTGCAGCAAACCGAGTGGCAGTTGGCCTGGCAAATTGGGGGAGGGGCTTCAAAATCAGGACGGTGTTGTTTCTTCGGCAACCCCCACAACTGATCTTAATCATGTCTCAAGGGGACCTCATTAGACCTCTTGTTTGTAGGTGCGCTTAGTCAAAGACCTCTTGTTTCTAGGTGCGCTTAGTCAAAAAGCTGAAGGATTGGCGGTGGGGGCATCGTTTGTGGATGAAGTGATGGAAGGGCTGTTCACTTGGACTAATCTCTGCGAGAAGCTAAGCCTGTCCACTGGGCCCACGCACGTGAAGTTGAAATAGCTGCGTTCGACGAGAGGGAAGTGGTGGGGTTTACCAGCAAGTGGCTGGGGAATATCGACAATCTCGGAGCAGGCAAAGTTCAGTGCACTGACGAGTCGCCGGTCACATCTGCTACGCATACAAAAGAGGCTCTCGTCTCCCTGTTTGCTCATCTCCAAATACAGACGAAATTTTCCTTGTCCACATCTGCGGAAAATGAGCCTTTTTTTTTCCCTTACTAAAATGGAAAATGGTAAGGTCTCTGAAAGGCAAGTAAAGACTTTTCTTACACAGAAAAATGAAATAATACAAATTGTAAATAACAACAAAAGAAAGCTTTAATACCACAGAAAAATTGAAAATAACCGAAAAAAGTAAATTTAATTTTGGAGATATACATTAGGCTTGTCGACCATGACTTAACGCCTCGCAAGGAAAACTGTATATGTAAGGTAAGAAGCTCATTTGGGTCAAGGATTTGTCCCGAATTATATGCTATGCATTTTCCTTCTCTCTCAACTTACTGAGTTGCTCATAGGAGGACCAATTGAGGTCCTAAACCTGGACGCCTTGACCCACAATGTTTTAAATACACAATTAAGATCAAGATAGAACAACATTCAATTAAAAGCATGATGACTGTTTGAGATAATTGGACACTTATGCATACAATTAGAGGAGATATATATAATTTCAATAGTGGAAAATCAAAAAGATCCGAAGAATCTATTAGATATTTTTCAATTATTTTTAACAGAAAAACAAGAAAGGATTCAATGATCCTGACATGATGTTTTTGTCAAAGTAATTGCACGGATAACATCAACGTCAAAGAATTTTCCTCCTCCGTCTAAATCTAAACTTCCAATCATACTATATATATTTGCGGTGTAACCTCATCACATCGAACTAATCAACTTCAAACCAAGAATTTTCCGTGGATCCTAAAAGCATGAAGCAGCAAGGCCACTTCGTTCTCGTGCACGGCGTATGCCACGGCGCGTGGTGCTGGTTCCATGTCAAGCACCGGCTAGAGTCGGCCGGCCACCGCATCACACCGCTGAACCTCGCCGGTGCAGGCACCAGCACGAAGTCCATCTACGATGTCCACTCATTCTGTGAGTACAACAAGCCGCTCTTGGAGTTCATGGCCTCGCTTGAGCCATCCGAGAAGGTGATCCTTGTGGGACACAGCTTGGGCGGCATGAGCTTGGCTCTCATCGCCGATAAGTTCCCCGAGAAGATCTCGGCCGCTGTTTTCCTGACGGCACTAATGCCGGACACCACCCACCAGCCGTCCCATGTGTTAAAACAGGTGACTTAATCAAGTTTCTTGTTCATTTTAATTAAAGCTTTTTTTCGTCATAACAAGCTTCCATATATTCGCACTTACAATATTCAATGGAACTTTTAAAAATTGGAATTGATTGTCAGAAAAATTATTTTTGTCAGTAATTGTCCATGTCATTAGAATGCATTTCAAAAACCAAAAGCATGGGGAAATATTTTCTTTTCTATTCTATTACATAGAGGAAAGAAGGCTCTTAATATCTAGACAACCGCAGCATCTTTTTCTTTATAATTTTTGTTTTTCTTTTGCAAATTCCATCTATATGTCCAACAACCAAACTAAATTAAAAATTACTCTAACATTTAACTGAGGACCTAATAATAGGAAATTTAAAGAGAATATCTTGTATCATCTCTAGATAATTTAATGGATTTGTGAGTTTTGAGAAACCAAATTCGGAATTATTTTTGTTCACTGTCACAATTTTCAGTTTCGTTCGAGCATTCCAGAGCAAGAGTGGTTGGACAATCAATTCAAAACCTTTGGAAAGCCAGAAAAGCTGTTGACTTCCTTCTTATTCGGGCCCGAATTCCTGGCGGCTCGGGTCTACCAGTTATCTCCCAAGGAGGTGTGCTTACTACTGACCACATTTTTCCTAATTTAAAAATAATCATTTCATTGGATTCGTACTTTTTCTTCTGGAATTCTATATGTGCTATAATGATTGGGTGATGAATATTTGTCTGACGTGGCCACTTGGAGTATTTTCCAATTCTTTTTTAATTCATGTGGCCTTCTCAAAAAAACAAAATCTACTAACTATTGTTTCTTTCTCAAATTTAGCAACTTTATTTTCTACATGACATGAAATTAGTCTTTCAAATAGTTGGGCTGCTTGATAGTTAATAGAGCATCCATGACAAATGTAGAAACTGTCTCTAATAATAAATTAACTTGCTAAGGGTATAAATTGTGTATGTGCTCATTGACTAAATTCTGATCTTACGTCATTTTCACTTGATTGATATATAGAATAGAAGTGAATACAAATATCCATCTTAAAAAACATGCATAGTTGATAGTTATGTAGCATAGGGGTCTTGAGAGGACTGTGCAGTATCATCTCTGTCTATCATCTCGTGCTCCTGTGATTATGCAGCTTCTCTGAATTGCTCGTGTGTTTCCTTGGCTTCTAGTGCCAGGCTATAATGATCCCATGCAGTGGGTACATTATAGTTCCATGCATATTCAGGGATGGTTTTATTTTCTTGGCACAAAACCTTTTGAGGGATGGTTTTATTTTCTTGGCACAAAACCTTTTGGAGTTCTTGAACTGGTGTTCACAACATCCAACAAATCTTAGATAAGATTTGTGAATCCGAGCTTCTACACTGTGTGGAATAGGTTTATAGGATGTGGTACCTATAACTTGTGGTGTATTGATGATGTTGCCATTATTTGTTAAAAAAGCCCATGAACGTCGGAAAAACAAAATGGTATGGACTTCAGGGTTTGGTTGCATGATTCTCAGCTCATTTTCCAAAAGATATTTCCAGTGAGTAGGAGGATAAAACCAATTGAGAAAGTTTAGGAGATTTTTGTCACTCTCATTTTCTATGTTTCCTTTGCCGAGTCTAAATATCCTAGTGAGGTTGGCAATGAATCTTCTAGTTGGAATTTCGATTGCTATTAAGTACTTATTGGTTAAGTACCATAATAACCATCGAAGTTGGTCAGGGAAATCATCCACTTTCCAGATTAGAGGATGTATGAATGGATAATCTAAATTTAATCCAAAATGATAAAGAATCGAACCTCCATTGAGTCTAAAGAGCTCTGTGTGACATTGTCACATGAGGTTATCCAGATTTTCAGTTAGGCTATTATTTTGGATCTGCTCAATGATCTCCTGGGGATATTTCCAGCTTGGCCAGTCTCGTATCCTCTCGATCTTACACTTTTCATTGTGGTGGAGAATATGAAAAGCATGCCTCATAATGTACATATTGATTTCCGCTGGTGCATTTGGTCTTGACAAGAAATCGGCAAGCACATTTTTCTTCCCGGCAATGTGTTTGGTCTCAAAAGAATATTTCAAGAACCATTCAGCCCATTGAAGCAATTAAGAATTTGGAACTTGCTTCTGCTTAAACTTGGTCATCTGCGAAAAGATGCCATGTCTAATTCTACCAGGAAGTGATGGCCGATGAGATAGAATTCGAACTTTTTTATTCCATTTTTTACCGCCAAGATTTCTTTGAAAGTGGAATGATAATGCATTTTAGCTTGGGAAAATTTTCCACTCTTGTAGGCACACAGGTGCCTCTTACCATCGATTTCTTCAAACAAGATGGCTGCCCAGTATTCACCATTGGCGTTAGTTTGGAGAATTCTCTTCCCTGTTGATGGGATTTGTAATGGAGGATTATTCTTCAGCATTGTTTGCAATGGAATTAGCAACTTTGCAAGGTTTGGAACAAAACCTCTAAGATAATTAATTATCCCAAAAATTGCTGAACTTGCTTTGCCGTGAAATTTTCTTCAAGGAACTTTAATAATTCCTTAGCAATATGTGGCCCTAGATAGTATGTTCCTTTGTTAACATGCATACCAAGAAATTCAATCTCAATCTGGGCAATATTGATCTTTCTTTGGGAAAGCATGATCCCATGCTTTTTCACAATTTCTGAGAATTGCTCGAGAAGTTAGTAGTGTGAGTGCTCATCAGGACTGTAGAACAGAATATCGTCGATGTATACTGCTACATTTGATAGGATTGGTTGGAAAATTCGACACATGGCCCTTTGAAAAATGGATTGTGCCACCTTTAAACCAAAAGGAAGAACTTTTCATTAGAAGTATTGGTTTGGGATACAAAACCCTGTCTTAGGCCTGTCTTCAGGATGGATGCCCAATTGCCAAAATCCGGCTTTAAGATCAAATTTGGAGTAGATGTGGGCCTTGGTTAGTCCAATAAAGAGGGAATTTCCGGAAGGTAAAGGGAATTTGAGGAAAAGGTTAAGAGGTTTATAATTAATTACCAATCTCATTTTTCCTCTGTTTTGCTCAACACGTTTATTTAAATAGAAAGCTCCACAGGCCTATTGAGAATTGGAGATTTCAATAAGGCCTTATTGCAATAATTCCAAGCATTCCCTTTGAGCTAAAACCAGGTGTTCTAGCTTCATTCCCATGTGACTTGCCTTGTTTAGATTGATGTCTTCATTCTTTTTTAAAGGAAGGCGAACAAAGAACTCTGGATTTTTCCAAAGAGATATGCCACACTTTCGCCGGCTGGTTCAGGTCCTTATTTCAGACTTGTTAAGCCACTTCGGGTTCTTATTTGGGACAACGGCCACTTCGGGTTCTTATTTGAGAAAATAAGCTCAATTTAGGTCCCTATTTGAGATTTTCCCTTATTTTTTTATCATGAAAAACATTAAACTGGTACACCTGTGACAAATTTATCCCAAATTATTTTTTTTTACCATGAAAAACCCTAAACAGGTACACCTATGACAAATTTACCCCGATTGACCATAAAAAAACCCTAAATGACAAATTTACCCCAAACTAATTCATTCAACTGCAAAAAAACCCCAAACTGATAAATTTGTGACAAATATATCCTCCGCTAAATTGAATTGTACCACAAAAAAATCACAAAAATTGTAAACTGTGACAAACGGAGCGTAAAATCTTAAATTGGTATACTAGTTAATTTCTCATGTCATTTAACTTAATAATTTTATGGTAAAATTTAACGAAAACTAACATAAGTGTACAAGTTTATGGTAAATTTGTCAAAAGTATACCAGTTTGGGGTAAATTTGTTACAGGTGTACCAGTTTGAGATTTTTTAGGGTATTAACCCTTTATTTAACACAATTAACCCTTTATTTAACACAACTCAACATCCAAAGACCTAACTTATTGGCTCCCAAGGAAAGGGACTAGTCATAATATTTATATCACGCTCACTTAACGATTTACCTCTATCCAACATCAACAATGATTGTCCATCATCCTTTGTAGCTTCACTGATGATGCAGTGTTGATATAGATAATTTTTAAATTTTTTATTAATTTTTTCATTATTTAAAATTTATTTTGATTTTTCTTTCCCCAGTGACCTTAGCTGGCATTGGAAAAAAGGAAAAGGAATAAAAAGATAAAGAACAACATTTGATCAATCGTCCCTTCCATGGTTTCGTCCACTAGCACTGAACTGACCAGTGACATGAAACCACGTTTTTCATGTCTTGATGATGACATCTTGTCAGGCTTGCGGAAAGGGTATAGAGCAGGAGAAAATATTGCGTGGGTTTTACCCTTCGCCTACGTGGAGGGTAAAACCCACGCAATATTTTCTCTCACTGCTTCCCTCTTCTTTCTTTTCTTTTGACAAGAGAAGAAAAGAAAAGAAATTTGTGACTTCCCCTAATGAACGAAATAAAAGAGGTTCTTGCTTCTCCCTTTTTTTTTTTAATCTCTCTCACACCTTCTTTTCACGAATTCTCTCATGAGTTTTTCGAGTTCTCCCTTTTTTTCTTCGCACGAATTTTTTTCTCGAATTTTTCTGGTCTCCCCCTCTTTCATTGTGGCACCCCTCGACGGCCCCTCGAACCGTTAGGGTCGCCACAGTTCGATTACCATTCTCTTGCTTGACCTGAAGGTCTATCAATCCCGGGGTTTATATCATTTAGATCGGTCCCTGCGCAATTTATATGGCGAAGCGTATCCAACAACTCCCTTCCCTATATTCAGAAAACGATGCACACCAACTAACCATTTTATATAAGTTAAAGCCGAACACTTTTATTTGCATAACTTGATGGACATCATTAGTCGGTACATCAAAATGCCAAAGTTTTCTATACTCGGCTATTTTTCAACAGATGACCGACATCTCTTCCAACAGTCATATACTTAAAGTCCATCGATTAGTGTTGGCGTCCAAAAGTTCCTTCCTCTGTTGTCCTTCTCCTCACGGCCATATCCAACCACTCGGTCCATCTACTGGTGGCGATGGCAGCAGATGTATCTTGTCTAGTCTGAAATGTTAGTCCTCAAACGGGGTGAGTACAACCACTCAGCAGTAAAAGATTCATCAAGCTATATCAAGCATTACTATTAATATCCAGATTCAAGTATGGTAGACAAAATAGGCAATTCATGAATGAGTATGCATCCAAACCATATAACTCTTCAATGCAACGACCAGTGCATTTCCAACCAATAAGATGCATCGTGTCCAGCCACACAAGTCCCGATCATGGGGCCAAACCGTAATGACACGTCCCATTCCATGTCATACAATTTAGTCCCATAACCAGACCACACTCACACTTAATATAATCATCAATTTTAATCATTCAAACGGTTTTATCCCCCGGAGGACCAATGTTTGCATCCTTCTCCGGGATTCCGCACCCAACCTGGCATCGCGGAAGCCTCCGGGCATGTATTCAAAATACAACCGGGCATCCAAAGGGCATCGACTCATTCGAACCTCTGGGCATCTCGCACCCCACCTGGCATCACGAGGAATCACTGGGGACCATAGACATCCGGGCACGTATCATAATACAACCGGGCATCCCGACACTCCCGGGGAAAACCTCTGGGCATGTATTCAAAATACAACCAGACACCCAAAGGGCATCGACCCATTCAAACCTCTGGGCATCCCGACTCCCGGGGCATCGTTGACCCGAGGGCTCAACGGTAACATTTAGCATTTTAATTCACAAAACATTTTCAAATGCTAAAACAAGATGTCTCATGGACCCTCTATCACATCTCAATATTGCACAAATATCCACAGCCAATACCATCATAACACATAGCCATTCGAAACACCTTCACTTTCGGACACTTTGGTGAAAATTCAAGAACAGAATAGCCCGATTTTTACAATGCACAATTCTGGTAAAAATTTTGAAATAAATACTAAATGGACTCAGAAAATTATGAAATTTTGAGAAGTTATAAAAGAAACATAGTGTCAAATATCTCATGAAGAACGCCATACCAAAAGAACTTCATAAAATTCGGTACGGTCCATGTATCACAGCTTTCAAAATTTCAGCATTACAGTTTGCACAGTTTCGAAAATAATTTCGATTAAATATCCAAAAGAACTCCAAAAATTATGAAATTTTGATATGTTATATAAAACACCTAGAGGTAAATATCTCATGAAGAAATATAAATCCAATTCGTTCTAGGTTAATAGCTATAGACGATTTAGTTCCTCCTATTCTCGGTACTGTTTTTCCAGATTAAGTCCTTTCAAAGAAAATTCGTTTCACCAACCTACACATGTCCATTTATTCTCAATTTTCAGTATTTCATTTCTCAGAATGTCATCTACAACTTCCATTAAGGACACAAGATCAAATTTCAACTGGATGATTTTATAAAAATTCACAGAATCATACTAGGTCAAGGTAACTTTTTCCAGATCCAGTTTCTTCAAAGGAAGATGGTTTCACCGACCTATACTTGTTCATTTCCTCTAAATTTTTGATATGTTATACTTCAAGAAGTCCTCTACCACTTTAATTCAAGAGTCGAAGTGAGATTCCAACAAAAAAGCTACTTTACAGTCCACGAAAACACTAAAAGTCAGCACAACAAATTCCAGATTTTGTTTCTTCAAAGGAAAATCATTTCACCAAGAAATACTTGTCCTTTTCATCTCAAATTCTAGTATGTTACTAATCAAGATGTCCTCTAAAACTTTCCTCAAGGAATAGAAGTCAAATTGTGGCTAGATAATTACAGAAAAATCAAAAAGTCGCCGAGGGTCACACTGTTCTTTACAAAACAGTTCACAAATCTAACAATAATCTTTCCTACTCCTTGAACTTCGACCTCCAGCATCCACATTCAAATGTATATAAGTACAGTACACCACATCACAGCTTTATCACTTCCAAAATTCTCCATAGTCAGCTTTTTAAATTCTTATTTCATGTGTAAATTCGAAATTCGCATTGTATGCCCTATTCTCACCTAGTTTCCTTGATCTAACTCCATCCTACATATCCAAAGTCCCACATGCAGCTCTAAAATTTTACCTTTCTCACATCTACCAACTCTTCTCTAGGTACTAACAGCATGCAACACATAGATTGAAGAACTTTTACTTGCCTTGATGTCCTACGGTTCAACGGCGTGTGGTGAGACGGCGAGGAGTGCGTGGCTCAGCGACGGCGAGCTTGAACGGCATCAACGGCGGCAATGCGCACGCACGGGAGGGACTAATCTCCTTCTTCTTTTCTCGCCGACTCACTCTCTCGGTTTCTCTCGCTCAAGCTCTCTCTTTGCTCGCTGGTTTTCCTTTTTCTCTATCTCTCTTCCTCTCTCGGTTACCCACTTTCACGAGCACAAGATCACTGGTTTTGTTAAAACCAGTCAACAAAAGAGAGACATGTTTCGGTGGCTGCAGGGGAAATGGACAGCTGGAATGGACGTGTCTTCAGCATGCCTCCCCGTGCATTTCGCTGGCTGTCCATACGCCAGCAACGTGGCATCATCCAGCCAAGCTTCAGTCAACATCGCTTCTTCATAGTTGACTCAAGTGTCGACAGTTAAGGGGTTTTTGGGTTGGTTTTGGGCCAGCAGATTTGTGGCCGCACGTCCCTAAATAACATGGCCCGATTTCTTAAAAATTTTGATCCTTAAATTTCTGCACATGTATGGGGCATTCTCGGTCCCATGGTCTTCATAGTCCAACTAATTCTCCTTTCAATTCATTAAAATGTACTTGCTCAAGACTCAAATTCTTGCATAGAAGAAGAACCCGACAAGATTGCATGGTGATTCAAATTCTTTTCTTGTCCCATATACACTTAAATGGTATAGTTGTGTAGTATTACCACAAGAAAATGTACACAAATCGGCAGGGTCCAAAGTAGTGTCGATGATGAAGTCCAATAACAAATTCGTTAATCCGCGACGTGTTATTATTTTTGTGAGGTCGGCAAAATATACGGATGGATTTGGTCTCACTTAAACCTATGAAAGCCTTCCGACAAAATAATGGTTTTCTTGACGATTCAACCATTACTAAACGAAATGTATTGGTTCGACGACAATACGAACTAATGTTCGTGTAGAATGCCAATATCATAATCCAATGATACTCCCGTCGCTCAATCTTGGACCGTCGCATATCCGAGGGTTGTTGAAATTCTCGGGTGCCACATTCATCTTGTGCGGGTCAACTCCTTTTATAGTGGTTCCGAACGGCCGTTTTCTATGGCAATTTTCAAGCTTCCATCTTTTATTGCATTAATTCATGGCTGCATATCGGAGCGTGATTTCGCAATCAGCTCGATTTTACTTCGATTCCTTCCATTTTATCAAAATTCTTGAATGGTTTCCTAACTCTTGATTCTCGACCGGGAATTGCTTCCGCATTTACCAAGATTTGAATATTCTTCAGAATTTCCAACTTCCATGCATAATCAATCAGATTGATTTTCCCTTGTTTTTTCCTTTTATTTGCTATGATGCGATTTTTATTTTATTTCTTTAGAGTCTCCAAAATTAGGTGTCAACATAAACGCTAAGAGATTATCTTTCAAGTTGCTGTTATTTTTTTCTTTTTTTTTTTTTTTTGGTGATACCTTGTACACTCCCGTATATAGATATTTCTTAGAATGGTAAACATGGTACGATTGCAACCGGGGCATAGATAAGATATTACAAGAGCGACGAAAAGGGCAGCTAGGAAAAATCTTCCAACATATGATCCACACAGGAAGATTCTGCATTTACATTTCCATAAAAAAAATCATTATGGGGGCGCCAATGTCAATTCCTCCTCCTCCTAAGCATGATCGCCAGACCAAATCTAACCCAAGGGTGCTTATAAGTACAATCTACATGACTTAGTAGCAAAGCCAGGGGGAAGCCAAAAAGCATGAAACACCACCACTTTGTACTCGTGCACGGCGCCTGCCACGGCGCGTGGAGCTGGTACAAGCTCAAGCACCGGCTTGAGTCGGCTGGCCACCGCGTCACGGCCCTAGACCTTGCCGCCTCTGGCACCAACACGAAGTCCATACACAACGTCCAGACGTTCCGCGAGTACACTGAGCCGCTGCTGGAGCTCCTGGCCTCGCTTGGGGCGCAAGAGAGGGTGATCCTCGTCGGCCACAGCTTGGGCGGCTTGAACTTGGCCCTCGCCGCCGACAGGTTCCCGAAGAAGATATCGGTCACTGTATTCTTGGCGGCTTTCATGCCAGACACCGCGCATCGACCGTCGTACGTGATGGAAGAGGTAATCTCCGTTGAGCACGTTAACCTCGAAACGAAGTCGACTACCTTGCTTTTGGTTGAAGTGGGGCCTTTCTTTTGTCTATTCTGGAGATTTTATAATATTAATTTTGGGAATCATTAATTCACTCATACATGTCACCAAATCTGTCAATTCGCTTGGCTCGTTTTGCCCGATTTGGGGGAGGCCAATCCACTTCGGCCCTCCTGCACATGATTGATTTGGCTTGCATTATTGTCTTTCTGTAGTTTGTTTAGGAGGCAAAGGGAGAGGGATATGTGAGGGCTGGTGGAGAATATCGTTTGGCGATGTCCAGAAAGTTTAGGACTTGATAAAATTTTGATAAAAAAAAAAAATTATGACTTCAGCCGTGCTTTTTCGTCCAGCATTTTTCATATTAGTTTAGACAAATAAAGTAATTTGTGCAACGGATTTGCCCTTATGCATGGCCATGCACTTTGCCGTCATATAGTAACAAAATTGACATGTGATGAACTTTTGCCTCAAATATGATATATTGGCGTACAATTGTGCATGAGAATAATTGCATTTAGTCAAAGTATCACAAAACTCTGTATGGCTTTTATTGCTCATATATAATTTTTTAAACTTGACTATGATAAATTGTGTTGCAAGAATTGCAAAAATTTGCAATTTTTGGCTATACAATAAAATGTTCTTCATCTTCCTAACAACGTCGTTTAAAAAACAAAAGGCATTTTATGACTTTGGCTTGCAATACGACGAAATGTCATATGGTCTTACGGAAGAAAATTCCCTAAGTACAATCAAAAGCCGTATGCCTCGGTAAAACGTCAGACACAATCATTAGCCTTTTAAGTACAACAAAATGTGGTACATTCGGGCAAGAAATCTGTAATACTAGTATAATGCACGAGGTTTTGGACTTAGGTACCTTTGAGTGTGTATGCGTTGGTAAAATATTGTATAATTGCAAAAAAGTGCTTAGGATGGTTGGCCTAAAGCATGATAGAACGTTATATATATTTTGGCAAGACACTATCTGTTTTAAAATATTAGATTTCATTTGTTTCGTAAAGAATAACTTTTGGAAAAATATTTTTCGAATTTTTCGACATTCAATTCACAAAAAATAAATGAATTGGGGAAAACATTTTCAATCAACAAAAAAAAAAAAATCTTCTAAAATTAAAAAAAAAATATATACTTTTCACTTTTTAAGAGAAACATTTTTCTCATTCACTCTCTTATCTCACTCTCCCACTAGCCCCCACTTCTTTCTTTTTTAAAAACTTTTGAATTTTGAATTATTTTTCTTCTTCTTTTTTCTCTTTTTTCCTTTTTTTTTCTCTCTTTTTTTTTTTTTTTCCTTTTTTCTTGGCCAGTGGCCAATCGCTGTCAAGCGAGCTCGAGTTCTTCACTCTCGAGATCGGCGAACTTGAGTTGGCCACTCACCAAATCAACGAGCACGAGCCTCTGTCTCGTTGATCTCGCGAGGCTCAAGGAGGCTCATGTTGGCCAACCTTGAGCCTCGCCAAATTAGCAAGCCTTTTTTAGGCTAGTGAGCTTGAGATCGCTGGTCGATTAATAGCTATTGTCGATTGTAGAAGAAGAAGAATGAGGAAAAGAAAGAATAAAATAAAAAAGTAAAATAATTTAAAAGTAAAATAAAATAATTATTAAAGGGAGCGCACGAGAGAAAATCCAACCGAATTTTAAATACCGAATGGCAGAAAATATCTAGTTCATTTTCAAGTTTCAGCTAAACACCATAAAATATTGTTATTATCCTAGAAAATTACTTCATGAAAAATATTTTCTAAAAATGCTATATTTTGCACGAAATGAACAAAACCTTAATGTATCATGGTTTTAGTCCGAAGTACTTTTACACATCCAATGATTTGGTCAAAGATCTAGTAATATTGAGAAAGACGAACGACATTTAGCCTTAAATGGAAGAAAACATTGTACGTTTGGGTAAGATGTCAAATGATATTAAAAGATGACAGATGAAAATTTTGACATACAATATAAGAGAGCGTTGTATGGTATCAACGAAAGTTTCACATATGAGAGTACGATGTAAGTTTGTACCCCTTTACAAATAATATGGGGATTTTGATTTATAGTACAACTATCCTTCGTAATGTCATACTAAAAAAATCCTATTTTACTGTAACCAATTGAAATGTTTTTTTTTTATTTTTTCCCCTGACTTTCTATATCTTCGATGACTAAGATTCTTCTTGCATAATCTAGATTTGGAACTTACTTGTCGTAAGGTACAATGGTGGATCATGGACAGACTCTACATGCACGAGCTCATTTTTAATGCCTTCGTCCTTGTTTGTAATGCCAGTATTGTGCAAGGGCTCCGGAGGGAGCATGGCTAGACACCCAATTCGCACCCATCGGACAGCGTGACAAACCCTTAACATCCATGTTCTTCGGCCCCGACTTCTTGTCATCCAAGCTCTACCAGTTGTCCCCTGTCGAGGTACGTATTCACTTCCGTCCGTTGGCGTAGCCACGAAACGAATCTCATTTGACTTAAAAAGCGTATGATTCTATTGCAAATTCCGCTTTTTCATGTCCCTTTTTTCAAGGTAAATCAAGCGATGACCCTAGTATTACTTTAGCCGGCATATCATACGTTGTGGTGGTTTAGAATTATTTTGGTTTGACGTCGCTGTTTTGTGGCTTTTTATCCATTTGAGATTGCAAACTAGAAAGCCGGATGTGCGTATAGGGTACTCGCCCTCTCCTCCCACCGTCATGAGAAGTAAGAGGATGGCAGAATTGGTGAAGCTGGACGGATTTATAAGTCGATTGTTAAAAAATCCCACAGGGCCTGTGATGGGGTTTGCTATTTTATAAATTGGGAAATACAAACCTAAACTCAACATATAGAACTATTCAAACGCCATTTATTTCCTTTATTTCTTAAGTGATTAAATAAATATACATAAGTACTAACTCTAGAAGAAATGTAACGGTTTTCTTGGATATTTTAAATTGCTCGAACTTTCTTAAAACTCTCGATGGTACTTAATTATAAAAATTTGTGAATGCTAAAATTTGAATTGAGTATAATATAAGATTTTCAACGACCGCCAGCATTTCACATGTCTAATTATTATGAGACCTTAGATTCTTAAGATTGTCAATTTTACATTCTTTCAATCTTTACCTGCACTGCCTAAATCGAATAGGAGATTTACAATGCATAAGTTTCGAATGTATAGTTGTGTTTGCAAATAATAGGTTCTTTGTTATAAATTTAACATGATACTATTGTTTAATACAAAATATTGTGACGGTTCTGGTACCTTAGGGGAACCTGCTACTTTTGTGGGGTGGGCTTTATATATTATGTCAAAACTGGTAATAAGTTCAGAACAAGTTTGGGAAATAACATAAAGTTAATGGACGGGCTTGGGACAATGTTAATAGTCCCGGACATGTCTTGTCTATGACAAGCGTAACCTAAAAATATAGTCAATAGGATGTGGGTAGACCCAAAATGGGCAATGTTCTGGCCGATTAGGCCTATGTGGTTGGGCCAGAGCCTAGAAAATGAAATTGCTTGATCAGATTTAGTTTTTGATTTGGATCTTGTTAGCTCGAGCAAGCCTAGACCAGCCAAACAGGCTACCACGCCTTTGATCAATTCTAGCACATGTTTAGCACTCGTGAATTCCAAAGCGACATCATGTCGGTTCAAAAGTCCATTAACCCATGACGTTTCATGGAAATGCCAACCACTGAAGGATCTGGAGCTCGGCAAGATCTTGACGCGGCCGGGGTCATTGTTCGTGGAAGACCTGAGCACGGCAAGCAACTTCACCCGAGAAGGCTACGGGTCGACGATGCGGGTCTACGTGGTGTGCAGACAGGACCTGGGGATGCCCCTGGAGTTCCAACAGTGGATGATCGCGAACGGCGGGGCCCACCACGTCCTGGAGTTGGACGGCGCCGATCACATGGCCATGCTCTCGAAGCCACAGGAGCTTTGCGATTGTCTGCTGGAGATCGGGGCCAAATACGCACCTGCCTAACATTCGCTACGGCGTAGTAGGCGGCTTTGGCTCTGTTCGGCCGTTTGTGGTTTGGTTTTCTTCGGATTGTCGTGTTTGGTTTGTGTTTGTTTTCCTGTTGTCGGGTCGATTTCGAGCATCTACTATGTAGCCAGAAAGGCATTGGAGAGCTATTGTGTTGTTGCTCGTGTGTAATTCCCGATCAGTTCTTTAATTTCCTCAATAAACACCAGGTTTAAATTCCTGTGGGTTAGGTCATGAAAAGGGCATCGTGTCTTGGAATCATCAATATCTATTTCCTTTCTTGAATTTCTGCTCAAGTCAAAAAAGTGAATTGCCAAAATCTATCATTAATGCAAGGTCGAAGTGTACTATTTACACTATATAAAATCAAGCTGTCCTAATTCATCTCCCTTATGCAATTTATGTCCGAAGCATTATTTGATTTTGGGCCTATCTAGATTATTTTTTACTTAAATGCCTTGCTTTTAAATCTCGCTATTCACATATTTTGACTTCTTTTTTTAGAAATTCGACTTTCTTGAAATTTTCACAACCACGAATTTGGACACATAAAGTTCATGTATAAATTATAATTAATTTTACATTTTGACGAGGTAACAAAAAAATTTAAGCTTTTTGAAATAGTTAAAGTTCAAACAAAGAGACTTCCAAGACATGTGCCTATTACAAATTCAGCTTCCATGTAACAAGTGTCATATGGTCTCTTAGTCAAAAGTTGAACAACAATTATAATTACATTTAATTGACGACAATTATAAATCATGTTCATGTTCATAATTCACGAATAAAATATCTCGATGTATAAGTTCACGGTTTCGGAGAATCAGAATCTGATCCAACATGTCTTCAAAGCTTGCAAACTTCCACGTAAAGAATCCAAGACAGCGCGACGTCCTTGCATAAACAGAGGATCTCGCCACTGGAGAGTTTAGGACCCTCCTCCTTCCCCTGTTTCGTCCAAGCTACAGCGACACACCCGCCGCGTCCATTCTCGGAGTCGCCCGTCTGTTTTGGTCAATGGAGGGAAACTCGTTGAGTTCCGCCCTTCGCATGGCATCCGTCAATGCGACCTGCTTTCATTGGACAAATGTATTTTCTGTCACGAGTACCTTAGTTTCAGAATCGAAGATGAATGCAGAGACGGAAAGTGGAATTTTAATTGGCCGAGGACGTATCGCCTTCTCGCATCTCTTATTCATGGATGACCTCATTCCTTGTGTTCGGGCTTACTTGGAAAATAGCAGAGCCAATGGCACGAGTGGTGTCCCATTCTTTTGATTGCTGGTCACCAGTCCATTAGTTCTTCTAAAATTTAACATTATATTCTCAACAAATGTGGATCCTGCACTCCAGGACTTGGGATATATTTGGGATTGCCACTCCCGAAAGCAAGGAGATGCAAGTTGGAAGGCTAAACTTCTATCCAGGACTGGGGCACACAGTCCATCTCGAACCAGTATCTAGGCCTTGCCTAGCTATTGTGTATATGCAGGACCACGGCTCCCTCTTTGGGTGCACAGTGAACTGGATAGGATCAGCTGGAATTTATATTGCGGACCACGGAAACAAAAAGGATGTGGGTCTAGGCCTCATACGATCTAGAGCAAGACTGACATTATCTTGGAACTATGTCTCATGTTAAGTCCGAAGTAACACAAAAAGGCTCAAGATAGGGTATACATTCTGGGAGGAGTACTTCATGGACCGGTAAGTGGATAGGGAGAGGAACGCTTGGGCAACTTGTACAGGGATCGTTGCGGGAAAATGAAGAACAAGCATCGGTTTCTTTGGAATAGAGATTTGCTCAACTTTGAAGCTTCTGAAGAAACATGGAACCTTATTATAGTCATCCAAATTTATCTTTCCTCTAGACGCGATGACCAAACGGTTTGGAATTACTCTTCCGATGGTTCCTTTGATCTTGCTTTCAGCCTACGAGCTCGCATGTCAGAGGGATTCTAACCGAAAACCCGCACGCCCTTGATTTGCAATACTTCCACTATTTCTGTCAAATGGGTGAGACCCTTTCTCCGCTGGTTGAAACTCAATATTGATGGCTCTATCGGGGCCAATCCGGGCGACGCAGGGGCTAGAGGGGCCATTAGAGACTTCCTACGGCTGTGCTTCCAGCGTTTCAGCCGAGTATCAGGCACTTAAGGAGGGGATAACTCTAACAATGAGCTAAGGAATTTGTCGATAGCGTCAATGGCAACAACTATTCAAATGCTGTCACATAACCCATTGCACTAGCATGCAGGTCAGTGCTTCACGGGTATGAGCTACTCCATCGTCAAACATACTTAATCAAACGGACTCGCAGATGGCTAGGCAAATTCGGGAAGACTTCGAATCAAGACATTTTGTTTCTTCAGCAACCACCTACTAATCTCCTTAATCTTGTCTTAGAGGACCTTATAAATGTTGAAGCTCAGAGTGACAAAAATAATAGCAAAAGAGGCAAAGAGAGAGTAAGGACAGAGTGTTTATGGTGGCTTAACTACAATTGTGGTTGCACGACATGTATTTGTAAGAATGATTAATTATACTCTACAGATAGAAACATGATTACATAAATATCTTATAATATATATTACGTATTAATACTCCCCTTAAATCCAAAGTAGGTGTCACAATTGAGAGATTGGTATTTTCATATTTTTTCTTCCTCGATTGATATACCAATGCCTTCACTCCCTCTCAAATTGGGAATAGGGGAATCCCGCATTCCCAATTTGCAACATAAGTTTCCAAATGCACTTTTAGACAACGGCTTCGTTAAGAGATTAGCAATTTGATGCATAGACGGAACATACTTAGTCACAAGTATTCCAAGAGCCACTTTTTCTCATATGTAATGATAATCTAACTCGATAGTTTAGTTCTTGCATGGAACAATGGATTAATTGACATATAAAGTGACTAATATTATCACAAAATAATATTGGTGAAATGAAGAAATGAATACCCAGATTTCTCAAAAGGAATGATATCCATGTAATCTCTGTAGCTATTGATGCCATTGCACGATACTTTGCCTCGATACTAAATCGAGCAACCGTTCATTGCTTCTTAGCACTGCACGATATACAGTTACTACCTAAGAAAATACAAAATCCAATAGTCGATCGTCAAGTCAAGCGATAACCTGCCCAATCTACATCAGAAAAAGCATACTTGGACAAGATTTGCATGCTTCGATCTGTTTTGCCTATGACATAACGTAAAATGCGCTTCACAATTTGAAAATGACTCTCTATAGGTTGATGCATGAATTGACAAAACAAAATTGATTGCATATGAAATATCCAGCCTTGTAATTGTTATTGAAGAGCTCCAACGATGCTTCGATATAGCGTAGGAACCGAAAATAGTCTTGCATCCGTATTAGAATGAGATCTAACAGCCATAGGTGTGGAAACTAGCTTGCAGCCCTCCATTTGTGCACGTTTAAGAATTGACAAAGCATATTGTTGTTGGCACAAATAAAGACCACCGGAAAATATCCTAACCTCCACTCCTAGAAAATAGTGCAATGACCCCATGTCCTTCATTGCAAATTCGCTACTCAATGTAGAGATGAACCCATTGAGCAATTTTGGATCATCACCTATAACTATCATGTCATCTACTTATAAAAGTAGAGCTAGAATGCCATGATATAATTTTTTAGTAAACATCAAAGGATTCGCAATGCTACAAAAGAAACTGGATGCCAAAAGAAATGAGCTAAAACGATCGAGCCATGCTCTTGGTGCCTGTTTAAGGCCATACAAAGCTCTCTCTAGTTTGCAAACATAAGATGGATAATTTTTATCTTCAAAACCTGGCGGTTGCAATAGAAAACCATGTAAGAATGCATTTTTAATGTCTAATTGTTTGACGAGCCAACCTTTAACAGTAGCAATGGTAAGGACCGTTCTTATACTTCCTAATCGAATAACTGGTGAGAAAGTCTCAAGAAAATCTAATCCTGCTACTTGAGCATATCCCTTAGCGGCTAATCTTGCTTTTAATCTTACTAATATACCATCAGCCTTTAACTTAGACCTTAAAACCCATCCACATCCCACAGTATTAGTATTTGAAAGGAGCAACGGCGCGTGGATTTCTACATCAAAGACCAAGTGCCGGCCAAGTTGCACTTGGTTCTCTAATACAAGGATGTACATAAAGGGGTTTATTAGTCGATTTAAGGGGTCATTCTGAGTGTTGCAACGAGTCGGGAAGGTCACATACAATTTGGAATTGTCATTGAAACTCAAGGTACATCCGATATTCCGCAATCTTATACTTAAGCCTTTCCATGTAGACGAGGAAGATCTGAATCGAAGTGAATCACAACGGGTACCACGTGGGGCAAAACCCTCGTATGATCGAGATGTTGAGTGCATCATGGTGAAACGAGTCATACAAAAGTGGTATTGCATGTCGGAGCATGAGTAATTGGTCCAATGGAAGGGTCTTTCGAAGAGTGAAGCAATTTGGGAACCTGTTGAAGCTCTTTGGCAATTCAAGAAGCATATCGATGCCTTTGATGCTGAAGATGTGACGAGGGCGTTGCTCAATTAGGTGGGGGAGAATGTCACGGCCCAATGAAGCAAGACGTTCTAGAGTTTTTCTAAATGAATGCCATGATTAATCCGTGAACAAGCAACCCTCAATGTCACGCCTCGAACCTCGAGCGCGCGCACATCCCTCGGTGGTTGTTCGAATTGCGACGTTCCCAGGACGTGTCACCGACCTATTCGTTTTATTGCATAGGCGGAAGCGAAATAAACAATCTCCAGACAACAAACAAACATGGGATAGAAAAGCGGGACAATCAATCCATACAAAATAACTTTTATAAACAAACCAAGTCAACCCTACAAAGTTATATAAAGGAGGTCAAGATCCAAAAAGGACTACTAAGCTAACCCTACCTCGGACCCTCCTACTTGGGATCCGGGTCCACTACAACACCGTCAGGAATATCGAAATCTAGCGGGTCAGCTACCTCCTCTACTACGGGCTCCTCACCCTCGAGCAATTGGTGCGCCGCGATATCTACCAAAATATCGGCATCGAACACGGGGTCGAGTATCTCCCCCAACTCGGCACCTTCGACAAGTCCATCAAAACCGTCCATGGGGCCCTCCCGAACCCCGTCAAGCCCGCGACGAAACTACACTTTGAATCAATGAGGCACAAACTGAGGTTGGCCCTCATTGACCCAGATCGTGGTCACGACGAGCTCGTGGGTCCAAGGGTTCCCAAGAACAGGAAACACGGTACGCTGAGTCTCGGCCTCACGTGGCCACCCAAAACACACAGGGCGCACCTCCATCTAAGGACCTGAAAATTGTAAGCCACGACGGGGTGAGACAATGTCTCAGTGAGTCCACACCATAAACCCCAATTAGGAAGATAATACACCTAGAGGCAGCCTAAACACCCATCAAATAAGGGACTTACCTCGCCTCAACACTTCCATGCACATCAGCACAGTCCATATAACATATGCATACATTTAATATATTCGATAATTGAAATGCCTCACTTTTACACATATTAATCAATCACATGGGTCCCAATTATAAGGCCAAATCATTATGACACGTCATATTCCGTGCCACACAATTTTGTCTCATAATCAGGCGCGGTCAAATCACTCATTTAGGCGTTCCAATTAATTACGACCCAACGGCCACGGCCGACTCAACAGTCAGCGGTCATCCGGCATAGCCGGACGTCGTCTCGTCCCATCGAGCACGGCAACGTCTACCTCTAGACGGCATTCCCGAATGAGCATTCGCCTAGCCTCCACTGCGACCGATATCCGTTGACATGGGGCATTCCCAAAAGAGCATCGTCTGACATAAAAGCTCGTGACAGGTTCCAATAGCGATTCCATGCATATCCAAACCCGGCCAAGGATATCGTGCTTTGCACTCAAATGCCACAATTTAAATAATGTGTTTGACCTATTTTCTTCATATTAAAAACACCTGGTAAAATAGATGTGCGTGGACACACGGTCAAATCAAACCATAAAGCGCGATATCCTCTCTTTTGAAATCCCACGATTTTATATAGTACTTAAAAACATTTTTGGCGTTAAAAACCGACACTTGGTATTTTTCTAATTAAATACCAAAATTCCATATTTTCAAAATAATAAATAAAAAATCATTAATCAGCATCCAATTGCACAAATTAACAATCAATTGCACAAACTAACTACACCACGACGATCAGCACGAAATTCTAACGACCGACTATCCCGGTATAATTTTCGGAATTAAATAAATAATTAAATAAATTACAAAATAATTAAGTAAATGCAAAATAATTAAATAAATCACTAATTAAACTATATACACTAATCTAACCACCTAATTGGACTTAATCTACTAAGCTAACTAATCTAATCTAACCACCTAATAGCTAATTAGGCTAACTAACAAATCATACTAACTTAGGCATATAACTAATTACCACTAATTAACACTAATCTCTAATTAAACTAACTAACCCCATAATCTCTAATTAAACTACTAACCACCTTTAAGCATGATTAGCACCCTAATTAGAGTTTAGGACATAAACTCACCGGATTAGCAAATAAACCAATTTACAGCGACGACGACGCGGAGGTGATCAAGACTCAGGCCTACGACGACACCCAAGGAGGCCGGGAAAGGGCGTGAAAAAGCCCACAAAGCTCTCGGCCCAAAGTTGATGGCTTCTATTTCGGGCTGGACCAAAGGCTGCTGAAGGTTGGGCTCGACCGAGAAGAGGCTGACTGGCGCGAGAATAGAAAGGGGCTGGAGGCCGCGACTGTAGACGGCGACCTGATTGGGCGGAGCTGCAACACGGCAGCCTAGACTCGCGGACGATCAAGCGGCGCAAGGAGCGGGAACGCGAGCAGCTCGGAGACGGGCTCGCAGGGACAGCAGGCTCGGGCGCGGGGAGCTCGAACACGGCTTGAATGGCGGCGAAGGGATGTCGACGGCCTGGAGGCTTTGGTTCAAACGCTTGGCTGGTTTGCTGCTCTGGAAATGGAGAGTGAGGGAGTGAGGAAGAAGAAGAAGCTAAATAGGAAGGAGTTGTTGCTGGTTTGGGGGACAAAAGTCACAAAAGTCTTGCCAAAATATCTAAAACACTCAAGCAGTTGCCCGCACCAGCCTTCGGCGTCATCCAGCAGTTATTTTCCCCTCCCAAGCTTCCCCAACATGCCAAGATTGATGCCCCAAATGTTGCAGCCCCCAAGGCCTACGAATTTCATCCATTCCATATTCAAAACAATTCAATTTCACACCAATTGGCCTCAAATCAATGGCCAAAATGCTGAGGAGGAAGCCCACACAAAAATGGCCAAAAATGCACACAAAAATGGCCCTCCGAATTTCTCGATTTTAAAGCGTCCAATTTTGATTTTTCGCCGAAAATTCGGGCTTGCCGAAAATTCTTCAAAGGATGAGTCGACGTCCTAAAAATAAATCGTGACATGCCAGAACTTTCGATTCCTAAAACCGAATTCAATTTCGTGGTTAATTTCAACCAGACGCGATTTTTGCGTGACCTAACCTATCGAGTAACTTTTAGGAATTTTTAGCGCATTTGACCCGTGGTCGATTATTTTCGATCCACATTGTGGATCTTCGGCACATCGGCGACTCTCGGTTGTTGTAAAAAATCTCAAGATTTCAATTATGGGCACTGGGTACAAAATTGACAGAAAAATCGGTTTAGTGCCGTTCGATTTTAATGATGCCGTATTGACCCTTCGAATCGATTAGCACGGTCGAGCAATCGATTTAACAAGGATGTCGAATTCTCAAGTCGAATTCTTAAGTCGTTTATATTCCTTAACGGCTTCACCTGATAGATTAGTTATCTCGTGAGTGATCAGCTTAGAGAAAAAGACTATAGGCGCATCGATGAAAAGCCAAATTCACATTATTGGGACAGGGTCGAAAATCAGGATGTCACACTCAACCTATCTCCTGAAATCCTAAGGATTTTTGGAGTATTCTAGAATACTCCCGAGGGCAAGCAATACAGTAATTGTACGGTTATGTAATAAATGCGAGTAGTTGGTAGTGGAGGAGATCTAATTTCCAACGTTAGATTAAAAGGAGATCTATGGTTACGGTTAAAGGTCTCATCTCCCTCATTTATATCATTTCATTCACAAGTATAATAAAGCTTTTATTTCTAGAGTTTCTCTCTCTATGATCCTTGTGAGTCGAGTGTGAGTAAGGCTGACCTGGAAAAAATCCTAAGACCACACAGAACGCTAGATTAATCGATCAATGACACTTGTGTGAATCCTACTCCATATATAGCATGGATCTTTAATTGAATTTAGCAGCTTCCAACCTCACCGAAGATTCGTACCAGCATGCAACTGTTGCACTTAATAGTGTCAATACTGTCAAAATAAATAGCTCTTCAAATGCTGTCACTAAACCTATTGCACCAGCATGCAGGTGAGTGCTTAAGCACTGCATCGCCAAACACACGTATCCTGCAGCAAACCGAGTAGCAGTTGGCCTGGCAAATTGGGGGAGGGGCTTCAAAATCAGGACGTTGTTGTTTCTTCAGCAACCCCCACAACTGATCTTAATCATGTCTCAAGGGGACCTCATTAAGACCTCGTGTTTCTTGGTGCGCTTAGTCAAAAAGCTAAAGGATTGGTGGTGGGGGCATCGTTTGTGGATGAAGTGATGGAAGGGCTGTTCACTTGGACTAATCTCTGCGAGAAGCTAAGCCTGTCCACTGGGGCCATGCACGTGAAGTTGAATTAGCTGCGTTCGACGAGAGGGAAGTGGTGGGGTTTACCAGCAAGTGGCTGGGGAATATCGACAATCTCGGAGCAGGCAAAGTTCAGTGCACTGACAAGTCGCCGGTCACATCTGCTACGCATGCAAAAGTGGCTCTCATCTCCCCTATTTGCTCCTCTCCAGAGACAGACGAAATTTTCCTTGTCCACATCTGCAGAAAATGAGCCTTTTTTTCCTTATTAAAATGGAAAATGGTAAGGTCTCGCAAAGGCAAGCAAAGACTTTTCTTACACAGAAAAATGAAATAATACAAATTGTAATCTATCTCTTACGAATTTTATTTCCCTTCCAGAAATAACAACAAAAGAAAACTTTAATACCACAGAAAAATTGAAAAAAGACTGAAAAAAGTAGAATTAATTTAGAGAAACACATTAGGCTTGTCGACCATGACTTGACGCCTCGCAAGGAAAACTGTATATGTAAGGTAAGGAGCTCGTTTGGGTAAATTTATCCCGAATTATATGCTACGCATTTTCCTTCTCCCTCAACTTACTGAGTTGCTCATAGGAGGACCAATTCAGGTCCTAAACCTGGACGCCTTGACCCACAATGTTTTAAATACACTATTAAGATCAAGATAGAACAAAATTCAAATAAAAGCATGATGAGTGTTTGAGATAATTGGACACTTATGCATACAATTAGAGGAGATATATATAATTTCAATAGTGGAAAATCAAAAAGATCCGAAGAATGTATTAGATATTTTTCAATTATTTTTAACAGAAAAACAAGAAAGGATTCAATGATCCTGACATGATGTTTTTGTCAAAGTAATTGCACGGATAACATCAACGTCAAAGAATTTTCCTCCTCCCTCTAAATCTAAACTTCCAATCATACTATATATATTTGCAGTGTAACCTCATCACATCGAACTAATCAACTTCAAACCAAGAATTTTCCGTGGATCCTGAAAGCATGAAGCAGCAAGGCCACTTCGTTCTCGTGCACGGCGTATGCCACGGCGCCTGGTGCTGGTTCCATGTCAAGCACCGGCTAGAGTCGGCCGGCCACCGCGTCACACCGCTGAACCTCGCCGGTGCAGGCACCAGCACGAAGTCCATCTACGATGTCCACTCATTCTGTGAGTACAACGAGCCGCTCTTGGAGTTCATGGCCTCGCTCGAGCCATCCGAGAAGGTGATCCTTGTGGGACACAGCTTGGGCGGCATGAGCTTGGCTCTCATCGCCGATAAGTTCCCCGAGAAGATCTCGGCCGCTGTTTTCCTGACGGCACTAATGCCGGACACCACCCACCAGCCGTCCCATGTGTTAAAACAGGTGACCTAATCAAGTTTCTTGTTCATTTTAATTAAAGCTTTTTTTCGCCATAACAAGCTTCCATATATTCGCACTTACAATATTCAATGGAACTTTTTAAAATTAGAATTGATTGTCAGAAAAATTATTTTTGTCAGTAATTGTCCATGTCATTAGAATGCATTTCAAAAACCAAAAGCATGAGGAAATATTTTCTTTTCTATTCTATTACATAGAGGAAAGAAGGCTCTTAATATCTAGACAACCGCAGCATCTTTTTCTTTATAATTTTTGTTTTTCTTTTGCAAACTCCATATATATGTCCAACCACCAAACTAAATTAAAAATTACTCTAACATTTAACTTAGGACCTAATAATAGGAAATTTAAAGAGAATATCTTGTATCATCTCTAGATAATTTAATGGATTTGTGAGTTTTGAGAAACCAAATTCGGAATTATTTTTGTTCACTGTCACAATTTTCAGTTTCGTTCGAGCATTCCAGAGCAAGAGTGGTTGGACACTCAATTTAAAACCTTTGGAAAGCCAGAAAAGCTGTTGACTTCCTTCTTATTCGGGCCCGAATTCCTGGCGGCTCGGGTCTACCAGTTATCTCCCAAGGAGGTGCGCTTACTGCTTACTCACCTTTTTCCTAATTTAAAAATAATCATTTCACGTGATTCGTACTTTTTCTTCTGGAATTCTATATGTGCTATAATGATAGGGTGATGAATATTTGTCTGACGTGGCCACTTGGAGTATTTTCCAATTCTTTTTTAATTCATGTGGCCTTCTCAAAAAAGCAAAATCTACTAATTATCGTTTCTTTCTCAAATTTAGCAACTTTATTTTTTACATGACATGAAAAATTAGTCTTTCAAATAGTTGGGCTGCTTGATGGTTAACAGAGCATCCATGACAAATGTAGAAACTGTCTCTAATGATAATAAATTAACTTGCTAAGGGTATAAATTGTGTATGTGATAAATTCTGATCTTACGTCATTTCCACTTGACTGATAATACAAATATCCATCTTAAAAAACATGCATAGTTGATAGTTATGTAGCATGTTGATGTAGGGCCATTGATCTTTTAAATGTATTGATTCATTTTATTTTTCAAAATGTGTTTGTTATCATGAGTAGGATCTAGAGCTTGCTAAGATCATGATGAGGCCGGGGTCGCTCTTCATAGAAGACCTAGCTACGGCGGACAAGTTCACCGGCGAAGGGTACGGCTCGATCGTGCGGGTGTACGTCGTGTGCAAGCAGGACCTCGTGATCCCGGAGGAGTTCCAACGGCGGATGATGAAGAACGGCGGGGCCCAGCACGTGATGGAGATCGACGGTGCAGATCACATGCCCATGTTCTCCGAGCCCCAGAAGCTGTGCGATTGCCTCCTCGAAGTGGCGGCCAAATATGCCTGAAGTGCTGTTTCTTTTCCTTAGTTGATGATTTGCGTTGTTAGTCCTAAAACGGTGACGCCTCTGCAAGCTTTATGCAAGTACATGTTGGTTGAATATGCTATTTGGCCTTTAATTAAGAGCTTTAGATAAATCTGAGGTAATTCTTCTAGACTCTATGTCTAGTATATGATTATGTTTTGTGATATTAAGATCACTTGTCAAGATGATTCTATTACTTACTTCTAATTTGAGTGACTCTCTAATTCGTGGATGTTGGGTTAAGCTTCGCATGCATGACTACAAAAAATGCAAGAGTATCATTAAATTAATTTTGTGGATGGAAAAGTTATTTTGAAAGTAATTGATCCACCGGGCATCATGGCAAGTATTGAAGCTCAAAATGGGGACCGCGAACTTCGCCGGAGCTTATACCGAGAAATTGAGGATCAAGGCATTCGGATTTTGCACTCCGATTGATCCTCCAATGCTTTAGTTCAAAGAGAGAGAGAGTTAATCTTATGCAATAATTTTGGGGAATAAACATTTATATTCTAGAGAACAATTTCATTTTAGAAATAATTTTTTCCTATTTCTATTTTCTAAAATAATTTCGAGTAAAACAACGTGTTTGATAACTATAAAAAATTTTCTATTTTCATAATAGAAAAAAACAGAAATACATTTGATACAACTCCCAAATTTTTTTGTGCCATAGAATTTCTTTTTAACATTTTAGTACTTTTTTAGATTTTTCTTTTTTTTTTCTTTTCTTTTTTCCCCCTCTTCTTTCTATTCCTCTAGCTAGCAATAGCGGTCAACGGATGGGCGGCGGCCAGCAGGCGATGGCAGGCAATGACTGGTGACCATAGCAATCAATGACAACAAGTAGCGAGTCTCCAGCAACCAATTAAAAGAGAAGAAAAAGAAAAGGGAAAAAAAAAAGAAAAAGAATTATTTTTAGAAATTGTTTTTGAGAACAAAAAGTTACATTTTTCTACTTCTTATTTTTATTCCAAATTTATTTCTGGCCATTTTTCTATTCCGAGAAATAGAAAAATTAACTGACGTTATCAAACGGATTTTTATTCCTTTTATATTTCAGAGAACAAAAAGACAAAAAATAAATAAACGAGAATGTTACCGGGCCTAAGTTGTCGAAACCCCTTATTAGTGCATGGCGGTTAGTATGTGTAGGTAACTACTATTGGGTTATCAAGTGATGATAAGGCAGGCGGTGGCCTTTAAGTGACAAGTGCATTAGATCCCTTGACAACCCATGGTAGGACCGCCCTTAAGGATCGATGCATATCTCCCAAGTAGACCCGTTAAACAAGTGGGTCGGGTCGGGTTTGGGTCGGTCATAAATGGTCCGACCCAAATCGACCAATTTAACCCGTTTATGACCCATTTATTGTAATACAAAAATTTTTACCCAAACTCGACCTGACCTATACTCGACCCATACCCAACCCATTTAATTAAACTTGTGTTATATAAAACTATATATATATATTGCTAATATAGTTTTATATAACACAAGTTTAATGAATAATTTTTATAATTTTTGAAATAATTATTTTTAAAAAATCGAATTTTAATTATTTTTTATTTTTAAAAAATTAAATTTTAAATTATTTTTATTTTTAGTTTTAAGAATATAATTTTTAATTTTCTTTTTCTTTTTCTCTTTTTTTTTTTTTCTTTTTTTCTTTTTTTTTTTTTCTTCTTCTTTGGCCGGCCACCGCCACGATGATGGCCGCGATCGGCCACGGCGAGCCTCGAGCTCGTCGCGCCGCCGCAAGCTCGAGGCTCACCGGATCGGCGAGGCTCAAGCCTCACCCGACGCCGGCGAGTTCGAGTCTTGCCAAATCGACGGCGATCAACGACGGCAAGGCGATGGAGGTGGCGGCAAATCAGATTCGTGAAAGCCTGGAAGGGTGGAAACGAAGAGGGAGGACTACTAGATTCATTTTTAATGAGTTGATAAATGGGTCTTAAATAGATGCAGGTTAAACCTATTTAAGACATATATATTTCAGTCTCTTTATTCTAAAACCCATTATGGGTGCTTTGAAAAATAAGGCTTGATCAATTAATGACCCATTTAAATAAATATGAGTCCATAAATGGGTTGTATACCCATTTTGACACCTCTACTCCCAAGTTAGGTAGTGGTCACATCGATTTCGCTGGGATGACCCCAAGGTGGTGCCTTGTCTGGCGTTTCTTATTGGGTAACTTCCAATTACGTGTCGTAAGGTATTAGACAAAAAGCTAGCGCTGACAAAATTTGACGATATCTGTTTTGCACGTAGTGCAAACAACACGAGGCGAAGCACGAGTTATAGAGAAATAAATGCGAATATGATGAGACGCTTAGCCACATTTGTTGACACAAAATGAAACAAAATAACCCGTTTTTGTCAAAACCTAATTATTTGACATATGGAATCAAAACTATCACAACGTTTTATGCTGGCACAATTCAACATGATTTATAAACACAAATGTGACACATGCAAAAAAGCCTATGAAGTAAATGATTAGGGATGGGTAAAACACAATTCTCTAACCATTAGAAGAATTCACTATCATTAATTCCAGTTGGCTAATTAGTAACTGCAAAATTATGATAGTGAATGTTACTTCAAAATTTATAATATTTAGTATGTTACTAGTCATGTTGTCGTGTAATTCACATAATTCACATACTACATGGTCCAACTCCACAATAGGATTGAGGAATGACATAGCCGTTCGCCTATCCAATGGACAAAACCTCACCCATAACCAACATAAACCCATTTTCAAAATGTATATATGACAAGCTAATTGCAAAAGATCAGGAATCTAAAGTCCACCAAAAAGAACATATACATTTTATTAACTCAAACAGAAAACCTGAATATCAAACTACACATTTCCAGTGACTGACCAAATTAAACTCGACGTAAGTAATTGTACAAACATATGTACAACTATCTCAAAAAGTATACAACTATCTCAAAAAGTATCAAAAACTACCAAAACGTCTCCCGCTAAAACCGCTCTCATCCTAATCGCCCATAATTGTAGAACCTGAATAAGAATTGAAATAAATATTATAAACAAACCAACACCTAGTAAGTAGTCTCTTCTGAGCAAATAAAGCACTACAATACGCACTTTTACTAGTAGTGCCTGAAATATATTTATCCAAATCTAGTAATAATATATGCAAGATCAAACAGGATTTATACATATGATATTCAATCAACAAACATCAAAGCAAACATCGATGATCCGGTTCATTGATCAATCTGATCAATATCAAACTATGACCTCACTTAAAGCCTTGTCAAAAAGCCTACCAAGATCCACCTTGGCACAGGTGTCGACTTATATCAACCAATGGCTTGGCCCAAACAGGACGTCTTGAGAATAGTATGCATACTCACAACCCCTCAATGGTTTAGATAATAGCACCATTAGGCATAAAACCATTAACTCATCCTCCAATCATAACCAATTCAAAATCCATTTCATAAATCAGGTTCACAAAATAATACATATTAACCTTTCACTATTCACTCCGTCAAGCAGAATACATTTTATATTCTCAAACCATTTAGAACATGTATTTTCAGCCTAGACTCTCAAATCTTTTGCTTCATACAAACTATTTCAAGAAATGCTTTGCCATGTCATTTCATATCACCAAATGGGTTCTGAATGGCCAAATTCAGCTTTCTGCTACATATATACACTGAACATCACTCTTTCTTTTAAATAAACATCATTCCGTGATGCCTCTTTCATAGCTTATAACATATACAGATTTCCTATAATTTAAGAAATGAGTTTCCAAATCATAAAGAGATAAGCACCACTTACCTGACAATCCCCGAAGCTACCCCGAGTAGAAAACTCTAAATCCTATCAATTAAGAGAGAAACTAGTATCAAAATCAAGTAGATAACTACCTTAACGAAGACTAGATTAATTTACGCTCAAATGGTAACAACACAATTTTGATGCACCTTCCAAAACTCGCTCAAAATGGAGCAAGTCTGCTGAGTGACAGCTTGCATGCCGACTCTAAAGTGGCTAGCTCAAAATACAGCGTCCGTTTCAAGTGGGCACGGAGTCATTGGAAAGCCAACTCAGTGTAATGAAAAGGAGACCTCACCTTCGACTCAAAGATGGACAGAGGAGTGAAAACTAGCACCAAAGACTGTTTCCAACGGTCCGTAACAGATTTCAAAATTTTTACTCTGATCAAACCCTATTCATAAATTGACTTCTGTCAAATCTAGAGATCTACAACACCCTAAAGTTTCTTTACAACATGATTTCACAACTCAAAAACCTCCTGATTCAACCCAGCGACTCAGAATCGCAACTAACTCGGATAATCCAGCATTAACAGAACACCTCTTCGATTAAGTACAACAAAGCTTCAAATTCTTCCCCTCTCTTTCTTCCTTTTCATTTCTTCTTCTTAGACCAGCTACGACAACAATTAAATGGGCTAGGGATGTAGCTTCAAGGGTTTAAGTAGGGCTCTGGGCTCCGGTCTCTGAAGCCTTCTTTTCTTTTCTTTTCTTTTCTTTTTTTAAACAGGCCCATTTGTTACATCCCCCGCAAATGAACCTTTGAGTGAATAGATATAGCAGAATTTTTAGATTACCTCAGTGTATGTTGGAAATAATGAAGTGGTGAGTCCTCTGCATCAATTTGAAACACCCAATTTCACTGACCTGAAAGATCTTCAGAAGCATGGTACTCAACTAAAGGGAAAAATCACGATCTTCCTTTATCAGCCACTTACAAAAAAGGTGTTTTATTGGTATTATGTCCTTCCATTGCAAGTGCTGGAGTGGGTGAATCTATCAGGAAATGCATCTCATTCTTGCCATCCTCCAAAGTAACTCTCAAAAAGACGATGCCTTCAATCTCTCATGTCAACTTCCCCTCACCCACCCTTCCCGTACATCCCTTGTTAAAACATAGTTCCTGGAATTCTGTTAGACTGCCACATAAATATATGCAGTTCAGATGTCTCTAGCATCTATCTCAGCCGAAAATTTAGACACTACCGACATATGTTTACATGAAGAAATTTTCATATATAATTATGATCAAAACAGTCAGGAAGAAAGCATACCGTCTCAGAAGAACTTTAGGATTATAAGGAAACAAATTTTTCAGATGGAGATTTTCCACTGAATATTTTAAGGACAGCAAACATAGTTTAGCTTTGTCAAATGGCTTTCCTCGATCTCCTTGGAGTTTATGCCCATGTCTGAAGTTTCCAGTGCTATACGGCTCCAGACGAAAATTTACCCTTAGCTGGGAAATTTTTCTTTCCTTAGTTGACGACCATTCCTTTGGACTCCGCACATATGAAAATTGTAAAAATGCTTCCCATGATTCAGAGATCAGTCGCAGGCACCTTCAAAGAAAAAGGAGATACAAAGAGAACATAGTCAAAAAATGCCAAAGGAGAAAATGGATATCCGCAGTTCAAACATACCTGGATTTCCTATTTCAGCAACATGAGAAATGGAAAGCGGAAAACTATTTCCAAGAAAGTGCATACCGTAGAAGATATTCTGCACAACTGATTCCCGTGTCCTTAGATATGAGGTAATCAAGAAGCACCTGATGATCATATTTGATCTGCAGATCCAAAAGTCAAAAGGTCTTAGGACCTACACAACGATACAAAACAAAAAACCTAAATAGGGTTTCGGTCGAGGAGAATCTATGAAACATACCTCTGCAAGAAATGAATGGAGTAAGTTAAAAGGATTAAAAAGGTTTGAAAGGTGAATAAGGGTATTTTCCCGTGAGTCTGGGATTCTCTCTTTTACTTCATCAAACCTGCAAGCACCATAAGAAGTTATAAAAAGAATCACATAATTCACTGATCTAATAAGAATATAGAAGTAGAAAATTTGAGAATACTTCAGCTCACTTTTCAGATCCAGGAATTGGAATGCTAAGCACTTCCAAGAGCACTTTAAATAACAGGTCATCCTAATGTTAAATAGAGAAAAGAAGTCAGTGCCCTCACTCAAATCATTTCCACAGAACATTGATAGCTAAAAAACTAAGCCTTAGTCCAATCTCACTGAATACAAAATTATAACAATGCCATGTAATTAGAGTATTATATTAGCCTAAGGAATAAAAGAACAGCAATATAGAATAAAATAATTAAGGCCTCCACAGATGGTACTTTAATTTAAAGAAATACATACAGCTTTTTCATGATTAAATTACTTCATTACCCCACACATGAGTTCACCCTCTTTTTGCAAGTATTCAACATTCTAACTTCAAATATGCAACTCTAAACTGCCAACTGGTAACAAACAAATTAGCATCACATTGGGACGATTGTAGAGGATGAAAAACATTTTGAAGCACCATATACGACAAGCTTGTAGAAACCACAGAGCAAATAATCAGATCAGCAAAGACATGAACAATATCTTCCATACGGACACCTCCTTACACCACCCTTTTTATCCGCTTTTCATTTCTGGCTTTTGTAAGAGAATTGTGCATTTCTTCTCCATGTAAATGGAGTCCCTTCGAGTCCTCTCAATTTATCAGTGAAAATTATAATGAAGATTAAAGCCTCTGAAGCCGTGTAATTAGGCAATATACTGCAACAGATTACTGTGTCTTTTCAAGATCATCTCTCCAAAGAATCTTTGATCATATTTGTACAGCTCCTCTCACCCAGGTGCCAGTACACGCATAGCAGATGTGAGCCTTGCATCAAAGAGTAAGCTTGCTCATATTTTAACATTTAGACCACACTCGGAAGCAGCAACTCTATAGTACAGGCGAAAAAATTCTACCTTTGGTCTTAGAGTGGAAATGCCAGAAAACACCCTACCCTTGCCCAAATGCTCCGGTCACCTAAATGGTACATGTATAGTAGACATGTGCCTTGCTCTAAAGAGCAGCTTGCTCAAATTTTTAAATTTAGACACATTTGGAAACAGTCGCTCTATGGTGCAGAAAAGAATTCTACCTTGGGTCCTCAAGAGTAGAAATGCCAGAAAACACCCTACCCTTCCCAAAACTTACAACTTGTCAACCCTTCATTTCTTGCAAATGTAATAATTATCTTGTTCTGTATGGATCAAAAAGAGAAAAAAGGGAAAAGGGAAAGCATGACAAGTGTAATTGCTAAATCTCCAGAAGAAGCAACCCTCATGAAACTTTTAATGGTAGAAAAATGCCATCCTTGTAAAACTTTCAATTGCAAGAATTAAGAAATGCAAACCTCCTGGGCATATAGCTGAATGAAGGATGAGCCAAAATGCATGCACTTCTCCATATATGTTTCACTGTCACAATGGGTATCGTGCTGAAGATTCTCACTGAGCCACTTATAAAGCTCTCCTAAAACTTTCTTTTGAATGCAATATTCTGGATGTGAACTTAAACATGGTTGTGCAGATAGGCATTTGCATTGCTGGTCAACCACCTCTTCACTGAAAATCAAACTCAACGAACACTTGATGAAAAGGAAAATAGCCTGCCGCTTTAAGTGGTATAGATTAGTACCTTGAATGTTTTCCTCAAACATGCTTGCTGAAAAGGGGGAACCTTCTAAACTATCATCTACGACAGGCTCAAGCATACTTATTTGTTCCGACATAAGATCTTGAAAGTACTTATGAAGAAGCTGCAACCATAGGATGAGAACAGAGCCCTCCAGGCCCTGGCCACTGAGCCTAGTCATCAGCATCTGCAATTACTAATATCTGAGCACAAAAGAAAGTTCCCAAATAACAAGTACAATTGACACGTCCTTAAAGGAAGCTTAGGTGGATCGTACCAACAGCTTATGTCTGAAGTATAAAGAGATGCGAGCATCATCATGTTCTTCTTCCTTGCCAAGACAACATAGGAACAAACTGGGAACAAGTTTGGTAATGGAGAAAAGAAGTTGATGCCCATTCACAGAACCACCTTGAACCATTTCATGATCGACTTGCTCCACCACTGAACTCAGTAACTGAGTTAAATATCCAAGAAATATAAACTTCGGCATTTGCGGACCCATGTGAACACACTTTGGAACAACATTACCATCATCCAATAAATTCCAAGGTACATGTGAAATAAAGGAGTTCAGAGAATTTAAGTATGAATCAACTAGCTGATCCATAAAATCATGCTTCAAATATTTCCAAATGCAGCGCAAGACCCGAAAAATTCCAGCCACAGTGGACCAGTTGGCCTTTTGCAACTTTGATTTGATGGCGAGATCATAACTTTCTAAACCATAAAAATCTTCATGTACCCTTGTTCTGGCAACGGAAGAACATGGCTGAATGTTTCCTATTGACAATTCAGCATAAACAAACAACAAATGCACAAAGGCGGCCCATCCTTTTTTCTGCAGGTCAGGAAGAGCTAATCCTTTAGATTAATAAAGCTGGCACACATAACTGATCTAACTTTGATGGTAACAAACGAGAACCTACATAGGCAGACAGAAGCTCGGAAATTGCCAGAAGGACATTGCCTGTCAAATGCTGAACATGTTGACTATGAACCATTAGAAAATGCGTCTGCAATGAGAGTGCAGGTAAAACCGGTCAAACAAAGTATAGCAGACACGTAAAATGTATGCCAAGTTTCAGTAGCAAGAGACAGAAATCGAAAGAGGGCAGCATGGCAATAACAACACATAAGCCTTAAGATATCCTGCAATGGCAGTGCTTTAGAGCGTCGGAGAGCGCGCATTGCACTTTGGTTCCTCACCAGTACTAGTAATTGTTGATTGCTAAAGGAAAACCTTCATCCACTAGCAACAACAGGAACCGGTTTAAATTTAAACTGTAAAAATGTGGGGGGAAAATACAAGAAAAATGTTTTAGTAGGCTGTGTTATTCTCCATTATCATGTAATTCCGATCGCACTTATGAATTATGACAGAGATAGAGATTAAACAGAGCTCGAGAACGGCGGAATCAAATGAACAATCCATCGGCTTCATTCCAAAAGGAAACTTCGCAGCTCATCAGCATTTGAACAACTCACCAAATCACCAACAATCTTGCCCAAAACGATCTGTTCCTCGGAGTCGAGAGCAAATTCACCCGAATCCACGCTCCCGGTAACCGATTTCGCCTCCGCGTCCTGTTAAGTGACAAAGACAGCAATCATTCCCCAAACTATCAACTATCCAGACACACACAGTGGGGGAGAGAGAGAGAGAGAGACTGACGCTATCAGAGGACACATCAGTTTCTTCACCGGTCCAGAGCCGAATTTCTCGCAAAACCTAAAAACCGACAATCCGATCAGCACTCGCGCAACCTCGTCCACATCTCCACACGCACTAACGAATCCGAACCGGCCGTTTAACATCGAAAGACATGCGAGCACGAGACGCGAACGGAGAAGGCGAAACAAACGCACCTTGGAGAGAGCGATCAGCAGATCCTTCTCCTCTTCTCTGCTCGCAGAAGCAACCTCGACTGCCTGCACGCACAAATACCGACGACGATGAGGGGACGCCGGGCCGACGCGTCGAAGTAGAGGATTTTCCGGTGAACGAATGAGGAGAGAGACTCACAGCGCAGGGTCGAAGATGGAGGTCGATCAGACTGGAGACGCGGGAGAGCTGAGAACCGTCGCCGGACATTTCGCCGGCCGCGGCGATCGGCGGCGGGAATGGCGACGATAGCTAAACCTCCGACGTGTCTCGCGAAGGTTTAACTTGGTGACGACCTCCCTGAAACGCCGTTTCGTCGGCTCCCCTTCTTCTCTCTCCCCGCCTTTCTCGTTATTTCATTTTGGATTAATACCATGAAAACACTGTTAATTTCCGCTTCACTTGACAAACAAAAGATGTCATTAACTAAAGATGTCCTTGGATCCAGCTTCATTGCAATTTAAAATTATCAGAAGGCGTTTGGTGCCTTAAGTGAGATATCGGGGTGGTGGGCCCGCTTGATCGATTTTTCTTAAAAAAATATCATTAAGTCAGTAATTTAATATTTAAATTTAACGAAATTAACATATGATAATTTTATCACTGATATACTAATTCAGAATTTTTTTTATGGGATAAATTTGTTATATATATAGTAGTTTAAAATTTTTCATTATATTAATTCTTTTAAATTTTTAACACATTAATCCTTTTCCTCATTTCATGTAAATTACTTAAATAAATAATATACTTCTTTAATAAATAATATCACTTTGAAGTTTTGTGCTATCACCATCCTCTGCCCTCTACCCCATGCGGAGCCAATGCGAAGCTAGTCCTTGTGGGGGACGGGGCCTTATGCCTTGTGATTTATTTACAATGTCTCTCTAAAGTTCGATAAAAAAATAACTGTTTATAGTAAATAATTCTTTTAGTCAAATTTTTTCTTCATAAAATTCTTTAGTTAAAACTGTGAACCGTTTATGAAGATCATCAGCAAGGCTCAAACCCATTACACAAAATCCTTAATAGAAACCAACTTAAGCACATTAGTAAGCAGGAGAGGGGAAAACGAAGTCCGCATAACAATGAGCTCGAAATAAAATATGGTCATTTCGACGAACATAAACGGTCTTGTATTTTGATTATATTTTTTTTTTTGTCATAAGTCTTTTATTGCGATGACAATGCGTGATTTTTACATTTTCAATAAATAACAACTTCCCCCCTTTTTTATTTTGTAATTTTGATTAATTGGCTCTCTTTAAATTATTTTGGTCATCTCAATGAGTTGGGAATTATTATAAGGTCAATCGTCATTGCCCGAAGTCACGGCTTGGCTTCTAGTAGTAGTATCATTTTCACCGGCCGGAGCTGGCCGCGAAGCTACTGGTCCCGGCCGTTTTATGCCGCCCTTATGCGAGCCGTCCCCCTTAGCATCGCTCCTCCAAAAATGCGCGTCCGCGACCGCCCTCGACGCCGGCCGCCGGCTCCACGCTCTCGTCCTCACGACCGGCGCCGTCTCCCCGTACGTGAACAACAATCTGCTCTCCATGTACGCTCGCTGCGGGTCGCTGGACAGCGCGCGGGAAGTGTTCGACAGAATGCCTCAGAGAAACGTAGTTTCTTACAACGCCCTCATCTCGGCTTATTCTCGGGTGCCCGGTCGGGCGTCCTCGGCCTTGGGGTTGTTCGCCCGACTGGGCGAGGAGGGGCTGAGGCCTAATGGGCTGACGTTCACCAGCTTGTTCCAGGCTTGCTCTTTGCTCGAAGATCGGTTCGCAAGTACTTTGCTTCATGGTCGTGTTGTGAAATGTGGGTTTGCGGATAATATCTGTGTTCAGACGTCTATTCTTGGCATGTACTCTAGTTTCGGGGATCTGGAATCTGCAGGGAATGTCTTCCGGTGTATAGTCGATAAAGATGCTGTCGTGTGGAACTCGATGATTTTCGGGAGTTTGAAGAACGATAGAATCGCAGACGCTCTCCACATATTCAGCGAGATGCTGGCATCTGGTGTTTCTCCGACTCAGTTCACATATTCAATTGTCCTGAATGCTTGCGCAAAGTTGGAACATCATACCTATGGACGGATCATCCATGGCCGAGCAATCATCTCTGGAACCACCTTTGATCTGCCTATGGAGAATGCCCTGCTTGACATGTATCTTAACTGCGGTGACATAAGTACCGCACGGAGTATTTTTGATGGAGTGCAGAATCCAGACATTGTTTCTTGGAACTCATTGATTTCTGGGTATACAGAAAATGGTCATGGAGAAGTTGCCATAGAGATCTTTATACAGTTAATGAGACTTTCGTTTCCTAAACCAGATGAATACACTATTGCAGCTGCTGTTTCTGCAACAGGAACATTCTTAATCTATGACTGTGGGAAGGCTCTTCATGGTCAAGTCATCAAAGCAGGATTTGAAAGTAGCTTCTATGTTGGAACTACGCTAATCTCCATGTACTTTACAAATGGAGAAAATGGGTATGCTCATAATGTTTTTCACTCATTACCAGAAAAGGATGTGGTTATCTGGACAGAGATGATCACAGCTCATTCTAAATTGGAAGATTCAGGGACTGCAATGAAATATTTTTATGAAATGTACAAGGAAGGCCATAAGACTGATAGTTTTGCTTTAAGTGGAGCTTTGAGCTCATGTGCTGATCTTACAGTTCTCAAACAAGGAGAGATGATACACTCCTTGGCGGTAAAAACGGGATATGATGTCGACATGGCTGTCTGTGGTAGTCTAGTCGACATGTATGCTAAAACTGGAAGCCTTCAAGCTGCTGAGTTAATTTTTTCTGATGTTTCTGACCCTGATTTGAAATGCTATAACTCGATGCTTGGAGGATTTGGCTACCATGGGTTGGCAGAGAAGGCGTTGGAACTTTTTCATGAGATTCTTGTGGCCGGTCTACTTCCAGATCAAGTGACCTTCTTATCAGCACTCTCTGCTTGCAACCATAGTTGCTTGGTCAATGAAGGGAAGATCTTATGGAATTGTATGAGAAACTTTAATATTAAGCCAGGCCCTAAGCATTACTCATGCATGGTCAGTTTGCTGAGCCGAGCAGGATTACTGGAAGAGGCAGAGGAAATGATTAACAAATCACCATTCTATGATGACCATTTAGAACTGTGGAGAACCTTGCTTAGTTCATCTGTAAATTATCAGAATTTGCGCATGGGAATTCGTGCTGCTGAGCATGTTCTGAGTTTGGATGTGGAAGACACTGCAACTCACATCTTGCTCTCTAATCTTTACGCTGCTGCAGGGAAGTGGGATGTTGTTGCAGAAACAAGACGAAAGATAAGAGGGCTCACGATGGATAAAGATCCAGGACTAAGTTGGATTGAATCCCAGGATACAATTAATGCGTTCTCTTCTGGTGATCAGTTTCATCCTACTATAAGCAAAATCCAGTCTGAACTTAACAGCCTAATTGGAAACATGAAAAGATCGGAAGTTGATGAGTTTGATTCAATAATATGTGGTATCTAGAATGAGAGTCCAGATTTAATGGTTCTTTTCTAGTGAAACTTGGTCATCAGCACCAAAACAGGAGATGGTGATCTCATCACATATCAGTGCAGGCATAGGCAACCTCTGGTGGAATGAGACACCAGAAAGAGAGCAGACAGTTGCTTTAGAAGGAGACCTGACAGCTGCTCCCATGGCAGAGCCGATAGATTCTCTGTCTGTTCTAGTTTACTCTCCATCCTTAGATCCTTCTCCATCCGAGCTTGACTTACCTATTGCTCACACAAAAGGTATACATTCCATAGTTAACACTCAGCCAATCGATACTTCTCCGAGTTATAGTCGTGTTCTTCTCCCTACATGGTATTCCTCTCTTCCTTGGATCCTCTTTTTATTCCTAAATCTGTCACAGAAGCATTGTCTCATGTTGGCTGGGAAGCCGCAATGAAGGAGGAATACCATGTCATGAGAAGACGCACACTGCACACGATCACTGTAAAATTCGGCCCTCCTGCCTTTTACAGTGCTCAGTTGAAAGAGTCAACTATGGCATCAAATAGGTTAGTGTAGCTGAGATTTTTATTTCACACCACGACTCTAGAGGCACTGAACAGAGCATAATCTAGCCTGAATGGTCTTGGATCAGCGGCATACCCAAAATAAGGGTACAAACTACAGAGAAGAGGTAATTGTTGGCTAGCAAGAATTGGACTACAGGTCCTAATAAGGGAGCAGAACTAGCTGCAAATTGAACACCTGGGTTGAACCTTGTCGGGACGGACTGCAGGACAGTAGTAACGGGTAGTGAATGATTGATAGCTTCTAATGCTGCTTTAAGACCCTAAATGGCAGGTAGCACAAACTGAGGTATATATCACCAATAATTGGCTTGTTGCCAACACACAGATAAGCAATGTTGACGCAATGTGCATGTAAAGTCTGATTACTCCCTTAGCAAAGACATCGGAGTAAGTCTTTTCTCCAACTAGGTGGATACCTCCAAGTTCCCGATTCCAGCACCACTCGGATTCTGATGTTTATATTTTACAGCAAGAGCACGAAGTTTTGTAGTGTTCTTCAACCCGTGCGATGGACTGGTTTTGAGTTGGGGAGGTCGGCTCCATGAAGATAGAGGACAACCGGCGACACCTTGAGTCTCTGCTTGAAGTAGAATTAGTGAAACAGATGTGAGATGTCTCGATCAGAAGATAAGGGTAAATTCTTTTAATAGAGAAAGACGAAAGCATACCTATGACCATAGAAACAGAAACAACACTGAGATGAAGTATGAGATAGAGACAATTCTTATGCAGAGTCAATGGCTGTTTCAAGTGATGAGACAAGGAACCAACTGAAATCTCTGATGAGTATTGAGAGTCCGAAACTCTGAGATTGAGGCTATCATATTCCCAGTCTCTTCTACCATGCAACTCTGTTTTTTTGTTGGATAGGTATGTACAGGCCGGCATTTTATTTGTAAACTGTACTGACAGAAATTTTCTAGCTCCCCTTCTTTTTTCCTAATTTCAAATCCCGCTTATCCAAGAAAACATTCTTAGGCTTTCATTGTCCCAAATCATCAGTTTCCTCTAAACAAAGTAAACAGCCTAATGGAGTCATTTCGCACCATGTGAATTTGATTGATGTTTTCAGTTTGCAAAGAAAAAAAAGATTTGAACTGAGGACGACTCTAAAACTCCCTGTTTGGCTTTTGTCAGGCTTGCCCATTTCTTTTAGAGTGGATAATGTAAGTGTGTGTGTGTATCTCACAAAGAAGGTTGAATATACATTTACTTATCAACAAAAATTGAACGCAAAATTTCCAAGGCACATACAGAAATGGTAGATGTACGGCTCCACGATCCAAGAAACGGTAACTGCTCACTTGGCCACACATATCATGTTACAAACTTTATAAAGAAGTCAAATCAAAGATCTCGAAGCTGTCTGAGATTCATGGGAGAGATGTATCTAGTGTCTCCGTCGACCAATTGCTTTGCCAGTATGAGATTGGCCGCCTCACTCGGGTGATAAGGATCCCAGAAGACATGTGTGGATCGATCACTACATAGGCTTGATACTGGACCACACGGTACGATCCCAGCAAATTGGCCTCCGTTCCCGCAGCAAGCTGTACTGGCTGTTGTGAAACCTGCATCATCAAGCATGTACTCAGGAACAGTCAGAAATTAGGAAATCAATGGGAAGATTCCTATATTTTTAACATTTAACAGTAAGGTATCTGCCTCAGCTTGGTCTCGAAAAGAGACGCATGCGGCTCCAACTTCAAATCAAAATGACACAATACTCGAATCCTCACGATCATACTGGATTTCCGGATGCACCAAGAAAGTGATATTTAAAAGTAAGTCTAGTGTAGCAAGAGTACCACAGGATACCACTGATTAGCATTAATTTAGTGAGACAAACAGTAATGTTTTCTTCCTGATCTTTTCTTTGATCCACGGGTGGTGGATATAATTAGCCCACAAATCATCTTGCCCGAATCATAAGGCCATAATCAAGCGCGAATGATAAGTTTATCTTGCTCTGACTTGAGGGGCGAACTTTCCGGGAGACTCCATTGAATAGAATGAAACTCCGCAAGCTAAAAACCCACGACAAAGATAGCTAAAGAAAATATGGCAAGACACTTTGTTCTTGATAAACACCAAACTCCTTTTGATAAACAAGTTTCCAGTTGTGCTGATCCTTGCAAGTAAAAGAAGATGGACTTATAATGAACTTTACCGTATTTGTCATAGTCTGTGATGAGCTCCATCACAAGATCATAGACATTGGCATGGACAAAAGTAGCTCCTGGAAGATTTTCGTTGAGTTCAGTGAGCAGATCTTGCAACCTGCTATTGTACTGTCGTGCCATTTGATTGGCCAAGTCGACACATTGATCTGAGCTTAGTTGGTTTATGGTCTTTTGATAAGGTATACATCCAATTGGACCTACGTTCCCTAATACGAACTTCCGAGCATCCAATTGATAGAGTCTCTGCATCAAATCATGACAACTTCAACTTTATGAAAAAAATTGGACTGTTATAGATTCGATCGAATTAGAGCTAGACTCCACGATTCTGCCAGCTAGGTCGAGTGAATCTCACGAGTAAACATAACCTAGGAATGAAGATTAATCTAATACATGGTTTTAATAGACTAATTGGAACTTCCATTCCCTTCTACATTTTCAAACATCGGTTAGAGTCATTTGGGTACCGTAAGTTGGTTCCTCAAGTGATTGATCATGTCATCGATGAAAGCATCGGGAGTTTGAGAAGCCCGGGCGCCGATGGAGAGGACTGGAAGCAGGTAATTGTTCAGGAAATCATTAGATCCAATTGTGATCGAGAAGATCGATTTCTTCATCAAGTAGTCTTTTGCTTGTGATGGTCCCAAGAGGCTATCCAACTGCTTCCTTGTGATGTTGAAGTAGTCAACTTGGATATCCAAGCTCAGCCTATTTACCTGCAAAAATATAGTAATCTTCCCACCTTCAGATGGCCCGCGCATGTGCATGCAAAATAAGTAAAACAAACGTGTATGCTACAGCATGATGTCAATTACGTTTGGGTGCTTACAAAGATTCTTCCAGTTGCATTCAGAATCCCTCCTCCCCCAGATGCATAATTGACTCCACTCAGTATAGCTTTGCCAGTTGAGTTTGGAGCCAAAAACGGGACAGCATAGTTTGGTTGCCCCAATTCTTCCCCTGAAAATAGAAAACAAACAGATATGATGAATATTGTGAAATAAAATATATATATATTTATTTATATAACCTAAAATACCCATCAATGCACACCCCGAAGAAAAAAAAATCACAGAAGCTAGAGAAATTAAATAAGCAGAGAAGAAATTCACATACCCACAATGTCACCAATGGTTCTTCCATTAGTGTATCTGCCAGTGGGATTGCCTCCAGAAGCTCTGAAATCAATCCCATTTGGTGGGATGTTAGCCTTGGACAGTGTCTGCAAATAATTGTTGTTTCCAGCATCAACCAGGGAATCCCCAAAGATGAAAGAAGCACCAAGGCCATTATCATCTTGAGCCCTCACGTGAGCCAGCAAAAGCACCAAAACCACCAAAACAATGGGTTGTTTGGCCATGTCTCCTATTTAAGCTAGCAAAAGAACCAGAAGAATTAAAAACTCTTAAAGCACACAACCTTTTGCTTTTAGGGCAAAGCCCTCTTGAGAGTATATATATAAGGGTCCTGCTTCCACAATGGGGTTTAAAAAAGAATAATGCTTAAGTGATTTACTTGCGAGCATGGTGTTGTTTGCTTCAGCTTCAATTTGGTTGGTTATAAGGGGAGTAATGAGGTAGTTGACCGGCCTTGTGGACATTTTCCAAACGTGTCATGAGAGTAGAGATATTTCCCGTTGCTATAGGCAAGCAAGCAACCTCATGGGGTCAAAGCCAAAGGATTTTGCCATGATGTGAAAACCTTAAATTAGAGATTTGGAAACTTCTAGGAGCCGTTCATGGTTGGTGTTTGGTTCTGGAGATGCAGTTGGACGCAGTTGTGCACGAATTTGGCAATGCCATCCACCGGTCACCTCCCCTAGTAGAAAGCAATTGGAACGCTACAAGTAAAGTAAACATGTGAGGATATATTAAATTTGTGCGACGAGAACACGGTAGAGTCAGCTAAAAAAGGATTTATTAAGAAAGAAGTTTCTGGATATGTGGAGTGGAGTGATTTCAACAACCTTCAAGATGCTGAAAATATACCAAATTTGAAGCATTCTTTAACGTGGTATCTTATAGATGCATCAATTGGTAATGTAGAAGAAACCAAGTCGTGAGAATAAGAATTTTCCTCTTTTTTTTTTTTTTTTTTTTTTTTTTGGTCGAGGACTAAGAAGTTAAGAGGTTGGACCATCATTGTTTTTCTAATTTTCTGGCAAATTATCTAGATTGCAACGACGGTGTCACCTAGATACCACATTTGTAGAGCAAACTAAAGCCAGATCAACAATGGCTTATTAAGCAAGATCAGCATGAAAATAATTACATAGAAGTCATGAAAACCTTTGTTCAGCCAACTCCAAAATGGATTAGGAAACCCATGTTTTCTTCCTCATTCGAATTTACAAAAGGCAGTGACACATCCCCATTTGCAGTTTCTTTACACGGGCCGGACTTTCACACACTTCAATTCGGGTCGGATTTCATTCATAGGCTCAAACTAGAGACATACTCTTTATAATTTGAATAAAATTTTCTTAAATAATTGAATCAGCGTGATTTAAGCAGTGTGCCTATGAAAAAAAAAATTGACTTGTGCGAAGAGCCTATTCCCACCACATCAATGTCTAGTTTGGATATTGACCCATTTGTGTCAGAGTTGGAAAAAAATAGGCCAAGTATAAAAGAGAACTTGTAATTTGTATAACTTTGTATGAATGATTTACATTGTATGAGTCCCTATTTATAGTACATTGAATGTCTAACTAAGGAAAAGAAAGAGAATATACATCAAATCAAATCCAATCACAGATTGACATAATTAATTAATTATAATATCCTGTAATCTTGGATTGGTTGATCATAATCTTCAGCTCGATCTTCGCATATCTCCGACACTCCCCCTCAAGCTAACGGCTGATATATGTCCAAGACGCCTAGCTTGCTCAGTAGATATGTGTGTTGTCTTTGACATAATGGTTTGGTAAAAATATCAGCAGGCTATTCCGTAGTTCCAATTCCATTTGTCTTGATTACTCCTTCTTGAATCTTGTCTCGAGTGTAGTGGCAGTCGACTTCAATGTGTTTCGTTCTCTCATGAAAAATGAGATTTGCTGCAAGTTTGAGTGCTGCGTCATTGTCGCAATATAGGTTTGTTGGCCCTTTGACTTGTATCCCAAGATCTAAAAGTAAGTCTCATATCCAAACTATTTCACAAACGGTTTTAGCCATAGCTCGATACTCAGCTTCAGTAGATGAAAGAGATACAGTGAATTGCTTTTTCGTCTTCCATGAAAGCAACAACTTTCCCAGCTTAATACAAAAACCAGTGATTGATCTCCGACTCATAGGACATGTGGCATAATCTGTGTCACAATAAGCTGCTGCCATTTCGAGATTGCAGTCTCGTGAAAGAAGTTTTCCAAGGCCTGGACATTTTTTCAAATACTTTATAACCTTCAAGGCTGCATTCATGTGAGATTCCTTCGGGTTATGCATGAATTGACTAAGTGTCTGTACTACATAACATATGTCCGGTCTAGTCATGGTAAGATATATAAGTTTCCCTACGAGCCTTTAATAGCGGGATGGATCTTCAAGCAGAGGGTCATCAATCTTAGACGATGATCCATCATCGTAGTCAATGGTAGTCAACTTGATGTTCTGATCGATAGGAATGACAGCCGGTTTACATCCCGATAAGCCTGCTTCTGATATGATTTCTAACACAAATTTCCATTGACTAAGAGAAATTCCTAGCTCTGAACGAGCGATCTCAATGCCAAGGAAATACTTAAGAGGTCCCAAATCTTTAATATGAAAGCTAGAATGCAAATATTCCTTAAGTCTCTGGATGCCCAATTCATCATTTTCCATAATAAGTATGTCATCAACATATATCATCAGGTAGATTGAAGACGTACCTTTTGTCCAAGAGAATAGGGCATAATCATGCTTGGATTGTTTGAAACCAATGGCTGTAAGAGCTGAAATGAATTTTGCATACCACTGACGAGAAGCTTGCTTGAGTCCATAAAGGGACTTATGGAGACGACATACTCCAGACTCCCCCGGTCGCCGTAATCTCGGTGGAAGATCCATATATATTTCTTCATCAAGATCTCCATGAAGAAAAGCATTGTGGACATCCATTTGATGTAGTTCCCAGTCCTGGAAAACAGCAATATAAAGGAAGGAACAAACAGTGACATCCTTCGCAACTGGAGAGAATGTTTCGTGATAGTCAAATCATTCACATTGCGTAAAGCCCTTTGCCACTAAGCGAGCCTTATAGCGTTCCACGGAACCATTAGCCTTGTACTTGATCTTATATACCCATTTGCACCAAATTGGTTTATGATCAGTAGGTAATGGTACTATATCCCATGTGTGATTCTCTATGAAGGCATGCAATTCAACTTCCATAACTTTTTGCCATCGTGGATCACGAACGGCCACATCATAAGATGATGGCTCAATTTCTTCGGAGATATGACTAATACAGCACATATGCTCCTCAGATAGACAATCGAACGAGACATAAGAGGAGATAGGGTATGGAGTACCTGATGAGTTGAGAGACGCACAAACATAATCCTTTGTCCAAGTTGGGGGACGAGTGGTTCGTCATGACTGTCGTGGAGGAATATGATCAGGTGCAGGAGATGATACCTCAGAAATAGACTGAGAAGATAGTTGTTCTGAATCAAATGTCTCTTCAATTGGCACTGTAGATTCCGGAGCTGAGTACTCTGGGGTAGAGAAAGATGCTGCATTTGTTTTGATCACGGGAGAAGAAGTCGGGACATATATCTTCCTCAAATAAAAAATTCCTATTCTACTAATTTGAGCTTGAAGGTTCATTTGAAGGTACCTCATCCTAAAAAAGGGAAAACATCTTCATGGAAAACCATGTCTCTGCTTACGAAAAAGTTACCTGTCGACGGCTCAAAAACACGGTATCCCTTCTGGAAAGTTGGATAACCCATAAAAATGCACCGTCTGGCTCGGGGACTCATCTTGTCACGAGTACCCAGGGCAATAGTATAGCATAAGCAGCCAAAAAAAACTCTCAAATGATTTACTTCAGGCTTCTTTCCAAATAAAATCTCAAAAGGTGTGCGTCCATTGAGAACCCTAGTTTGCATGAGATTGATCAGGTAGGCTGCTGTGACCACACAATCTCCCCAGAAAGTCTCAGGAATGAAAGCTTGAAATTTAAGTGCACGTGCAACTTCTAAAAGATGGCAGTGTTTCCGCTCAACAACCCCATTTTGTTTAGGTGTATAAGTGCACATGCTTTCATATAGAATTCCATGTGAGGAAAATAGGGATTGACAATCATGACTAGAGAATTCTTTACCATTATCTGTTCGAATACGTTGAACAGATTTTCCAAACTGATTCTTTGTTAGAGTAAAGAAATCTTTTAATCTTTTAAGTGAGAAAGAGCTTGACTCTTTGTCTGCATAAGAAAGACCCGTGTAGCACGAGAATGATCGTCTACAATAGTGAGAAAGAAACGAGACCCATCACGATGTGGGCTATGATAGGGCCCCCAAATGTCTACATGAATTAAAAAGAAATTTTCTGTAGTTCGGGATTTGCTCGTGGAAAAAGGGGCACGTGATTGCTTTGCAAGAGGACAGACATTACATTAAGGATGTGGTAAGGAAACACTATGACCAAAACGTCGATGAGAAATGATAACTTTATCATTGGTAGCAACGTTACACAATGATTTTTTATTCATAGAAATACATGATAAATCAAAAATTTTGGGAAAATTTGTCCATAAAAACAATCCTTGTGAAAGACTACCCAAGCCCATCAGTTTGCCAGTCGAAAGGGCCTGAAAAAAACAGGTGTCAAAATTGAAGAGGATTCGACATGAATTATCCTCATAGGCCTTTGATACTGAGATAAGATTGAACTCAAATTGTTGGATATAAAGCACATTTTTAAGAGTAATGGAAGAGCTAAGATGTACTGTCCCTATTTTTGTGACATTTGTGGTATTTCCGTTTGGAATTTTCACAGTGACAGGGAAAATATATTTATGAGTATGGGAAAAGAAACTCTTGTCATAGATAATGTGGTCACTAGCACCTGAATCAATGATCCATGCATCATGAGAAATAGAGCTGAAGCAAAATGAAGTACCTGAGAAGCCTGCCCTTTTTATCAAATATTTCCAGCTGTTTCAGGGCCCTCATGATTTGCTTATACTGATTTTGAGTAATTGACTGATTGATATTGTGCCCAGTGACTTGATTAGCCAAAGATTCCTTCTTTCCCTTCTCCCCGGGTTTACCGTGTAATTTCCAATAGGCCTCCACTGTGTGATGAGGGCGTTTGCAATAGTTGCAATACAATTTCCCTTTTCCTTTAATATTTTCCTTCAGGGCTGATGTGGAATTATGAGGACTGTAGGATCCTTTAAAGGAGCTGTTGGATTCAGGTGAAACATTAGCTGAATAATGGCCATCAGATCTAAAGAACTGATTTGAGCCGTCCATCCGGAAAAAGGTAGGGTTTCCTTCTTCTTCTTTTTTTCTTCCAGCTGCTCGAGAAAGGCTTTCTCCATGGAGCTCGAAGGGCTGCTCAGTCAGAGAGGGGACGTACGAGGAGCTGCTAGTCTGCGAGAGGGCAGATCCAGGAGCGGCGAACGCCGGTGAGGGGCTCCCGATCGTTGAAAAACCAAATCCAAGAGCAGCGAAGGCCACTCCATCTCCGGTTCGTGCGTGCCCAGCCGCTGCCATCCTCTAGCTCTCCTCTTGGACCGCCAATTGGTAGATCCACCCGAGGCGGCTCCATTGCGAGTACTTGCGACCTGAAATGTGAGTAGCTCTCATTTAAGATTAGTAAAAAATGAGTCGCCTTTTCCCTTTCTTGTATAGCCCTATATTGTCAAAGGGTTTCCTCTGATCCCTCAAGCTTCTCCTCAGCAGCCTCGAGTTCGTTCCAGAGGGCTGAAAGCCAGTTGAAACATGCTGTGATGGACTTGTTTCCTTGCTTCAGATCAGACACGGCTTGGGTGAGCAAGAAGAGCTTGGCCCGATCAAGTTTTCCGTACATCTCGCGGATGCTATCCCATATCGTCTTCGAATCTTCGGTTGGTGGGAGTCCGGTGGCCACCTCGGGAGCCAAACAATTGCCAATCCATGTCCACACGAGCTGATTGCATCTGCGCCAATGTCGCTGCAAGCGGTCGTCGGTCGAGAGGGGCACGGTTCTGTCAATGAAGCCGTCTTTCTCTTTCGTCACCAACGCCCGCCGAAGATCGCGAGCCCAGGTGCTGTAGTTTTCTAGTCCAGTAAGCTGCAAGGAGATGAGCCGCAGCTCGAGGCCGTCGCCCGGCAACATGTAGAATGGATCGCCGGGTTCCAGCCGACCGCTGTTGGCTGGAAAGGGAAACGGCAGGTACCCGGGTCCTACGTTCGGGTGTGGATTTCCTCCCTGACCCATCAAGGATGATTCGGGTCTCGGGCCTGTGCCCATTGGGCCTGTGCTCGGGCCTGTGCCCATTGAGCCTGCTCCAGAACTCGAAAAACCTTCTCTAGATGTGTCGTACAAAGCCCATGGCTGAATTGGCCCAATTCCCCACGGGCCCTGAAAGGGAAACCACGAGACTGGTGGCCATTGGGCTGGCCCGGAAACATTTGCTAGAGCAAGAATTGGGTTAGCAGTATGTTGGGCCGTCGAATGTTCCTCTTCAGATGGGTCGACGGAGCCTAGATTTCTGCTTTGAGGTGAGTTTGGAGTTCCTTCTGCTGGAATGTCTCCTTCAGAATTCTTGGCCATGATGAATTCCTTCGCTCTTTGCAGAATATGGTTTGCAAGAAAAGAACAGAGGCAATTCGAAGATTTGCGGAAGCTAGGTTGAAGGGTATGGCTCTGATACCATGTCAGAGTTGGAAAAAATAGGCCAAATATAAAAGAGAACTTGTAATTTGTATATCTCTGTATGAATGATTTACATTGTATGAGTCCCTATTTATAGTACATTGAATGTCTAACTAAGGAAAAGAAAGAGAATATGTATCAAATCAAATCCAATCACAGATTGACATAATTAATCAATTATAATCTCCTGTAATCTTGGATTGATTGATCATAATCTTCAGCTCGATCTTCGCATATCTCCAACAATTTGGGGCATTATTGGATCCCAAAATCCACTAATTCCGTACCTAACTAGACCACTTATTTCTCCTAGCTGGTCCACTTTTCTTAGAATGTTGGCACTATTGGGCAATCCCCTATCCAATTATGTTCTTTCATCATGTTAAACCCTGTTATGATTAATTCTACAGTTTCGCCCATACAAATACAGCATTCTGCTCTCCTCATGCAACTTCACCTTAGGAAGCAAGTCCTATGAGAATATTCCATGTTCTATTGTTGTTTCGCCGGAATTGCTCTCATAACGAAATATCTTTTACCGAAAGTTATTCTTCAATTTTTATTAAAAGGGATAAGGGTCATGCACCAACTCCGAACAGGTAATATCATGCAATAGTGAATTCAACTTCTTTGATCCAAACAACACAGGACAATCTTAGGCTGAATCAAAATTTAGTCAACGAAAAGTTACAAGACCAATCTCGAACTATGCCAAAATTTAATTGACAATACAAGTCGAGGATAGTAGAATACAATGCCGGAATCTAACTTATGATAATGTACCAGAATAGAAGAGACAATGCCGTAATTTACATAACAATGATGCATTAGGATAGAGAAACACGCCGAAATCTAACCGATGATGGGAATTTGAAAACTATAGCAAAGGAAATTAAAGTGTAGTATAGGAAAAGTAAAGATATAAAAACGACATGTTAATTAATTTGTCAGGAGGTTCTCACTGGATGACTAGTATTATTTATAGTGAAAGTATGATAACTATTCGGCAATTGTGTTTTCTCTAGTAACTACCCTTGGCTAGATCCACATTCCCTTCTCCCGTAGATCACTCTGCCCATATTTCATATAACCGTCTTGGTCATGTTCTGTGGATTGTGTAGTTATCGATGGTCGTTCCATGATTGGATCTTCAAATAGTAACTTCTCTTTATAATGTTCGCCTTTGATACTTGCTATCTTGGCGCTTTGAGTAATATTTAAAGTATCTCTATTGGAAAGTTTGCCACCAAGGTTCATCTGTGTGGCTACCAACCGTTTTTGTCATAGTATTTCAACAACTATGCACGTGGCATTTTCTTATTTCGTCATCGATCATCGGGCATTTGCCCCTGTATCCATCAATGACTAGGCATGTATGATGTATCAAATATTACACACATGTTATGTAGGTGACTGTAGCCCATTTTTACCTAATTTTTTTTTTTTCCGTGTGACAACCACGTGCAGCCGGATCAATTATGGATGTCAACAATCGCAACTCCCGTTGCATGAGTTTGCATGCTCGAGTCTCTTCGCTTTCTCTGCATGTCACATGATGACATTAATCCGGCTTGGACTTGGACAGCTCTAACAGAGAGAACAATGACCCCTAACCACGATTTTTCCTTGGACTGAGCCCAACATGGCCCGATGGGCCTAAGTTGTGACCTAACGACAGTTCAGCTGGTGAGAAAGTACTCCTGATTTCACTCCCATGATTGAGCCATGATCATAATTAAAGAGAGATGATGTGATAAGTAGTTCACTCTCTAATGGATGCAAACAAGAGGAATGTTTGACATTGCGAGAGAGAGAGAGAAAGAGAGAGAGAGAGAGAGAGAGATTTGTACTAGTTTTGGGGGTTTGTAATTTGTATAGCTGAGAGTCTACAAGAACCACCGAATGGGTGCCAATTTGGGGGCTCTTGGACTAGCATCAAAAGAGCCTTGTCTACTTCACCTACCGACATCTACGGACATGACAAATGCATTCTTAGACTTACGAACAAGATCTACATTTTTAACAGTTATGATAAATTCAATCCATCTGAATTTGAGTCTAAATAGGAGTTTGCCATTACACAAAATGGTTCGACTGAATGCCATGTTTTTTTTTTTTTAATCTTTTTCTAAGCAACATCAACTATGCACACATTGCATACTTCAAAATTGACCTGCGTAAAGGCAATTTCACATATATCATATGTCCAATCGAAATCCATAATTTGGTTTTTGATCCTTCGTATGAATAAGATTATCAAGATTTTTTTTTTTTTTTTTTGGTTCTTTGGAGGAACCGCTTTGGCCGACAGCCACCACGTAAATCCCAGTGTGTCGCTAGGCGAAACCACCACCCCGACGCCACGCTTAACTCACCACACGTGACTTGAGCCTCCCTGCTTCACAGGGGCTTCGAACCTTGGCCTCCTCGGTGGAGGGCAAAGGATCTACCATCCACGCTGCAAAGGCCGGTGGTTAAGATTATTAAGATTTTAGATCCTGAAAAACAGCTCGAAAGAACCACTTTAACATATTTTGTCTTACCATTGTGGAGTGTTCCAATTGGCTTATAGTTTCAATACAAGGTTATATTTGTCTATAATTAATTTGAAAGGAAAAAAGGATATCATCTAAATACGTGGCATGACTGATGTGCTATAAAAGAGCTAGCTCGGCCAAACATGTTAAGAATTTTTTTTCTTATTCCGATTTACAAACACAGAGACCCGGCTATATTAAAGCTCATGAAATGACATGCAAGCCCCACAAACCAATTAAATTCAAGCCTTTTTATCTATGTAAATGGCTCTAATTAGATTAGTTCACACGTGGGTGATGGGATTTGATCAAGTAACCTTTAGTTCCGAAGCTGGACTGCTTAGGCACTACATCCAACTACGAAATCCTAGGTTTTTTCATTATGTGTTGTCGCTTAAATCATAATTTAAAAAAAAAAATGCCATTAAGTCAATGACAACCCTTTTGGCACGTTTGATTTAAAGGTATAATTATTCCATTCTCAGTTAAACAGTCATTCCATTGTTTGGTTCAAAAATTAATGAGGATTAGCTTGGGGGTCTTGGAATAGCATGCAACTAGGAATAGGTTCGATTTTTATATTCCACAAATAATCCTGCATATTGAGGAATTGATTACATTCGAAATAAATCAAAATTATCAATAATTGATTTACTGTTCCTTATATTTATAATCATTTATCATAATTATATTATCTACACATTAAATGATCGATCGAAAATATATTATTAGAGTCATCATTACTAAACATTAAGTATGAAATTACTATTCGACAATTAGATAAGTATAATATCTTAATTAAATAGTATAATATATGTACAACATGTATTTAGTTATGTATAATAGAATACTGTATTATAAATGTTCTGATTATCATAATAAACAATGGTTATAATATAATTGATAAATGTAACAATAGCTACAATGTTATATTTACATAATTAATTATCATCATTACAATAATTAGGTCATTTATAACAAGATTACACTACAGTTACTATTACGAATTAAAGGTATAATGTTTTTTTTTATTATTCATAAATAAAGTGTAATCAAATCAAGTGTAGCTATTAATATGGTATTGACGATCAGAAATGTTCTAATTATGATAATTGCAAACGAACTATAATGTAACTAGACCGATGATAATTGATAGTATAATATAACTGTTCGACAAGAGTAATCATTACTAAATTCAATGGTAAAATAGTATATAAAATGGTATTATGGGAATTCTTTACTATTCCTATCTTATTCTTTAAGCTACAAAGTTAATCAAACAAGAGTGTAGTCTTGAAATAACTATTCCGTCATATAAACCAAACTAAAAATAGTTATTGGAGTGATCTATTATCCATCGGTATCATTTTCCGAGGTTGTAGCAGACGTATGTTTTATGGTAATTCCAATATGAAAGGCCGTAGCTAGCACCAAACTCCTGAAAAGGTTTCAGTAAACGAGCATGATCAATTTTGTTTTAGTATAAAAAACACCAACTTTGCAGGGAGTAATGGTTTTTCTAGAAATTATAGAACTATGACATGATAAATACAGACGCAGGAGACGAGGTCGTAAATGTAAATGATCGCTTGATAAAAGAAAGGGACAGCAAAGTGAATGCATGATTACAAAAGGATAAATGCTTTCACTTAGCACCTTTATAAGAAAGGTCGCATTCCCTCTTTTAACGAACTTACTGACAATGGTCTCCAAAGTAGAAAAGCTTATTATTATTATTATCATCATTATTACTAGAAATGTAGTTTCTTTGGGTTTTAGATGCAAAGAAGCACGTGTTCTGACCATGTTAATGTTAATGACTTAGTCCACCTACTTATAAATATTGCACATAATTATGTTCCCTATCGAACTGAATGAGGAATAATCTTCCGTTAATTGAACCTAAAACGTCTTACCTTCAGCATTTCGGTCGGTAAGACTTCATTCTCATGCACGAGAACAAAAACCAGACATGTTAATTCCTCTAGGAAGATCCGCAAAAGATTAAAGAAAAAAAAAAGAAGAAGAAGGAGAATAGACATTAAAGTGGACTTATCATCCACCTATATATTCGTTGGAGTTGATTATTAAGGGAATAAAGGATAAGTACAAGGAATCAATTTATAATAATTACTTGGCCGCTGACTTTCCCTTCAATAATTTCGGAATTTTTCCAAAGCTTGGATTGGTGGAGGCTCATCCAAAAACCCTCCCATAAAAATAATTAATAAAATATAATTTATGAAAAAGAAAAATCAAGGACAAGACATTATCATAACATCACCACAACATCGATTTATGCAACATGTTAGTGCAGCATCTTTAGTCCTTTTCGCCACCTTTCAACAAAGGCTTTTTTGGAGCTTTATGCATATTTGGTTTAGCTGAACTTTTATTAAAAAGTTTCGTTCATCTTTCCACCCACCTTCTCGGGGTCTGCAACACGAACCCTCACTAATTCGCAAATTGAAAGGGAAGGGAGGGAGGGAGAGGTAAAGGGAATCCAAAGGGTCGTGTCTTTTGACATTAGATTGTGAAAAAAAATGCTAATTATAATAAATAAAAATATATATAATTAAAATCTTGATTTTCGAGATTCAAACCTCCTTGAGATTATATCTTCTTGACTATCATCATGAGTTTTGCTGGAATGTAAATGTCAACGAGAGTTACCATCGTCATTTGTAAGTTTCACACGCGTTGATATGATTACTAAATGTGATTAACGAAATCTCGAATTCAAATCTTAAACTATTAATGAACATCATCAAATACGACTTTTGTAGATATGGGTCGACCTTCAATTTTCCTGGGTTGGAAAAAAGACTAAAGATTAGGCCAAGTTGTCTTTTGTTGATTAGCCAGGTGGATGACTAAGATAATATTTTTAATTATTTTTTTGTGAGGAGTGGACAAATTTGGTGACGGGGAAAGCTTTGCCAATTGAATTAAAGCAATCGAGTTAGGTTCTTGACCTTTTTTACGTGCTCGAGGACAGGGTAGAGCAAATTGATGATGGAGAAACCTTTCCTAATTATTATTAATTAGAAAATCATGCTGGGGTCTTGGCTACTTCTACGGTATAAACGCCTTAAAACAGTTGCTTTCTTCGCGTCGGTGGCTTGTGGTTTCCTATATAATTAAATCTTTCGATTGCGACATTATCACTATGGCCAAAATGTCATGTTGTGTGTTAATCTACGTGGGTCACTAATCATTTTCAGCTTCCGTATGCGAAATGAGCATGGTCGGAGCTTAATCAGCTTTTGACACCGCACACTCATATTGAAAGGAATAAAAGTTATAGACTCGAGTTCCAAATCTCAACGAGAGGAAGACTAAATGATTAACACGAGAGTCGGCCCGGGCCAACATCCTGCCAATGCCATATTTGACCATTTGCTCTTTTTTATTTGTTTTTCAGTTTATTCGGTCAACCAACAGGGTTTGAAATTGTCTTCATCCTCTAATGCCCGCCTCTGAACTTTCCACGATCCACCAAATATGAATATTTCCTTTGAAATATAGCGATGTTATCCGATGCGAAGGATGGTGTCACTACTTTGGACAGCCGGCATCCACATGAAATCCACCTGTCTCTCTCTCTCTCTACGAAATTAAAGTCTCATGGTACTATCGCCTCTACAAGTGATGAACAGGCAAGCGCCCCAGTTGATCCACTCAGGCCTAAGAGACCTGCACAAAGAGGCTGGTCCGGACGATGTTCTTATAAGAGAAAGTCCCGCCTGCTCAACTTTGGTCTAGGCTCAGACTTTGACTCAAACCTTTCTAAGTAAATTTCCATGCCGCGGGCAAGTCTCGGCGATACATTAGGCCTATTTTCATCATAATCCCTCCATCTCTCATATAGGTGGTTGTCACTATCGATGTGAGGTAGCGACAGACCCCAAATTTGAGGTTGCACCTCATATAGAGAGAGCGAGAAGTCACGGTGCTACGGTTGCCAGAAATCAAGTATCGATGGTGATAAAGCCAGTGATGGACAACGACGAGAATCGTGGAGATAGTCGGCGGAGTTTGAGAAAGGAACAAACCGTAAAAAAAAAGGACAAAAGAAAAGTTGATAATATTTGCCGACTTAGATAAAAGGACTTGAGATGATAGTCCCTTTCATATATTGGTACGATCACCGCTTGTGCAGCAATTCACGTCAATCACGTGATCTGCCATCTAGTTAATGGAATGATCATATTACCATTTCTTGATATGGTCACCGCTTATGCGGCAATCTATATAAATCACATGATCCACAACTGTTGTTAATGAAAAAATTACAATAGATCTATTATTTTTGAAGTTTAAGATTGAATAAAATGGTTGAAGCATAAAATTGAACAATTAAGAAAGTTTCATGTCTCATGATCCCATAACTATAGACTAATGGGATCCAAATGCGATTGAAATTCAATTCATTTATTGAATCGAACATAATAAATTAAGTAGGTCATTAAAGTGGGGGCAAGAGCCACCAAAAATCTAAACTATAGTATAACACATTTACCATAAATCTACTATGTGATATCAAACATCCCAAACTTGTATATATATGACATATTTACCCACCATCAAAATTTTATTAATGAGAACTGTTAAAAATCTACCAACATGAACGCTAGAAAGTAAATAGTATTGATATAGAATCCACGTGGCTTAAGTAAAACGAAAATGTTATTGTGGCTGAAAAATCATCTAATAAAACCTCGACGAAAGTAAATATGTCATATAAGTATAAGTTAGAGATTTTTTATATTATAAGAAAAATTTTAGGGTAAATATGCCATAGTAGGCATAATTCGGGATTTTTAATATAAGGAAAAAAAAAAGAGTTCAAGATATGTGTCATAGTGGATATAATTTGAGATTTTTGTAACTTTTTCCCTTAAAGTGAAGGTGAATGAACTCAAAGTGAGCACTAACAATAAAAGTTTATCACATGACCGAATTAATGAATAGTCTCAACACGTCGTCATTACCACCCTCACGAATGCAACCGTTTGTCTTGACACCATTTGTTGACAATAACCAAAGACATAATAGGGCCCATTTGTTTAATTCAGACTGATCCTTATACATCTTAATTGAAGATGGTGATAGAAAATATTTCAAATTTTTCGTATTGTATTCTCTTTTCATGTAATGTCAGGTTTAAGCATATTCTGGAGTTAATGTGAATAATGAATCATCCCTATTGGTGGTAAAAGCGATATTAGAGCGGTGTTAATACCGTTGACACAAAAATGGAGTCTCTCTCAAGAATTAAATTTAGGGTTAAATTGAGACATTTCACACGTGAGTTTAGTTGGTAAATATGAATTCGTTTGAGTAGGGATTGAGTACGGATATTCTTGTTGTTTTCATAAAACTAGATAATTATAGACTAAATGGGTTATTGGAGTCTCTAGCCCACGTAAGACACATCCCATTATCCAACTTTGGTCAACAGACATCGACTGTCTGCCGTTTAATTTATTTATATATTGCTTCTTCAATTTGATACAACATTGAAAATATACACACCTTAGATTTTTTTTTTTTTTCTTTTAGCTGGGACCTTTAGTAGTTGATGGTATAATAAGGGAAAAATACAACCGACCCCTTTGCATTACGTAATGCTAGATTCATCCCTATCCTCTGGCAAATAGACATCGACTCAATGACAATTCAATAAGAATGCAACATTGACGATATTCATATCTTAGTTGTTTTTCTGTTTCCACTCCAGCTGGGGCCATAGATGCAATATAGTACAATAAGGGTAAAGCCTAGGGTCTCATTTTTATTATATACGTGAGGTTGGACCCTCCCCATGTGTTGTCAAAAAAAAAGTAGAAAACTCGCCATTACACAGTACAGCATAATATTAGAATACTCTATTAATCTTATTCTATCATAACAATTCCCTGATTTATAAAGATTTGAGGTCCTGAATGTAACCCAAAAAAAGATACTTTATCTAAAACTTAGAATTTGATTTTGAGTCTAACTTGGCTAAAGGCTAACACTTGTGAATTTTTAATATTTTGAGTCCATGAGGTCATCCGAGGATGAGTTGTGATAATTTTTAATAAGCTTACAGCATTGGCGAGTTGAGCCCAAAACTAAGAGCATATCCTTCATGAGTGTTCGGTGATCTATTAAGAGATATAATGTCCATGAATGCTTAATTCATAAAACTTCAACTCGCAACAAAGTACATAATGAAAAACTAAGAAAATGATTTTAATTTCCAAAAATATCGAGTCATTGTCTTTTATCACACACATACTTTTATTGTTTTGGATATAATTTTTAGAAATGTTGAACATCTCTAATTTTGAAAAAGAAGAAGAATAAGCATATTGATATTTAATACCCACTTGAAATTATGCAAGATTTTTTTCATCGCTTTTCTCAAGCGTATCATTTTGTCTTTCACTCCGACAAAAATATCAATAAAGTACTTTTTTCGACTTTTTCAAAATTTCCCAAATAATAAATGCATTGGAGTTTGAATTTCTTGCGTTAATCTAATCTATTCGATCCGATCCGACCCAACTCAAAGGGAACGGATGTGAAAAAGGGAAACCACTAATGGGTATTGGTGCAAAGTGAAGATCTTTCTTGCCCACTCGCTATTTGCGCATCATCATCTCCTTTTTCTTTTTGGAGTTGGGGGTGGGGAGGGGTTAGACCAGCTTGATTGATTGACTTTTGGCCATGAGTACAGAAGAGAGACTGCGTGGGGCCCCATCACAGCAAAGCACCAAAAAGAAAAAAAAAAAAAAAGAAGAAGAGAACAGTCCACACTACTAATAAAAAGCAGATTAGTAAAAGGGCCTTGGGCATCAATTACGATTCAGTTTGTGAAAGTCAATGACCTTTCTTTCTCTCTCATTGTTCGTGTGCGAGTGATAGGTGGGCGGGGAAGATCTTAGAGAGAGAGAGAGAAGGGAAGGGAGATCACCCATCATCGAAAGAGGAGGAGGAGGAGGAGGAGGAGGGGAAGAGCGACTCTTCTTCTTGGGGGTGTTGAATCTTGGGCGTTTCTTGGATTCCTCTTTCCAAAGGGGGTTTGCTTTGCTTTCCGTCTCTCCTTGCGTTGACGCGTCGGAAGCGGAGCGAAGCGGAGCGAAGGGGGGGCTGAGAGCGGGAGATTGCGTGTCTGACTTCCCTCTTTCTCGAATCCCAATTCTGGGTTGGCGTTTCCGTTCCTTTCTCTTTCTTTCCTTTCCGGGTTTGATCAGGAGACTTCTTGCTCTTCCTACAGTCCACTCCCCTGCAAGTTTGCTGATTTGCTGGATCTGAATTTGGGTTTTTTGTCGAGGGTCGACCCTTTGATTGACTCTCCGTCTACTCTCTCTCTTCTGGGTTGATTCCATCAATTTCTTGAGTTCAGAGTCAAAGCTTCTTTCTTTTTCTTCTGGGTCGTACTTGGGGTGGTTACTAAATTTGTACAGTCAAAACCGAGTTGTCGGCTTGGAGTTTCTCCTTTCATTCATGGGGTGATATAATGTTGCCAGCCCTGCTTCTGGTTTCTTTGTCTCTGGGTCGACTGGTCTGAATCTTCTTGTCGAAGATCTTTGAGTTTCTGCGATTTTGCTAGGGTTTTCCTTTAGGTGGGTATGAAAGAACACGGGCTGAATCAGTAGTTTCAAGCCTGACTTGGTAGGATTGAGTTCTGGGATTCTTTCTGTAAATCACTTCTTCTTTTTTTAAAGTAAGCTTTGATGCACTGGTCAACATGGAAGCCCCTAGCTCACTGTGCTGCTCTGTTCTTTGACAAAAAGAGCAGGAGCAGAGATGGGTCTGGTAGGCCGCCCGTTGAAAGCAAGAAGCACGTGTCTGCTCTGCGAGAGAAGAAGCTTAGGGAGGCTATTCAGGAGGCATCTGAAGATGGGTCACTCTTTAAATCTCTTGAAATTGAGTTCAGCTCCATTTCCCTGGATGAGACCGGGGTGGAGAGATCGAGGACCCTTGCACGTCTCGAATGCCAGGGCTTGTTCCTCCGTGCCACAGCTCAAGCCGCAGAGACTACATATGAATCCGAAGATGCTGTTCCCAATATCAATGAAGTTCTCTCCAAGTTCCACAGCATGTATCCTTCATATCAATCTTCTCAGAAGATTGATCAGTTGAGGATGAATGATTACTCGCACTTACAACCAAAGGTATGCCTTGATTTCTGTGGATTCGGGCTGTTTTCATATCTGCAGAGTGTTCATTATTGGGATTCCTCGACGTTTAGCTTGTCCGAGATAACAGCAAATTTGAGTAACCATGCTTTGTATGGTGGCGCTGAGAAAGGTACTGTTGAGCATGATATAAAGACCAGGATCATGGATTATTTGAACATCCCTGAGAATGAGTATGGCCTTGTTTTCACCGTCAGTAGAGGGTCGGCTTTCAAATTGTTGGCTGACACATACCCTTTCCAGACGAATAGGAGGTTGTTGACTATGTTTGATCATGAGAGCCAGTCTGTCAATTGGATGGCTCAGAGTGCGAGGGAGAAGGGTGCGAAAGTCTATAGCGCGTGGTTTAAATGGCCAACCCTTCAACCTTGTTCAGCTGATTTGAGAAAGCAAATATCGAGCAAAAGGAAGAGGAAGAAGGGTTCTGCAGCAGGTTTATTTGTGTTTCCTGTTCAGTCCAGAGTCTCTGGCGCAAAATATTCGTACCAATGGATGGCACTCGCACATCAGAACAGTTGGCATGTCTTGCTTGATGCTGGGTCACTCGGTCCCAAGGACATGGACTCACTCGGGCTGTCCCTATTCCGGCCAGATTTTATTATCACTTCGTTTTACAGGGTCTTTGGGTATGATCCAAGTGGTTTTGGATGCCTTCTGATAAAAAAATCTGTTATAGGATGCCTTCAAAGTCATTCTGGCTCTACAGGGTCTGGAATGGTGAAATTAACCCCAGAATTCCCATTGTATCTTGGCGATTCAATGGACGGCCTGGATGGAATAGCTGGGGCTGATGATGAAGTCGTTGAGAATGGTGATAGTTCCTCTGAGGCTCGCCCACCGCAGCAGTTGCCTGCCTTTTCTGGACTCTACACATCTGCTCAGGTCAATGATTATATTGAGACTGACATGAATCATGACAATAGTTCATACATAGATGGAGCAAGCACTTATATTGAAGAAAGCGGGAGTGTATCGATCGGGGATATGATGAAGAGTCCCGTGTTCAGTGAAAATGGATCGTCGGACTACTCTTATTGGATTGATTTGGGTCAGAGTCCCTTGGGGTATGATAATCCAGGCCAGCTGAATAAAGAGAGAATGGCCTCTCCCTTACCGCCATCTTGGTTCGCTGCAAGGAAGAATCAGAAACAACTCTTTCCAAAACAGTCGTCCAAAATATATGGCAGCCCTATATATGACCACAAGGACATGAGCCCTATGGCTCATGAGGAATATAGTGCACTATCATTTGATGCTGCCATTAAATCAGCTTCTCAGGATGCACATCATCTGGAAGACATACACAATGGAGGACTTGCTGGAAGAAAGAACATTTCAGACAATGGAGTGGTTTCAGATGATCGATATGTTGGTGAGATTGAGGAAGAGCCTCATATTGGTAAGCAATCAAAATATGCTGTACCTGGATCCCATTTGAGCAGTAACTGTAGCATGGAGAATGGTTCGGCCTCTGCAAATGGTGCACAAGTAAAGGAGAGTGCTATAAGAAGAGAAACTGAAGGGGACTTTAGGTTATTGAGGAGCAGGAAAGGGAGCAGATATGCTGGCAGTAGGTTTTTCGGTGTTGAGGAGAGCGATCACCCAAGTGGTGGAGGAAGGGTGTCCTTCTCCATGGAAGAAAATCATGTGGAGCAGACAAGCCATATCCTAGAACCCAGTGCAGTGTCTGGTATGACCCTAGATGATGAAGATTATGGCACAGATGACGAATATGGTGATGTGCAGGATGAATTCAGGGGCGAGCCTGAGATAGTGTGCCGCCATCTCGATCATATAAATGAGTTGGGTCTCAACAAAACCTCCAGTAGACTGCGGTTCTTGATTAATTGGCTGGTAGCCTCTCTACTGCAACTAAGGTTGCCGAGCTCAGAGGGTAATGTGTCGCTTGTTCATATATATGGCCCGAAAGTTAAGTACGAAAGAGGTGGTGCTGTTGCATTCAATGTGAGAAATAGTTCCAAGGGGATTGTTGAGCCAGAAGTCGTACAAAAACTTGCTGAGAAAGAAGGTGTCTCTCTTGGCATTGGCATCTTAAGTCACATACGTGTCGTTGATGGCTCAAGACAGCTAAACATAGAGGACAGCAGCTTGTCCAGGCAAACGGAAGTTGGTAAAAGTGCTGGAAAGAATGGTTTCATGCGCATTGAGGTTGTCACAGCCTCTCTCGGCTTCCTGACCAACTTTGAAGATGTTTACAAGTTGTGGGCATTTGTGGCAAGGTTCCTTAACCCTACATTTGCCCGCCAGGGTGAGCTCCCCACTGTTGTTGAAGGTTCGGAGACATGAGGGCTTAAATGAGGGCTGATTCTTCTAGTCTTATACAGACGGGAACATGCGGTTCTTCTAGGGTGGAAGAACACTTAGGGAGTGAAAACTGAGGCTCGCGATTCGGAGACCTTAAAAAGCCAGAGAAGAGGGGGAACTTTCTCATACCCTGTGAGGTGGATTCTTTTGCCTTTTGCCGAGACCCTAACAAAGTGATGGATTTGTTTGATTCATGCCTTCGCTGCTTTTTGAGATTTTCTTTTTCTTCTTCTCACTTTTCTGGGTTCTTGTAGAGTTAGCCTCGGAAAATTGTATCCTTTGGCAAAAACCTCCACCTTGCTATCTTTTGCTTTATACAATGATTAGTTCGAGCTATGTAATGATGAATTAGCATAGTTTTCCCTGTGCTGATATTGTATTCTATGCTTCGACCATAGCATGGAAACGCAGTTCGTGCCAATGAGTTTCAGGTCCTACTCTGGTCACGCCATTGTTGTCACAAGAAGACATTACATCGACATAGAATCCCTCCAATTATTATAGTTTCCAAAAGACTGAAAACTTTTCTCCTTATCTAAGAGATCCAATGTTGCTTTAGAACAGTAAAGGAACTGCAACCAACGATAAGTACAATATTGATCATGATTTCACAGCAAATCATGTAGATGTTCATAGGATGCTGATCATGAAGAGATTTTTACTGATTTCCTTCCTTTGTACCTGATGGGAATCAGCAGCAGAGGACCTTCTTGCATTTCCTGGCTTACCTTCTTGCATTTCCTGGCTTACTCATATCCTTTCAACTGCTCTTTTGGATGAAGCAGTAGGTTGGGTGTGTCAACTGGTCATTTCTTTGTATTTTCATTGACATATTGGCCATATCTTTTTGTCATATCTATTCCTAATCTCCTATCTTATTTGCAATTACAGATCCAACCGTCAAAGATAGGTATTCTTATTGGTAGCCGTCCCTATATTGACAATGAAAGTAGCAATAACAATGCTTTAAAATTTGTCATTGTCTCGAGCTTATCCTCATCAGGTAGAAGAAAATAATGGCATGATTCAACGCATCCTAAAGACAGATAGCAGACAGATTAGGCCAAGAAGCAGATTTTTTCGGACGACCCGGGTCTTTGTGGGCCAGAAAAACTGTCAAATATGCTCGGTCACACATGCACACGAACCATGCTGAATCTTCGCATTCGACATCTGCGATTCAATTGAGAACAACAGCTTTCTTTTTCTTGTTTGCAATTTTAAAGGGCACGGTTGTTTTCTCTGCGGTCATCATGACCGGGCCATACCCACTAACTTTGGTTTCCAATGAAAACTCCCCTCTGTAGAAGATACCTTTTCCATTGTGTTCTTGAAGAGATAGTGCGAGCATCTTTTCCTCAAGTTATGGCAGTCGATGCATCGTGTAGTGACCTGATAATGATGATCAAGACCCGCTTTTTCTATTTTTCCTCTAAATATGCCCCTTTTTTGTCAAATAAAGGACGGTATTCTTTCTTATAACATTGGATGATTGATATTTTTCAAATCCTAGAAAGGGAAAAAAAGCAAAACAGGAGACTAGTGTCGCGTTGACAGCTGAAAGCAGGCGTGCCAAAGCCGCTTTCTGAAGAGGAAATGGTGGTTGGTGACAGCAACCCTTTGACAAACTTGGGCACTTGTAAGATGTAGTTGGCAACTAAACCATGGCACGACATAAACGTCATCCTTCATATTAAGAAAAGAAAAGAAAAAGAAAAGAAAAAGAAGGTAGCATTATTTTGATTAATGAATCATGGAGCTTGTCAAATTCAAGATTAGCTTTCTCAGTCTCATAGGGATGATAGCAACTTTGCAATTAACAACCGCTAATTATTTCATGTACAGACAAAACATGTTTGCGATCATAAGAGTTGGCAAGAACAATGAAAAGCACACCGGTCCCCAACTATTAAAGTAGTACCTTCAGGTATGCAGAATGGACCCTCATCTACCACATGAATCCACAAGCAAAATGCACCAGATTGTCAGCCCCATTTCTGAAATTCTGACAGATTCTCAGTTTTGACTGTAATCTGATGGCCTTTGTAATCTGGCGGCCATAACCACCATTCCTTCCATGATGTCACTAAATCCCTCAGATTCTCTCAAAACATGTTCCTGCTCCAGCCTTGAAATTTCAAGAGAAAAATCCGTGGTGGATATGTAAATAACACTCAAGGAGAATAGTATAAACACATGGAGAATGTTATAAAGTGCCCTTTAAAGGCACTTGTAAAGACTCATTGAATGTGTTTGAGAAATGTAATGTCTCGTTTTTTATACAAACACATTACAGGTGATGGTACAGCCAAACCTAGGAATCTACCACTTTAATAAGAAAAGCTGTCTCCATTGCTGATTCCTTGCAATGTAGATACCGGTTTTCTTCTACTATATCAGTAGTTAGATTGAGAAGTATGGGTCGTTCAGGGTCGTATATAGTGTTTTCACGGACTCGTGCAACCCACTTCGCAGCTTCCCAAACCCCAAATCTGAAACACGAAGAATCATTGGACAGTAAGAACTTTGGAGATCTCTATGACATCACAAGATTGAAGGAAAAATTGAACTGACTAGCAGACAAAACAGAAGCAAGCAATAACTGCAGAAAGAATCACTTAATCAATATGATCCTGTAATAATTAGATGAATAGATAATTCCTTTGCTCATTAGTTTATTCACACCCTTAGAAGATGCAGCAGTCCTAAAGCCTGATTCCATCATCCATGAAATGATCACCTTCCACAAGCCAGCAAGTCTCCTTTTCCTCTTCATGTGCACCACAATGCAGGTGCCACACCAAACACCATACAAATTGCTTTCCAATCCACAGAACATCGAAAAGCTAAAAACCATATTGCTGTCGATATTTCCTTATCAACAACAAAAGGAGGGTATAGAATTTTCATGTTAGGATACACATGAGAAGCAGCTCTATCCTGATGATTCATTGGCTAGGAGATTTTTCTTGGTTTGCATGATGGCTTAAAAGTATATGTCCCATGACTTCCAATGAAACAAGCCAGCCAACCCTCAGGCTCCTTATTGTAGACTAGCCATTATCCATATATTGGAAAACTCTCAAATATACATGGTCATGTGAGATTAACCTCAAACTTAAAATCTGGTCATGTTAATGCTGATCAGCATCCACAGTTATAAATTTTGTTTTATATATGAAATAAAAAAGAACTGATAATCTACGTGCATATTGTTGAATCCAACTGCCCTCAAGAATAACTCAAATATCTGCTTTGGCTGCATTTTCTGTTGCATATAAACATCTGCGACCTTGACTCTAGAAAAACTCAACCGATTGAGGTTTCTACGATTCTCAAACCCTCCCCCACCATACCAGTTATTCCAGAACCCTCGCCCGCCATACCAATTATAGAAAGAAGAAATAGGTGCACTAAAAGTCTAAAAACTTATCACGAAAGTGTAATTGAGTACTAAAACATTTAAAAAATGCAATCAAATCCTAAAATTAGTCATGAAAGTGCAATCAAGTCCTAAAATTTCCAAAAGTGGAATCAGCATAAGGACTTAATTGGACCAATTTGATCAATTTTAGGATTTGATTGCAATTTTTTAAAAGTTTCCAGACTCAAGTGCACTTTGTGACAAGTCCTAGGACTTAAATTGCGCTTTTTAACAGTTTCAAGACTCAAATACACTTTCCTAACAAGATTTAGGACTTCCAATGCACTTACCGCTAAAAAGGAATAAAGGATGAGTTTTAAAATTTGAAAAAGAAAAAAAAGAGACCTACCGTGTGCTAAAGGAAGAGGTCACCAGAACTCCAGGAAAAGATACATCTTTCGGGATATTGTCGTATGGAGAATACTCCCTTATGGCTTGAAAGTCATCAATGTCCCCAGGGTAACCAAATTCTTCATAGTCACTAGCTGTAAGTGGCAAAATGGGATAGAGAAGTGTGTTTGTCGCATCTAAAAAGGGTACCTGAAAAGACAAAGAACAAGTAAGCAGCAATAAGTTCACACGTAATCATCTTAAATCCAGCTCCCAAATATGCAAACATAAGAGGTAATAATGGTGCAAAGTGGTACTACAAGACTTCTTTGAGGTACAACTGCTAAATTCTACTTACTCATGGAACATTGCAGTGACAATACATGGAAAAGAAACATCAGTTTCTCGACCATAATAATGCGACTCGTAGCAAGTATACATGCAGAACAGGCACGAGAAGGATAGACACAGCGAAAATTATCAAAATACACCTGAAAGCAAGTCTATCAGACCTTTAAAACTGCAGCACGAAATAAGCCTGGACACTTGTTAATGGCTGAAGCAACTAAAAGTCCCCCAGCACTATATCCCCAACCAGCAAGTTTGTTTTCATGTACCATCTCTCTGTCAATCAGGAACCTGGCACAGGAAATATAATCTTCGATTGAATTACACTTCTTCCTATTTCTTCCATCATCATGCCAAGACCTACCTCTGCCACCACCACCTCTGCAGACAAACCACACAATCCATCAGAATTGAAAGCAAGTCTCGGAAATCCTCCGGTAGATAAAAAATGACAATTACATCTTTAAGAAAAAGGACAGTGGAAATTCCTATCTCGAAACACTAAAGGCTACAGAAAAGGGAACCACAGCAAGGCAAACTTACCTCACATCAGCATATGCAACAACCCAACCACGATCTAGAAGACTCTTAAGTTCACTGCACCAACGTTTGTCAACTAGTTCACCATAAGCTCCATGTCCATGCAGCAAACCAGGCTTTGAATTTTCCTTCTTATTATTGCGTGAATACACAATAGTCAGAGGAACAACAACCCCATCACATGAAGGGACTGCATGATGTTCACAAGCATAAAACTCAGAAAGCTCATTCCATGGATTATCCTCCAATTTAACCTCAGTCATAGAAGAGGATTTTCCATGAATGTTAGCAGAAGAAGCCATCCCATACAAAATTCGTGTCCTCTCATGAAGTAGATTTTGCTGCTGTATGATATTCCACATACCAGTTGATAAATCATAGTCAACCACAGCATCTGGCATCTGAGACATAAAGAAGCCCATCAGATACGCATTCTATAAGTTATTAAAGAGAAATGTTTACAGGCTTGCAGATGTCTGAAAAGGCAAAAACAAAGAGAACATTCTCCAAATCGTCGCACTCAAAAGAAACAGATGCTGCCAACGTGAAGGTGTTCACCAGAGAGGAAATGCAACAGTTGCAACACTCATTAAATTCTTGTCAATGAAGAAAGTTACACTGAGCTGATGACCCAACCTCAACAAATTGCAAGATGACTTAAATATGGGCATCAGAACCATTTTGGATAAAGTAGCTCATAAGATGTAACCACTATATACTATAAAAGGGAAATATTGCACATTGACAGAAGAACAAATAAGCAAACACTATGATAACATCCACCAAATCGTCAAGAGAGGAAATAGAACAGTTGCAGAAAGTTGAATTATTCATAAAGTTCTTCATAATGATACAAGTTACATACTAAGCTGATGCCCCTAGCCTTCAACTCTCAACAAATGACAATTGCAACATAACTTACATACACAGGTAATGATGAACAAGCAACTAGAACCTATGCCCATCACTTTTACTTGGAAGATGACTTCCATTGCAATTGCCTATTTAGAACCAAAAGCTAATCAAAAGGGCTCCTGCCCACAAAAACAAGGAGCTCCAAGTGAAAAGATAAAGATGCCCCCTTATCAGATCATGCTTTTGGCTTCCACCGTTCAAATTGGTAAAACCTATGAGCAAAAGTCTTAAAGTCATACCTTCCAAAGAACCAAACATCAAGTTTAGTAACGTTACAGCAAAGCAATCGTAGAGATATTTTAAACAGCCAGAGACATGATAACAAACATTAGATGCCTCAGACAGGCTTGCATACTTTGCCAGAATTTATGGATTGAGTAATTCAACATAAAGGCTGGAGGAAGGCAACTTATCAGCAAATAAAATCAACTTGGTCGGCTACTCATTTAGCAAATCAAATTCCAAAAAATCATCAAATTGGAAAAAGGAATTAAATTATCAATGAGAATGCTTTTACGGCTATCGCCAAGACCAATTAGCAATAAATTCCCACTATTAGGCATATATTACTTTCAAAGAATGGTAAGAATTCCTTCTTTAAACAAAGAATTCGCAAGGGACTTCACAGGAATTAGAAACTGTTTTAGTCAATCTAGACAATACCTATGTGAGGCTACAAGACATTTTTAAGTCCTGGTAATAAGCGAAGTCCATATGCTGCTTTTAAACTAAGTGAATATATAGTATGTAAGAAGCAAATCATGGAATGTGGAAACACGTACCACAGGTGATGATATTGTAAAACGCATCGTAGTGGAATAGTAGTCATAATTTGGTCCAGGTGAGATTTGGGAGACGAAATTTGGAAGAGGTAAGAAACAAGGGTTAGCCAGCTTAAGATGAATCCAACCCTGCCATACCCAAAGGAATATTAATGAGAGCACAAGTTATTTATATGCTATTGGCTGAGTGCCAGAATGACTTAAAAAGATCCCATGGCAGATTCTTCTGCGAATACCTTCCCAAGAGGTAGGGCGACCGAACAAATTCTGTAATTTCCATCTTTTCTTAGTATAAGAACCAGGTACTTATCACTGAAGTCAACATCTTCAATGACTGAATCTTCATCATCAACAAATACATTCTGCAGCAATAAAAAGAGCAAAGTAAACTGGTCAAATAAACTGGTCGAAAAGAGCAAAGAAAAAATAATATATTCAAGTGAGAAGATTCTACAGGAACTCTTCTGTTTGTAGAGCTATGAAATAAGACTTGATCCAAAAAAGTTAAGTGACATAAACTCTAGAAGATGCAAACAAGATATGACTAGAAAACAGGATTTGTAGATATTTTATACAAATGTTTCTAAAAAATGTCACAATTGCACGTAACATGGAAAACTAGTAGGATGAGAAAGTAAGCTACTGAAAACATTGGTTAGAAAGCATAGCTTACCACTAACCTCCCAAGTTGCTGGAACATTAGAAGGATTTACAGGGCTTCGAAGAAGATAATGATTCTCTACAGGTTTACCATCTTTTGTAGCATCTGTGAATAGAAAAAGGTAGCCCTGATGGTGTTCAACTATGCAATGGCATGGACCTTTACTCTCCCAAACAAGCTTCATGCCTGAAAGTGGATCTGCTGCATTTATCAGAAACACCTGAAATATCATTCTATTGATTCAACTGCATGTACTTGCTAGATTAACCTTTTTCTTATCGCAAGACATCAGCATCAGGAGGATACCTTTGAAGATGCAACAGAGAAGGTATTAATGGTCACGAACTGGAAATCCTTAGTATGCCGTATGTTAATATGAACATTATCATCCAGTTCTTGCAGGAGCAGAACGTCTTCTTCAGTCGATCCAATCATGCTACAGTACAGCCTTGTGATCAGAAAAAGCTGATTTAGATTCAGCAATTCTAAGGGTCATATAAATATAAGATAAAGCAAGCAATGACATGCCATACATACCTACAAGGCCGCTTGTTTTGATCTGTGACAACATAGAGTAATGCCTTCCCATCCTTTGCCCATGCCAGACCCGAAACTCTTTCAGCTTGAGGCTTACTACATAATGAACCCGAATTTAAATTCCTCACAGATAACTTAAAGAAGTCATTGTCCTTGTCATACATGGTGTATGCAAAAAATTGATGGTTCGGTGACACCTCCGATAATTCTTCATAAGCATAACCTGAAAAAAGACGGATGCAATAATGTACATCTACACGAGGAAGGCAAAAGTCAGGAAATACTTCCTCTTCTTTGGCTGGGTAAGCAAGTAAGTAGGTCAAAGGAACAAAAGCTAGAAACTTTGAAAACCCCTTCATCTCCTACTTTATCCAGAAAAGGCTAAAACAGAACAACAGTAAATCAAGCAATGAATGAAAGAGACATTCTTTTCATCCTCCACTTGCATCTTAATAAGGTCCAGAGACGTGTTAGAGTACCAAGCACCCAGTCTTCAACATGAAAAGAGCATGCATTCAGCCAAAAGTGAGGAACATTACCTCCGAATCTCTCAGCTTCTTGATTGTAGTCAACAAGCTTCTGCTCAATTCTCTTCCCCGATGTGAAATCGAATCCAGCAGAAGGAGATTTATTAGAGATGAACTCTTCATTTAAGCTCACTAGTCGTCTACAGAGCACCGGATACTGCTTTCCTTCTTCGACTCGCCTATAGTACAGCCTAAGTCAAACAAGTGGAAATCATTAGAGAACCATCAGAATCTCCCAAATGACAAGAAATCTGAAAATGGGTTGGCTCCAGTGCAATCGGAAAGACAATGGACCCGCAAGTTGGATTATATTCTTTCATCAAATCCCACTATTGGTTGAGATCACACCCTTCCAGGATCAAATAAGCAGAAAAATCACGGAAGAAAACATAGGTAACTCGAAAAGCACCCAACTTCACAATGGACCAGGGGGGGGAGAGAGAGAGAGAGAGAGAGAGATACCAAGGGCCCCAGCGGAGAGGCGGCGTGGAGAGTTCGAAGGAGAGGCGGGAGGCCATCTCGGACTGGAGCTTGCTCTGGAGCTTGTCGGTGTCGGACATGAAGGCCTCGGTGTACTTCTCCTCCTGCTCCATGTGCACGTCCATGTGCCGCATCGCCACCTTGTCGTTCAGCTTCGACATCCAGCTGTACGGGTCCTCCCACGCCGCGCCGTGGAGGGCGAAGGCCTCCGGCTTCCGCGGCGGCCGCGGCGGCTTCGGCGGGTCCGGCGGGGGCGGCGGCGGCCTCGGGGCCTTGTAGCGGGAGGAATGGAGGGAGGCGCCGGCGCCGGCGCCGGCGGCCTTGGAGCATCTGAGGGGGAGGAGGAGGAGGCGGCGGTGATGGGTGCTCAGGAGGTGGCGCATGGTGGGGGATGGGGGGGTTTTGGGGAGGTTTCCGGCGGTGGGTATCGCTCCTACCGCCGTAAAACTAAAAGGGTTCGATCATACACCGTCAAGGAGGCTGGCTAGCCGAGCAGCATCTGCCAGCAGCTGCAGTACTCGTGACCAGCTTCGCTTAGCGCTCACAAGGGACCCTGGTCCTGAGTGTTATCGATTTCAAGATGAAATCAAGAATATCGATTCCAAAAAACACGAGGACTGGATCGATTGATCCTAAGATCAGGAGTCAGATCGGACCATCAATCTGATCATATCCAATGAAATCGGTCATTTCTTTTATCATGTTTTCATCCGGATATATATTTGTCCAAGCATGATCAAGAACAAATTCAAAGTTCGCGACAAATCTCATACTTCCATAAGCTCCTGTTTTCTTAAAAATAATAAACTCAATCCACTAATTTTTTTAAAGTAATAAAAATAATATAAAAAGTGTATACGTAGTGATTTCGATCCAACTCCCTTTTGGAATTGGGAACCACGATTTGGTCCGATTTAGGCAGTCCGTTTAGCACACTTTTACTTATTCCATTGAGATTCAATGCAGCTATCATGACGAGCTTTGCCCATCAAGAGATTTTACACTCTAGCGCAAAAATCTAAACTTGATAGGTAATATAAACCCATTGATTTAAATTGAACCTTGCATTGTAAGCGTGAACAATTATGGCATGTTTGTTAACGTCTTTTATTCTTAAAAATTATGTTGTTTTGTTATCAAGAATAGAAAAAGAGCATAAATCTTCAGTAACGTCAATTAGTTTTTCTATTTCCTAAAATAAATAAGTAGTCAAGAAATAGATTTGGAATATAAACAAAAAAAATTGAAAAAAGTTACCTCTCATTTCCTAAGATCAATTTCTAATACAAGCCATTTTATGTTTTTCTCTTTTCTTCTTCTTCCTCATCTATGACCGGCAACGAGCTAGAGACAAGCTAGAGATAAGATCCAGCAACCTCCGCATGATTGGACAATGTCAAGCCTTGACATGGCCGGAAGAGGTCAACCTCGCCATGGTCGGGTGAAGCCGACCTCATGGAGGGTTGACGAGGCTCTCTCAAGACCGACCGGTGAAGTTGTTGGCTCTCGTCTTTAGCCAACTACCGACCATTGCTAAGGCCCGTCGTCGACTGGCTAGAGGAGAAAAAAGAAAATGAGAGGAAAAATAGAAAAATCTCAAAACATTATTAAAGAATTAAAAGAAATTCGGCGTCATAAAAATTTTTGTGAATTGTATTAAACATATTTCCGTTCTTTTTCTATTATGAAAATAGAAATTTTATATAGTTACTAACCACGTTTGAATGCTCAGAAACTCATTCAAGAAACATAAATAAACAAAAAAAAAATAATCCGATTAGAAATCGTTCTCTCAAACATGAACTTTTTCAAACACGCCCTTACAGATGTCCTCAGCTTTGGTCGTCCATTCCCTGCTCTGTCCTTTAAAAAAAAAAAAGGCTTATTGATAGCTCCTCCTCGAACTGACCCACCATAGAAAACAAATCAGTTCGTGGTTCTAAAACATCATTTAATAGATCCCATGACACTTTGACGAGCTGCTCAAATTTAAACAGATTCTCTACGGTATGGACAGTTCACTGCAGTTCAGTTCAACTAGCCGAAACTCGTGCGCCTGCAACGGCTGGTAGTTGCTTTGTCTATACGAGCGTGCTTCCGATCAGCCAGCACGAGCAAATAACTTTCCGAGGAAAATCTACGGTGCAGTAGGTGACTGGATAGGTCCCCTATAGAATCCGGACCATTGGATCTCAAGCCAGCACATGTCATCTGCCGGATCGGTTTTAAAAGCCGTAACACCGAGTACCTGTTAAGCCGGATAAACCAATACACCAAGAAAGAGGGACTATAAAACACAAGCTATGTGATACATTTCCAAACTATATCGCATTCAATTAATTCACATCGCGGAACAAATCTCGCAAAGCTACTCAAAATAGAGAAAAATAAAAGGCATTAAACATTCCCGCTACAACTCAAACATCACCACACCTTCCTTGCGAATTCCACAAACAAGCCTAAGTTTGCGGTGCATTCCAAACTCTCATAGAAATGGCCTCCATTCGCGGTGCATTCCAAACTCTCATAGAAATGGCCTCCATTCTGTCAATCACAATAGGTCGAAGAAAAAACTCCCGTCTTAAAATTTACAGCACGTTATATGTACATTACCTACAGTAATGCCCGCTCAGAGGTTCAATTTACACGCTTTCCCCCGGTATGAATGCCTGCACTAAGAGCTTCCCTCCGTGCTGTACATCGAGTATTCACTCAAGCTGAAGTTCGCTCTCTCCTCATCCCACTTCAAAATCTCCCTCGCATACTTTAGAGCCGCATCGACGCTGCCAGGCTCCAATCCCTTCACCGGGGCAACATATAAGTGCCGACCTGTGAGTGAGGCATAAAGCCGTTTGAACTTCACCGCAACATAGTGGAAGCCCAGCTGACCGAGCGTCGGGCTGTAATTAATGCTGTTGCTCCTGCTGTTGCTGTGATGGCGGCTGACAAGAGGGTGGAAGTCATCGAACCACTCACACTCAGTTAGCGGGACCTGTTCTATCTTCTCCTCGAAGAGATCAAACTTTGTTAGGATTAGAAGGAAATCCATCTGGTCAAAAGTCGGGTGAGCGACAACGCTCTCAAAGAATCTCTGGCTCATTATCATGTTGTTCGTCAAGGACCCATTTGCATTGGGAGTACACTTATCATAGTCGGTTAAGGCGACACAGAAGGTGACGAGACCAACGTCTTCAAACATGTCTAGCCACTTGCAGTTTTCTCCAAGGCCTCTCGCATTCACTCTGATTAGTTGGTACCTGTGAAAACATTAAGGGGCAAAAAAAAAAAGAATGTTAAAAGTGCTTGAGATCCAACACGCTAGACATAGTGAGAAGGTAGAGAACAGGATGATTCACGACTCTTACTAGGCAAAGATACTTGAATTCTATGTCGAGACTGATTATATAATTGGATTCACCTTGGCGAAACTGCTAAAGTCAAACATTTAATTCGCTAGTGGAGCAGTGATCTTTAGGTTCTTCTAAAAATAAAGTTCAATGGCAAAGTGATCATTGGACCAGTGATCTTTAGGTTCTTCTAAAAATAAAGTTTTTAGTAATGCCTGGAAGAGGACTTAACAATATACAGGAGCTGCAACTACCATGGAGGTTAACAAGATGGTACCAACCTAAGCATAGAATCATGCTGATCCATTGAATCGGTACAATCATCAGAAGCAGACTGGGGAAACGAGAAGTCCACACAAGCAAGTCCATTTGATGACATCACACCTTCAGAATACAGAATATCCGTATCTGAGGGATCATAATCCAACCTCAGAATTTCAACAGCCTGAACAGAAAGGAAAAGGCATTAGAAATGAAAAGGCTAACTGGTAGCCATACAGTAATAAAATGCGGGTGTATGTAGTGTGGAATAGCAAACTCGACAAGCTTAAGGTCACATTATTCAGGGTTAATCACACGCTAGATCACCATCAAATCATATAAAAGCAGTGACCATAGCGACTGACACTGCTTTAGAGCTTCATATAATTGGAAAAAAAAAATGAGACTCAAAGTATGCATTGTCTTGGACTTGACTTGATCATTTTTCACAATATTTATTATCTCTTTTCCTCGTATCAAGAGCCTACTTTTTCCCTTGCAGTATGTTTGATCTAAAGTGAAATTCCCATTCCTTTCCTCTATTGGTTCTGCTTTTCTGGGGTGCGGAAGCCCATGTCATCATCTGTTGAAAAGTTACTATTCCCTTCTCAACTTGTGCACATTTCCCAAATTCTTTTATATCTCTTTTATATAATTTTTATTTTTATAAGGATGTAATCAATATCTTGGAATCACTTCCTTGTCCCTTTTAACTTGAACCCAATTTTTTTTTTTTCAAATGAAAAGGAATAGCCAATGAAATACTCATTCAACTATTTGTCCATTCTGCCACTCACTCAACTCCGTCTCCATCTATTACTTACCCCAAATATAAGCGAATAGCATCTCAGTGTGACAAACTTCCTTGTTTCTACTTTCTACCATCATGATCTTGCAGGCGTTGCTATTAATTTGAAGCAAGCAAGGAAAAGCCAGCCCAATTATATCAAAAGAAGCAAGAAACAATGGAGAATCACATATTCAACAGGAGAATTTCTTTCTTCCATGAATCCCCATAGAAATGAGCATAATCACAATTAGTAGCACACAACTCTCTACTCGAAAATACATGAAAGAGCGTAATCTAGTTTTGCTGTTAGTAGAAATAGAAAGAGCACAATCAGTGTTCTTACAAATCCATGCTTTATATGAAAATCTTTCACACAGGGAAAGAAAACATCATCTTACCCGCTCTAAAAAGTAGTTGGCTACAGTAGGTAGCATTTCCAGCTCATTTTTTCGGCTGTAAGTGGCCTGAATGGCGGGATCATTCCATAACTCCTCCACAAGTGGGGCATATTCACGTGTGGCAGCTGGAAAAATAGCTTCCAGATTGCCCGACACCATGGTTTTTAGCATCCAGTCTGAAAAGGCTTTCAGGCGTGGTCCAATGGAATATATTGACTTTTCCTCTTGATGTTCTGCCATAATGAGATTAACCAAGTTAATAACTGCCATATTTAAGCCACATTCAGTGACGAGGACAATTTGCATTTGAAGACATAAAATTTCTTATGCCAATACTATTCAACCAGTTATTGTTGTTAGTTTGCAGATACAGTAGGAATACATGATATGAGTGATATTTAATTATACATTATTCAAGTGAGCTATCTATAATTCCTTAATTTCTTTCTCTCAGTCCACACTAGATTGCGAGTCACAACAACAGTAGCCCCAAATCTTTGTTTTGAGTCAAACAACCGACCTTCTGTACATCTATTTGGTCCAGTACGTCCTTTTATTTCTTATTCTCTTTTAATACGGTCATTAGGCACTTACAAGTAACCTTGATACTAGAGAAAGACCGCAAAAACTTCCAAGTTTTAATCAGAAATACACAATTACTGGATATACAAGTGAGGATTTGCATAGGAGTAAAACCATGTCATTATGACAATCTCTAATTCTGCTTTTAGAATCCTCGCGGGATAAAACAGAAGCCATCTCCATACACAGATCACATATTCATAGAGAATCTCTTACTTGAGCTAGCCACGAACTACAGACCAAGTCTCAAAAGGATACTCAAGAGTTGCTATTTAATGTGGCTAATATCTTGTCTATTAAATGACGAACCCATTCTCAACCTATGGGGAACTTCTCATAAGCCCATCCATTACTCCCATATCACGACTTTTTCACATTTATGACTCAGCAATCCAAAATATTCAAGGACATAAGCCCATCATATTGTTTTTAGGACATGTTTCACATGTACAGGCCAACCTCCTCTATCATTACATAAAACAGCTAGAGGCAAGGAAAAGAGAAGTATATCAAACAATCACCTATATGATCGTTGCTACCAGAAGAATGGTTTTTCCTCAGTGAGACAAACTTTCCTCTTCAAAACGTTCACGGCCTTCAAGAAGTATCCCAAGATAGGTATATACGTTACCCTGAATAGTGATCTTCAAATTTTCACGCTCTTCAGGTGAGAAAGGGACATCATCATAGAGAAGTTTGACCTGGAGTGGACATAAGCTCATTTTTATTATCCAAAGGCAGAATACCTTCAATCAATGTTAAAACCAGTTGAAAAAATAAAATAAAAAAAGACAGAGCGTAAGTCTATAATCTCTCACATTTTATTAGTATGACTCAAAGCATTAGCTTTACAACATTTTCGGGTTAAAAAAATAAAGGAAGCAGAGCAAAAATGTCGCTGAGGACCTAAACACCTAGTGAGACGCCGCAAAAGCAAGGTTTAGCAATTAGATGCCATGTTTTATTATCATAGCAAATGAATTCCATATTAACTGTACAAGATTATCTAAAGATGAGAAGACTTCAATCTGGTCTCTCAAGGCCAAAATACAAAATTGATATTCTCCAATCTTATCCAAAAGTACACTCACCAAGCACTCTGCTTCCTGCATGATCAAATTAATAAATGCACATTTTTCCTTTGTTTGAAACTTCCATGTTGTGTGCACAGACCATGCTACTAATAGAAGATGTAGAATTGCCTATGACACACTCAAAAGTAATGGAAAGAAGTCTGAAGATCCAATGTATATAAAGAAAGTCAACCTCTTCATAAATGTCACAATGAAGCATGGCGGGAGGAATAGGGTGTGTCTTAAAGGAATTGAGATTCTGCTTTCAATAGACTAGCAAGTTGTCAAGTCCTTAGCTTGATCTATTTCATAAATGATCTTCTAAATACTGCATCATTTTTCCATTTCTTATTTCAACCTCATAAACTTTTACACCACTGTTGAGTCATATATATATTGAGCCAACTTACCTCTCTTCTAGTTTAACGGAAACCATAAGCACGATCATGTAATGTAACACATGATATAGACTAAAAGCAGGGACTCTGGCCCAAGGCTTTCATTATGATACGCTGGCATATTTCAATATTTCACAAGCATGGACTCTGAAACAGCTTGTGATTCCATATGTATACAATCGCAGAGCTCTCTCTGAGAGTCTTCAAGAGCAAGAGCTACGTCATCAAGTACAACTGTATGCGTGCCAACATCATTAATTTTGCATGCTTGGATGGGAAAAATTACCTGCTTGAATATTGTACTAGTTCCAGATCCACTATTTCCAACTAAAAGAATCTTCTGAAGCATTCTCTGCCCAACATAGTCGGGAACACTTCTGCTAAGTAGGCTGTTCGATTCTTCCACGTAAGAACCAGAAGATTTAGAAGGCACTGGAAGTGACAAGAAAGCGCATAATAGCTTTGTCCCAGCCTGAAGAAAGATTCACATCTCAGTTAAACATTTAGTTTAGCAATCTCTTAAAGAAGAAAACACAAAAGGATGCCTCAAAGAATGTTACCTTGCCCCAGATATAACCTTTCGTATTCTTTTGTCCCTCTTCCTGGTACGATCCATCCTCATTCACCCAAAAGTGAGGGTTACCAGCACACTGAACTCCAGCCAACTGCATTATTCAAAATTCATTTCCTAAAATCATACTCTCAAATTAGTGTCTTCAGAATGATTTCGAGAAGTGAGATGATGTAACCTGCAACATTCTGAGTTCCACTTTTGTGATCTCTCTACCATTTATGAACACTTGGGTATTTCCGTTGCTAGCATTCTGCAAAATTGGACCCCCAACATGGAGATGGGGACTGATTATCTGGGAAGGCTTCTCTCCCTCCTGTTATAGTCACCAGGATGCATTATCCGTTACAGACCATTGATTTAAAAAAATAAGAGGGAAAAAAATGGAAACATTTTCTCAGAAACGATGTTCACCTTTCCCCATAATCCGGATACTTTATCATACCAATAATTCCCAGGCTTTAACTTCTTCGGCGGGCTCAGACAAGTCTGTAGCATTAGCAGCTCCTCCGGGCAAAGAGGTTTCCCATTTACAAACACATACTCTGAAGGTAACTGATTCGCTTCACACAACTTCTCGGCCTTCATAATTTGCCTGACCTCTAAATCGTTAAGCAACCGTTTAAGCATTCGAGAGCACTTACCCAAATTCGGTCGCTTAGACTCATCAATAGGAAAGCCAATGCAAGAAACACATTTCCTCCCTTCCGGCATTGACCCCATTGCTCTAAGCACACAATTACTGCAATATTTTGCATCACAAACAAGGCAAACCTCCTTTTCAGTAAACCGGTTCCCTTTAAAGCATCGATAGCAAGATCCTTTCTTTCCTTTACTTTGAGGTTGCCTCTTGACACGAACAACTTCTTGTTCCTCCCTGCTAAACTCCTCTTCGAGACCACCATCCGATTCGAGGTCATTAAACGTCACAACAGGGTTTCTTCTAAGATCAGGAGTAGACTCGGTACAGTCCCCAGTCTTCCGAGAAGATGGGCACTCTAAACTCAAAACAGATCCACTGGAAGCCCAATCCAATCTGTTAGAATCATCCAAATCTACGCTCTCCTTCCCAACATTGGAAACTCTAAATGCCCGAGAGCTTTCCCCCGATTTGTCGAAACTATCACAAAACTCTATGGTGCTACAACTCTGCGCCCCATTAAACAACTCCCGCGAATGCTCGTGGCTTAACGACGACGACTCCAGACCGTGCGAACTACTCACGACATCAGACAACTCTCCAGACAAACAGTTGCCGTTAGAGAACTCCAGCGCCCCCGAGCTACTCAACTCACCCGACGACTTGCCCCCGCCCCTCGGCCCCGGCGCGATGATACCCGACGCCACGGGCGACACCGCGATCTCCGAGGCCGAATCGAGCTCCTTCGACGCGCGCTCGCGGCTGTTCTCGATGACCGAAGTGGGCGAGACCGTGGAATTCGAGGCGCCCAGCTCTCGGGAGCGCTTCTTGGTCAAAGGGTCGGCAGCGGCGGCCGCCGCGATGGGCTGCACGACGGGGAGCGCGAGCTTCTCGGCGATGGAGACCTGCGCGACCACGGCGGCGACGGGGATTTGCTTGAGGTTGATGGGGACGGCCCGGGGGAGATCCCGGCTCACGGGGGGACCCTCGTACTCCAATGCGAACGAGTACTGCTGGTTGGCCGACCCGTCTTCCCCGAGCGGGAAAGGGGTACCCACTTTGGCCATTCCGGCACGAACCCTAGATTCCACGAGAACCCAACCAGCGAGCGGGCATCAAAACCAGACAGCGCACGAAAAGACACCGCCTTTCACTTCCGGGTTCTTGGATCACATCTTGCGGAAGCTGCGGGGAAAAGGGGGACGGCGACGTCGTTCCCCAGTCGTTCCGCCGCCGGAAGCGGACGAGGGGAGGCGGCGGAGCTGGGCAAGAAGCGACGAAGGGACTCGGAGTGTAGCGGGGACCGAAAAGGCAGAGAAGACGACGAGGAAATGGGCAGTGAAAAGGCGGTCGCAAGATGGGATTTTTCCTTCTTTCTTTGTCGCGTTCGGAGGGCGTCGGAGAGAGAAGCGGCCGGACCGAGGAGACACCAGTACCCGGCGAGAGGCGGCGGCGGCGGAGGGGGCGGCGGGCGGGCGGCGGCGGTGGCGGGGGTGGGTGGCGTGTCTGGGGAGAAGGGAAATGGGGAAAAGGCGTTTGGGAAGGTGAGAGAAAAGGACAGCCGAAGAAAAACCGGCTGCTGCTGGTGGGAAGTGAGAATCTGTCGCTTGTTTACTTTATTTCTTTTATTTATTTATTTATTTATTTTTATTTTTTTGCCCCCACCTTATGATATTCTTTTTTTTTTTTATTTTTCCATTTTCCGTTATTTCGGTTTAAGGATTTTTCTAATAATAATATTATTATCCTGAATATCCACTTCCTGTATGCCAACTTAGCAGTGGCCCCCGGTGTGTTCTTTTCTTTCTTTCTTTTTTTGGTCCTTTCGCTCGTGTTTCTTTTTGGCGATCGGGAATTTCGGTTGAAATTAAAGGGGTTTTTGATCGTTTTACCCTTTTTCTCCGTGTTAATAGGAAGTCGGTAATTTAAGGTTTATTTATTTTGCTTGACTCCAACTCTAACTTGGTCAAGCACCAACGTTTATTTGAGCATGGCTAGAGTTGAAAATCAAACTTCTCAAACTCAACCCAATTATGATAGAGTTATATTTGAATTCAAACTCCAACCTCCAGTTTAATAGGCTCGAGAACATCTTTCCTATGTGATTTTATACGATTGTTAATTTTGTAGATTGAACGACTTATGTGCCTTGTTGTGAACATCAAATATTTTGGAAAAAAATAACATAAATTTGAGTGGGGTCACGAGCTTGGCGAGCTCGAACTCAACTTGCCTAGATACTCAATCAATTGATGAGTCGAGTCCAAATAGCTTGACTTGGTTTCACCCTTACCTAAGACCCCCTTTCGTTGTGCTTTTTATTTTATAGATCTTATTAAGGAATACCCCTAAAACACTTGTCAAGCATGTTTACTTAGGAACGGTTTGATTTTCAAGACAGAGAATATACTGTCTCATATCATGGGTGGGATTTGCACCTCGAACATTATGATGTTATTAGTTCGATTTTTGTTCAAACTGACCTTTTGAGGATCGAAATTAGAAAAGAGATGCCACTTCTCACAAAATTTTATGGATTTTAACGCGAATAACCTATCTTCGATTTTATTAAGGCAAATCCGATTTGGCAAAAATATAGCTTGAGATATTACTCTATTGTAAAATGGAGTGGGAGATAATCTAACATATAAACTAGGCGAGATAATGTTTCGATGACATAAAATAAGACTCCGTTCATTTCATAAAAAATGAATGATTTGAAAAATATTTCCCTAAAATCAATCTCTTTTGTTACTTGAAATAATTAGTCAATAAATGATGCTTTCATTATTGATAATAATTTATATCTAAATATTTTCATTGACGATGAAAGTACTTTTCACTCATCTTATTTTTATAAGCGAAAGAAGTCATCATTTTGAAGGTAGTATTTTTCATATCAATCATTTTTTTTTCAAACAAATGCGTCCTGAAATGAGAGTGACCTTAGTGATTTATTTTGGGTTCCTCTTATGGAAGCATTGATGTAGAAATTGGACCACCGGAATTTTTTGTTTTTTTCTCTCCTGTACTTAAAACAGCTTTTGGGCCCTTTTTCTGCCCTGTTCTTGTTAAGAGCCTTAGTACATCACAGTGAGAATGTGGCGTCCTTGAAAGCACGGGCAGCCCGTGACCGATTGTATCTTTTTGATTCACTGTGGGGTCGGACTTTGCATTGAAGGGGGAAAAAATATTCAGAAGCTTTTATTTCAAAAAAAGTCTCCGAGGAGAATACTCGTATTTTATATTTTTTTCTTCAAGTGAACCGAATTATACACGCATAAAAGGTGAGCTGTATTGTACTCGGGAATAGTTACTTTAATTTAAAGATTATTTTATACATGGACCATCATTTGTAAGCTCAATATAGGAGCATTTCATTTCGCCTTTACTAAATAATATTGGTGTGGTTTCTCATTAGATGACATGAATTAGTAATATGACATTTCAATAAGATTTTATACTTTAAAAAGTCCTATCATGAAATGTAAGCATTTCTTATTTATAATAGGATTGATGTAAAATTATGATAACATCATTTTACGATTCTTTTATGGTAACGACAAGCATTTTTACATATTTAAAAGAAAAATGACGACATATACCCATCCGTACCTCGAACCATGTAATTTCCATCCCATGTATTATTATTATTATTATTATTATTATTATTATTATTATTATTATTAATGTGCACAAAAATCACAATAAATGGAGTGTACATTCAGAATCCGAGGAGGACCATCAAAGAATGTTTTGCAGATGCCCCGCATCGGACGCATATCCATTTCAATTTTAATGCGTCCACTCGAGAAGGGTTGATTTCCTTTCTTCCATTGCAATTTTAATTTTTTTTAAAGGTTCAACAAAATGAGGTGATAATTTTTGTATTCGGAAGTTTGCTACTCAAATTCAAAATATGCTAAAATTGATTCCGACATCACTTGACAGTTCAATAAAGAAGAAAAAAAAAAAAGCAGCCAGACAACAATTTTACGAAGAAAAGTCATCATGCTAACTTAGAGATCAATTTTAATCAACTCATATAAGCAAAGCATACTGTTGAGACATGTAATGGAAGCATGACACTTTTACCAAAGAAAATCACCGAGAAAGAGTCTAACTCTAAAGGTGCATTTAGTTTGGCTTTTCCAAAAAAACTTTGGTTCTCCAAAGGCCCTTATGCCAAAGTTGAGGTGTTTGATAATTCAATCCCAAAGGTCCTTGAGTCAAATTTCGCATTTCCAAGGTCCTTTAACTTGATGCAATTTTTGTCTGACATTTACATTTCATCATTTTTCAAAATACTATTTGAGGGTAAATTAATTGTTTCTTTCAACTTTGCCATCACTAATATATTTATATTCCTATTTTGCCATCGCTATGTTGTTTGTTGTTTATCGTTTCTCTCTAATAGACTTGCTACCGCACTAGATTTTAATTGATATGAGCCCAGAGTTGACGGTTGCCGAGGGTCAAGGAATGACAGTCGACAATCGTCTGGCTATCAAGTGAAAACTAGAGGGTCAAGGGTCATACGAGACTCATGACGTTTCTTGAGGGCCACTATTGCATGACCTCGAGAGAGGGTTGTTGGGGTTGTGCGTCCCTCGACTTCGCCTCGTCTGGGCTGCCTGAGATCACATGACCTCTTTGCCTCGCTTTGCCTTATCTTTCCAATGATACAATCCTTCTACGGCTTTGATTACTTCTACTAGGATTGTTTCCACCATTTAATGATCCCGGATGGTTCAATCCTCTTTATTCTCTTTTTTCCTTCTTTTTTATTTTGAAAATTGCTTTACAGAAAACCCTTTAGTTTAAAACAAATAGTGTCCACCAAAACACTATTTATATTTCATGACAACCTTTAATCTAAAATCCTTTATACTCATGCAAATTATTGAATAAAAGCTCTCCCAAACACATTTCGAATCCACAATTCACTAAATAAACTCAAGTGAATGTCTTGCGAGCCAATTATGATACACTAATCGTTAAACACCGTTCCAAACTTTTCGACTCTGAACTTCTCCAAACAACTGACACGTGAACAATAAGGAGTGCTCGGCAGCCACAAGCCAACAGCTAACAAAAATGAGTCCTATGCACATAAAGTTAGACGACTTATCAGGCCATTTACAAATTTTATTTTTATGAAATAGTAACATCGTAATGTGATTGAACAAAAACTTTAGGTGGCACTTTGTCTTTGAAGTGGCGATGTCTAGCGATCGCACATAGGCTTGAGAGGTGGCCGAAGCATGGCACTATGTTTATACTCTATTAAATTCGAGCGATATACAGTTTCCTAAGTTTCTAAGCTATGTCATATTTAATTCCAATGGTCAGCATATGATTTTATAGGAAATGCGGGGGCATAATATGATACGCACAAGTCGATATGTTCCATTCCTTTTGGGGATATTTTCTCAATTTATATTGTTTCCTTTTTCATCGGATTCCATTCTCAGGGCCATGCCATTGCAAGAAAGGTGACAGGAGAGATTCATGTGCGGTGGTTAGTGTCCTGAATAAGAAAGTCATGCATGCTTAGGAGGGATTCCTTCCCTACTTGCAGGGAACAGCGCCAGCTCAGGTTTGATTTTTTTAATTGCAACCAAGAGATTATATTAAGGCTCTTCCAAGCATGCTTTAATTAGGATTAATACCTGAATATATATACCTTCTTCATGGTCAATGAAAAGGGTGAGAAAAAAAAAACGCCCGGATCCTCAAGGCACTGGTCCGATTTCCAGTTCCATGCAATTGGAATTAGTAATATTCGGTTATGTTCTCAGTTCTAGCTGTTGAACCACTTATGTGAACGATCCGGATTGAACTTTTTTTTTTTTTTTTTTTACAAATGTGAAAAATCCCTAATATCTTCACAACTCTTTCAGGCCTCTTTAATCTTTCTTAGATCTAAAACAAAACCCTAATCCCTCTCACTCACGCCTCCTCCTGCTCCTCTTCCGCCTATCTTCTCGACCTCGTTCGATGTATCTATTGCATTGCCCCGCTTCAACAAGGAGAACTCATTCACTTCCATTACTAATACCTTTGTTCCTCCTTCCCTGATTGAACCTTGAAACAGAGAGAAAGGGAGGCTCGAGAGACTGAGGATGCGTTTGGGAAGATTTTTGGGGAAAGTCTTTAGGAAAATGCAAAAACCTTTGAGTTAAAAGGTGTTTTCCAAAATGCAAACTGTGTTTGGTAAATAGTACTTTGAAAGCCCTTTGTGAAGTACTTTGAGCAAAATGGTGTTTGGGGAATTACATTTACAAAGGAGTTTTGTGGTAAAAAAAAAATTATCAAAAGAAAAATTAAAAAAAAATTGACCGGCAAGGGCAACGGCCGCCGGTGACCTCCGGCGACCCCAGATCTGGGGCGGCGAGGTCGCGCGCGTCGCGTGACGATGCCTCGACCTCTGGCGACCTAGATCTGGAGTGTCGAGGTCGCGGGAGGACCTCGCTGCCCCGGATCTGGGTCGCAGCGGGGTCGCACGATCTCGCTGCCCCCGAATCTAGGTCGCGGCGGTGTCGCACGACCTTGCGACCCAATCTGTGTTTCGATGAGAGAGACGACCCAATCTGTGTTTCGATGAGAGAGAGAGAGAGAGAGAGAGAGAGAGAGAGAAAGGTGAGTGCGTCGGAGGTAGTGTTTTGGTGGACTGGCCGCGCCGATGCCGCTCGATCTGCTCGTAGAGACCCAGATCGCGAGATCCGGGTTGCCGCTGCGCCATCACGCGACCCACCACGTCGCGGAGGTCGCCGGTGCCCATGTTCTGGTCGCCGCGACCCATATCCGCGAGACCAGATCTGCGCGCGATCTAGGTTGCCGGCGTCCTCCGCACGGCGACCCTCGTCGAAGGGTCGTGGGACCCTAGTCGGACCACCTGTCCTTCGCCGCACCGCCTGCCTTTCGCCGGACCACCTACACTTCGCCGGCGACCGCGCGTAGATGCTGGTCGCGCAGAGTTGCAGAGAGAAGCGGAAGATGAAGACGATGAACAGTTGTCGGGGTAAAGCCGGAAAAACATAAAATTAACGAGGACAATTTCGGAAGATAAATTTTACTAACCCTCCAAGCCAGCATGCCGAAAAAGCCCAAGGCAGCCCCTAACCTACCTTGGGCTTTCAGCTTTGAGAAGTCCGGCATTTTGCAAAGGCCAGTAAAAAAACCCTTGCCAAATACTAAATATTTGGCCTAAAGGCCTTTGGCTCCCTAAAGCTCATTGGAAAGTGGTTTCCAAACGCACCCTGAGCTATGAGCAAACTCTAAGCGAAGGGAGCATGGGAATGCAATCATGCGAGAGTGGTGCTCTCAATGAGTGAAGAAGAAGAAGTTGATGATGAGGGAGGGAGGGAGGGAGTTGGCATCCGATTCCATTTATGAAAATTGCCTCGGACTGGATTCCAGGATCAAATGATTCGGATCCCAATTCCTGGATGAGTACCGGACCACCCGAAAACCGATCATCCCCTAGTTAATGGGTTGGGTGACGGTTCACTACTTGACCGAGCATTGCTTGCCATCGGGGTCTATATTCTCAAGCCTATTTATTTAACAAAAGCTAATGTAAAAAGTTGGTCATGTCAAATTCAACCTCAATTAATTCACGATAGCTCGCATTCTTTTTCGCACGATGAATATCCGGGAGAAGACACAAGTCGAAACAGTTGAGCGAAGATGGTTATGGTTATTCGGTAGACCAACTGAATCAATTGAAAACAAGAGCAACAAGGGGAGGGTGGCGTTGGGATTTAGGACCCAAAATTCCTGCCAAAGTTAGGTGGCAGCTCAACGGCTTGGGATACGGGCCTTATTTCCTAGGCCTATGAAATCGTTACACGTGTCCTATTTATCCATGGTGTACACATTCGTGTTGGGCTGCTAAAGAGAGCCCAGAAGCCCACTGTTGTAGGTTCGGATCAGCCCAAGAGGCTGAGAGATAAGGCCCGAGTATACGGTGGCAGACCTGCTGTTTCTCACGCAAGCCTCGTTTACTGTTTCTTAGCACGAGATGACGACACGTGGACGCTCCAGATCAGATCCCTTCGACCAATCCTAAAGGACCTTTCCCCTTCTCTCTCTTCCTTTCACCACCCCTCAGCCTCTACGTTGATTAAGAGAGGTTTTAATTTACAGCAACGTTTCATGTGTTTCATCAGACCCCGTAAGGTGATAATTTTCCTGTTGGACTGAATACCAATGCATTTTTTGGAAGCAAAATATCTTCAAAAATTTGGTATTACTGGGTGGAATTAAGCTAAGATTGAGTAAGTTACCAACACAATAAAAACTGATGTGACAATGAATAATTACCCAAATTGAGTAAGTTACCAACACAATAAAAACTGATGTGACAATGAATAATTACCCAAAAAGAATCATAAATTATGGAAATTTTCAAATGAAGGCTTGAAGTGTTTTTCTTTTCTCAAATAAATGTCTAAAGTGGATTTTCTTTTAAATAAGAACTTAAAATGTTATAATTTTATCAGTTAAGGTTCTGAAGTGGACATTGTTTTAAATAAAGACATGAAGTGATTATGGATGCGTTTGGTTGGATTTTTGGAGAAAGTATTTGGGAAAATGTTAAAAGGTTTTCTAAAGAAAAAATTGTCTCTTTTAAATTATAATCTAATAGTCCATTTAGAAGTACGTTTGAGCAAAATATTGTTTTTACAAACGACTTTTATGATTAAAAAAAAAAGAAAAACTTCGTTAAAAGAAAAATAAAAAAAGTTGGCTAGAGAGGGTAGGCAGCTGCCGACAATCAAGATCTGTCATGGGCAGCCGATGTCTGAGGTTGCAAGACCTTAGGTGGCCCTTGGAGACAATCACTGAGGGCCACTTAGGGTCGAGCGACCCCCGGAGATTACTAGCGAGGGCCACTTGGTCGCACGACCTCAGGTGGCCCTTTGTGAAGGTTGCGTGACCGAGATCTAGGTCGCGGCAATGCAAACGCAGGGGGGTGCCGAGGTCACATGATTTGCCGATGACGGTCGCCACAACCACATCGGCCTCACGCCGACCTCTTTCTAGCCCATCGCTAGCCCCTTGCGGTCCCACGCAACCTCACCGACCAACCTCAACAGAGAAGAAGGTGAATAGTCACGAGGGCAAAATAAAAAAAATGAAATGTCAATGTCAATGAGGATATTTTTGGAAGAAATTTTTTTGTCTCATCTCCCTCTCAACAAGAAGGCTGAATGATCAAGGCAACCTCATACCTGCTTTGTGCTTTTAGCCTTCTAAATGCCTACTTTCCCGCAATTATCTTTGCAAAAAAATTTCCCAAACATCATTTTTTTACCCAAAGGTCTTTGGATGCCCAAAGTGGCTTGGAAAAGCTACTCCCAAATGCAACCTATGTTTATTTTAAATAAAGGTTTGACTTTCCAACTAATCAATGACATTTTTGTTCTTTATCTTTTTTTGAATTTTTTCTTTTCTTATTCCCTTTTCCTAGTGATGGTCACCCTCGCCGGCCACATGCGAGGCGACCCTTGCCCTAGGTGAGGCCGCGGCAAGGGTCACTAAGCCTCTTTGGAAAGAAAAAAAATGAAAAAGAAAAGAAAAAAAAAATTACATTTGTATCTGGACAAAAACGCCCTTGACTGATCAGAATGTTTAGCCAACTGGCCACCTACGAGGTGAGGCCCTTAGTTGAAATTACTGTGGCCACTTTAAGCTAGTATTTGAGATTGATATTATTATTTTATGCCATTATTTAACACAAAATCAACTTCATGCTTCTATTTGAAAATAATGAGGACACTTGAGTTCCTCATTTGGAAGTGTTCTCTTTATTAATGTTAATTCAATTATAAACCTTTCAATTTGGCTAATTAATTCATAAATCTTTTCAATGCAGTCTATTCAATTAATTTTGGAGAGCAATCATTGACGTAAATAACTATCGTCCTACATTGAACAACCAAAACTAATGTAAACAAATTTTTTTTATATTTTTAATGTTTTTTATAAAATTGAATTTGTTGTAAATTTTTTGAATTTTTTCTGTTGTTCCCTTTTTTTCTTTCTTCCTCCGCCAGTCGCCATGCACTTGAAACCGTCTTCACTACACTTAGACTTGACTCAATCTTGTGCACTTGAACCCGTTTTCTTATTATTGTATTTTCTTTCTGTTGACACCTAAATTTTGGCGACCCGTTTAGTCATTTATCACATTAAAAAACTAGGGATTAATTTTAACCCCTAAAAAAATATATATTAGTTAATTAATTAATTGCATAGCATATAGGTGCATTTATTTTAATTTGCATTTACATTAGGTCGATGACAGATGAGTTTGATTTCGTGGTTCCGAGCTTTAACTTAACAGGCCGTACTAAACCCACGAAGCGAGCGAATTGGCCCAAGCCTGTTTTTATGATAATCGGAAATTATCTCTTGAAAATAGGAATTTGAAATTTTTCTAGATATGATGGAATTTTTTCGGATAGGGCAAGTGTAAACGAATATTGCGTTCGGAAAAGTGAATATTGCATTTGAAAAAGAATTTTCATGGATATCGATTTGGAAAAAATTAAAAAACCTAATCGGTTGCCTATATAAGAAAAAGGCGTAGGGTTTCAAGGAAGAGAGGCCACACAATTGAAGACATGGCCATACACTGAATTGAGGGAAACAAAACACGTGAGAAAGAGAGGAGAGGTCCTTCGGCCAAGCCTTGGTCGAAACACCGCTCGTGCTATCCCTCCGCCCACGAGCCCGGCCGACATTGAGCACACCGCCGCGAGCTCCAACCTCAATGACGAAGCTGCTGTTCGGACGTGCCACCAGCACCGACGCTCAACCAGAGAGCATCTCTGAAATTTCCGTCCAAAACTAGCTGTGATCCAAGCTTGCTCGGAGCCTTCTCCGCAACGTTTCAAGCTGTCCCGACAAGTTCCAGCAAGCGTTTGGGCCACGCTTCACTTTTGCCGCTAGAAGAAGTTTGCTCTCAATCAACCTTGAAAGGAAGTCCATTCGGTGGAGAGTCTGTAACGGTGCAAAGGGAAAATAAAAAATATAAATTGTGAAAGTGGTGGGAGTCAGGCGAAGAAAATGTGATCTGGATCCAAGAAGAAGAAAGTGAAGTGGAGATCTTGAAGGAGAGAGAAAGCATCACAAGAGGGATGGTCCCCAAATTCATTGCGGTCCTTTTTGTCTTTTTGCTCTAGCCAAGTTGAGGCGTCCATCGGGCCTACTCGTCCACTTGGTCAAGAACCACCATCGAAGTTTGTGTTTTGTAGGTCCATCTCGCCGTCGACGCGGTCGCTGTTTGCTGTCGCCAACATTGCCGCACGCTGCCCACCGCCATCCGAGCCTCAAAATTCACATAATTACGGCAACAAACCGAAGGATTCTCGGCAAAGGCCTGGCTTTAAATTTGAAGATTTCTTTTCCATTGCTTGCGGTGTGGAATTTAAGTGCGTGCAGGTTATTTGGGTCAGAGGGACATGTGAACCCGGTCAAAAGGACCATGTCAGTTTGAAGTCCAAGAGAGCCTTCGTGAGCCAGGCCCATCTCTTGGAACTTAAGGCATCCATCAAAAATTTATCGACCCATCATCATTGCTCGACACCACCAGATCGGTCCAGTGATATTGACGATCCTCGATGCTCCGGCGAGTCCTCCACCGAGCTCAGAGCCATCACCACCGGAATTCGCATGATTCGTTGTCCCTCTGAGTTTGGAAACGGTATCCGAGTGATATTGCAATTTAGGTAATAATTTTCATCAAATTGATCTTCATATATTTTTATTGCCTAATTTGTGAAATTGCTATCTCGTATGAATCTTTAAATGATGCTATCGTATCCATAAATATAAAGTATCTTTTGAAATTGGGAAATCTTCCTAATTTCACAACGCATACGATTGATGATCCGATTTCACGCTCGAAATACGGCTCGCAATTGCACGGAAAAATTGCCAATCCGATCTCACGCTCGAGATTCGATTCGCGATTTTATTTAAAATTGGCCAACCCGATCTCATGCGCGAGATATGGTTCGTCAATTTTTGGATATCAATCTTATCTTGTTTGATTTCCTATCGTGGTGTTTGAACTGATTTTATTTTAGTAAAAGGAAAAAATCCAAAAAAATCCGAATTAGGATTAGGTTTTTTTTATTATCTTGCATATTTTGAATAGGAATTTTATTTTGAATCATAAAAAAAGAAAACAAAAAAAGAAGTGCATTCATTTAGGATGTTAGTTTTTTATTTGAGTTGCATGTTTAATTATGTGTTGATTTTAGTTTCAAATTTCATAAAAAAAAAATTAGAATTAGGGCATTCTTCGCACGTCATGGCATATTAGAATAAATTGCATGTTGCATTTTAAGTTTAGATTGATTTTCGCATCCTAGGTTAGAGTCTACTAGGTTAAGATAATATCTTGGTTTAAATTAGGATTTAGTCTGACATGATCCTTAATATAAGCTGGATAGAATCTTAATCTAGATACTTATTTTTTTTTTTGCATTTTCCTTAATTTCGAATTTCATGAAAAAAAATAAAATTTGTCTTAGGATAAATTAGTTGCAATTTCTAGGATAGATTGCATTTTTTTTAGAATAGACAAATCATGTGCACGTCATATAGAATTAGGCCGTCATTTAGTGATTGTTGCTAGGTTCATTTAATTAGAAATTGTCTGTCATTAATATTAGGTCATTTTGTTAATTTAGATTGCATATTTAATTATTGCATGTTCATTAAGAAATCACAAAAAATTTTGCTCATTCATATAGTTTAGAACATGTTGCCATGCCATATCATTTCATATTAGGTTAGAAGCATTGCATTGCATATGGATTATATTCTCATTTAAAAGTGAAAACAAAAAATTGAGTGATTGCTTGTTAATTAGAAATCATATATAGGACTGTTGATGTGGATTCTGATCTAACACCGCAGATGCTTTCGTTGCTATAAGGTAAGTCCCGCGTTTTATTTATTTGCTTTCTTGGGTGTTAAATTAGTGGTTTGCGCACTCGCATGATCACCTCACATGTTAGGGAAGTGAATTAAAATCGATTCAAACTGCTTGCCAAACATTTTTTCAAAAATAAAAGAGAAAGGTACCGAAAGGGCGTTAGAGAAATCTAGCGTAACCAAGTCCCCGAACTCATAATCTTTGGTTCGTAGGAGTAAAATAATTCTCCCATTATTTTACTTAGGTGTCTAATCGACCTACCGTAAACTGATTAGTGGCGACTCCTGATTGAAGATCTTTTGCATGTTAAATATTTGAACCTAAGTCGCGAATTGGTACGGGTTTGGGAGAGCCCGAGTTAAGTTTAGGCTTAACAATCCATTAGCCAAATCATAGGTGGTTCACACCCGAAAAATTGGTCGCGACACTTTCATTTCCACCAAGAGATCCGACCGTGGGTTTTCATCAAGATATCTCTGGTAAAGTCTATTTTTTGACCGTTTCTTTTTGTTTGTATGTTCCAACAACCTTTAGATTTTCCACATTTGGAAAGATCTAATTCTAATGCCATTTAAGCAATGCGAGATAAATTTTGTTAATGACAAACAATACAAGAAAGGTCACAATTAATCCGCTGTTTTCTCATATCATATGTAATCACCGTCTTGAAAGTCAAAATATTTATAATTAAGCATGCTCCGCAAGCAAGTGCTCTAAGAACACTCATTAAGAAGATCCATGACAATAACGTGGCAGTTCCCGCGAGAGAGAGAGACAGGAAAGCGAGATTACATGGAAACGATCAAGTTTCTAAAGGTCCCGTGGAGTAAAAGAGAGAAAGGCGTGACCATCCCTCGTTTTTGGCCCAGTGACGGACATGCGCTCTTGGAGCTATCTTGCGCATATCATCAAACAAGTGGCTAAAAACCAGCGAATGTGTCGGTGGACGATGATGGGTCGGTAGAGGATTGGAAAACGAGGAGGCTCTTTTGCCGGAATGACAGTGTCCCGACTCGCTAACGTTCTCGTATGAAGCCGAAGGCAGCACGTCAGCCCTCGGTTTAACGATGGGCGAGAGCCCACTGTTTTTAGGAGAGTAGTACGAAGTGGCCGACCTTTGGCTTTTGCTTTCAAAGTTGACGCCATGATATTTTCCTCCTCCTCTCTTTTTTTTTTAATAGAAAAAAGCTACTAGAAACGCTCAAGTTATATTCACGATAATAGATTTACTTGAACTATTTTTTGTGATATCAAAAACCCCGAATTTATGCTTATTGCGACATATTTATTATAAACTTTGTATTGTTTTTTTATCGTAGACATCAAAGACTTTCAATTTGTATAAGTGTGGCACATTATTTGTGATATCTTAAACCCCAAATGATACTTTTGAGCTCAATTTTGGACGCCCTTAGAGTAAAAGTAAGCAGCTTCAAAGGAGGATGTTGCATGGAAAAAGAATAATTTCATAGTAACATGATTTCCAACTAAAATTGCTCAAATGATGGTAGTATAGTTCGACTATTACACTGTGAGTTTGGCTATATAGATGGAAAGAAGAGTGCGAAAACCTTCGGACTCCCTCACAACAAAACCTGTGTAATTTTGATAATGCAAAAGCTACAGGTCCGACCACAGTGGACCGAGTTTGATCCAAATCTCTCACAAAGGGAATGTCATTGTGAAAGAGTTGGACTGTCATTTGGACCGTCTTTTAAGCTTGCATAGCAAAGCTCTTATGATAACATAGTCCTAGCAATTTCCACAAACACTCGAGACTCTAGAGAAAAACATTTGCTAAATGCAACACAAAGAAAGTTTTGTCCTAAAGCGCGTTCCCGACTGATCATGATACTTATTTAGTTCGTAATTTAGGTGATATAGAAAGCAGTACGATTGACTCGGTTTCAATTAAGAATTAGAGCTTTGAATCAAAATATTTTTCAATTCCATGTGCATTGCGTGCCTCACTTAATGCAAAGATTTCCTTCTTATGAGATTTAGGGGCATGTGCTACGATTATCCTTGAAGTTAGCGTGTGTAGATTCCTAAACCCTAATAAATTATGTGATTCCCAATCAATCATGTGGTTCTCCTTAAAGTTTGACCACCCATTATTTCCAAATTCCAACTACCCACATAGGCCATGGTCCAAAAGAAAGAAAATAAAATAAAATAAGTAGCTTTAATTTCTTCTTCATGTTTAACTTTTTAAGGATGAAGAACTTTGATTTTTCTAGTTCTTCGAGCAGGTAAACTTTCATCTATGAGAATGATATATTTGACCATTGGGAAGCCACAGGAAAACTTCACGTTCCCTTGGTAGTTGGCGCCATATGTGAAGCGAAGTAGTTCTTTTTATTTATTATTCTATCATTATTTTTTACCTTTATCTTTTCTGCAAACTCGGACAATATGTAACTTATGATTAAAGTCTTACTCAAAGCACATGAACTGGATGGCTTAGGGTGTATCTATGAGGAGCCGCAAGGTTTGGATATCTCATATTATGAACATAATTTTATTTTTATGTTTTACGCGTTGACTGTGATGCGAATTTAGCAACTTAATTAGGCCTTTAAATTATGAAAATCAGTCGATAAATGAAGATAGTTGAGTCACGTAACTTTCATTCTTACGTTAGAGAATTACTCAATGAAGATATTCCATACAAAAGCATCTTGTCGATTGTAAGGTTTATAGGAACATCAAAGTGGAGAAAGGTCTTTTTTAAGTATAGCGTTTGTAGGGAATTTTTAGTCAGCGAAATCTCATCATTTATTAAAAAACTAATTTATTAATTAGTTGCTATAAATTATGAGCGATGAAATGTTTTGTGTTCAAACAATTTGGCTTTTGAGTGAAATTAAAAGCTACAAATGCCAAAATATGGCTTGAGCAGTGATATTTATTTCCGTTATCATTTTTTTTTTTTGTAAAGTAAAGTTGTGAAAACTTGCAAATTCACAAACTATAATTTTGTTAATAGTCAGCTAAACCCCCCCCCCCCCCTGCAAACTCGAGGTTGTAAATGTATTACTAGACGTGATACCTATGTACACTAAACAAATTTAAAATAGGATTTTATAAATAAAAAAAAAATATTGCCCGGAGCACTTGTTAAAAAGTTAGTTAAGAAACTTTTCTCGTTAAATGTCACATTTAAAATAGAATTTCATGTTATGTCTGGAGATATTCTTGAGGATCGAAACTTATCTTGTTAAGCATGTCTAAGAAATATTCGTGACTTTCGGATTAAGACCTTTTAGAATAATGTTATATTGTGTATATTCGATTTATTACTGTTGATAAAAATAAACAAAGTAAACAATCATAATTAGTCTCATCGTTTCTTTTGCTTTGACGGGAGGGATCACACGTGGCGATTTGATTGCAATTATTATTTTTTGGTAATTGCAATAATTTTGTTCTATTTGTCAAAATAGAATAGGAATAAAATAAATAAAATTTAATTGAAATCTCTTTAACGAGCAATGTGTATAATTTCGATATACTAATTACGGGAGCTTTGAAATGGGCCACGTTTTCTTCCATCACTAATTTGAGGAGTATGAATATTAGACATTTATCGTTGTGTAAGTTTACATGAGAATAATATAGATAAATTGTCACCCACTAATCAAAGACATGGATAAAGGGAATTTCCTCCAACCATGGCTAAAAGGAAAATATTGCCCCGTATAACAAAACTTTTTTTTTCTAAATATTTAATAAGTGTCGCGAGAGCACTTGTCAATAAAAGCTTCCTTAAATAGCAAAGCACGTGTGCATCCACACTATAGAAAAAAAAAAAGAGAGGATAAGAGTAGGGCTGGTGATATTTGACATGACTCATTTATATAAAATCAACATGAAATACAATTATAAGGGGAAACTCCAATTATGACACGATATGAACGATTCAACTTATTTATCAACACGAGGAAACAAGTAATTTAATCTTTTTTCGTGATAAAGGAAAATTATGAATTTTTAATACAGTACGGATTGACTAGACTTAGTAACTCGAGTTCTGATATGTGGAGACAAGTTGCCGGTCAAGGGGTGAAATCCATAAATCATAAGCACCGGCAATTTGAATTAATAACAAAAGAATTTTTTTTTGATGACCGAGGGACCATTGGAGATCACCCTTCGGGTATCACACAACCCTCCGGTGCTTGGTAGCACTGGTGGGATCTCGCCGCAAGTCACTATTTAGACGTAAACTTTTGGGGGATTGGCCCAATAAACCACCTCTAGGACCTCAACTTAAGTTGTGAATATCCGGAAATTCGAACTCGTTCCCTCGACAATAAGGTAGTAAAGTCCAACTATCACGACTACCTACGGGTGGGTATAACAAAAGAATTGTGGGTAACAGATGGCCTAGATTCATGCCCCCTCCGCGGGAAGCGAATCATTAAAATCAAGGAACGCACCCACAGTTTTTTCTGCCGGACCCCCAGAAAAGGAAAGACCCCCTCAAACCACTGATCACCACAAGCACGAAGACAAAAGCCAAGAAACGAAGAGGGCGAAAAACCAGAGTATATAACACCATAGGGAGAGCTTCATCTTCTCCTCCAACACCATTTTCTTTCCCTTCCTTGCTGTCATCATTATCTCTTCGAGTAAAGAAGAATGGCGTTCTTGATTTCGCAGGGCCAGCACCACCGGCGGCCTCTCTCTGAGGCCGAGGAGTTGAAGCTGAAGGCCGGCCATGAAGAAGAGAGAGGAACCGGCGGTGATGCCGGCCATGTGACGACACGGCTCTACTTGAGCAAAGCACCGTCAGACGCGGCCTCGTCCTTGGAGAAGGATGCGGTGCTCAGACGCATACGTCACCACAGACGCATCAACAGAGTCCGCACCGCCTTCGAGTCCATCCTCGGTGGCTCGTCCTCTGTGCAAGAAGAACCCCTCGACGACGACGCTTTCTCCTCTCCTTAGAACTCCCAGCAGTTCGAGGCCCTGTATTGACGATATAATACCTTTCGGTTTATATTATCGGATGTGATTGTTGCTCGCTGAAATTACTCGAACTAAAACTCTAATCCCAGCTTGCTGGCAACGATAGCTCATTACACTTGCTACAACCATTTGGTATAGCTATATTAGAAGTATAACTGAACTGTAATCGTGTCGTACGTTGTAATCGCTAGGTTTCAGGCAAGGGACGAGAGCAATGAATGTCCCTTTGGGCAACGCCACAAACGGAACGAACTGGGCATAAGCCCTTGCCTCGCTCTGCCCTGAGAATCCATGTTGTGTACGTTCTCTTTTTTTTAAGCAAAGCTCTGTTAGTTTATCTTTTAATATGCGTTATAAGACATGAGTTAATGCTGATGATAATAAATTTAAAGAAAAAAACCCTAGAATAAAGTTATCCCTCTCCGTAGGAGCCTTACTTTTATAGGAGATACGGGCTTAAAAAGTTCTTTTCTGTAAGCGACGTGGGACAATTCCTTTTCACGTGTTTCATCAACATTGTCCCCCGTTTATTAATTTGTGCAGGTCGGAGCTTGTTTGGCTCTATAAAATCAATCTACGAGATGATTGTTTCCTATAAAATTCACCCATGAGATTGAACATATATGGGAGTTTTTACCTAAATAGTAAATACCACTTATGCACCTGTGTCTTATGAAGTACATATCCGATATCTCAGCTCCGATGAACTGACTAAAATATTCATCTTGTGAAGAAAGCCCCAAAAGAACTAAGCCCACACAAACCACACGGCCGAACCCTTTGTCACCACCCTCCCCCACCACTGACCGACGCCCTTGTTGTAACGAATGGGCCTAAAATAAATAAATGAATAAAAGAGAGCACAGCCCATGTTCTACTCAACCGCCTAAGAACAAAGGAAATATAAAAATAAATATAAGGAAAAGAAAATGATAACAGAAACGAAAGGGAGGGAGGGACTTCCTAAGATAGAAAAGAGCAATGGAAGGAAAGAAGAAAAAGAAAAGTTTACGCATGCACGCATACCAGATCTCGCCAAGCAGAATTAACTTTGTTTCTCAGCATCGGTAAGGATTCTAGCTCTTTGTTAATCTAATCAAAGGAATTTTCTAACTTAAGGCATAAGTTAGGAGGTACGTACATTTTGAATCGCGGGATTTCATGGAAATCGATTTTTAGTTTCGGTTTAGTTGAAGCAAATTTTTAAAGTTTTGTACTCAAGCTATGCATAACGGACAACTTAGGAAAATTTGATTTGAGCGAGTGTTTTGTTGGCACGTATGATTTGTTTTAGTCAATTCGTAATTGAGGTAATATTTTACTCGATTTTAATGTTGTTTCTCACTTATTCAATAGAATTGTGAGTTCGTTATCTTGAGTAATATTTGTTATTTGGTTTTAGAGGCTTTCCTAAGTGAGTGATGATTATCTCTTCTTTGAGTTTGTATAGTCATATTATGAAAGTGCTATGGGTTAGATATATTATAAGTTATGAGTAGCATTTTTAATGCACAAAATTTGAATTGGGTATTTACTACTTTTATGTAAATAGTTTGAGAAACGCGTTATGAAATATACTGTAAAAAGTTATATGTATTGCCTTCCGAATCTTGTCTATGAAAGGAGTTTTGAAATGTTTTTAGAAATGCTTTACAAAAGGTATTTTGATTGATGAAACAAAGTGACGACAAGTTATATGTTTTGGTTTGTGAAATGTATTATGACTTATGATATAGATTTTGGATTGGTTTTGTAGATTATTGGAAGATATTGGTTTGATGCTCATTATTATTAGGGATATGTTCAGCAGAAGTCCCAAAACTTGTCAACAAAGTGTAATTGAGTCCTAAAACTTATAAAAAGTGCTATCGAGTCCTAAAACTTGTCAAGTTGGTTCAAATGAGTCCTTTTGTTAACACCATTAGTTTATACTAACAGAAATTGCTGACATGGCTTATTTTAATGCTTTCTCTCTCCTACGTGGCAACTAGGGCAAGGAAAATTGTGCAGGTCGGCAAAACGATGTAGTTTTGGTAATTGCTCATTATCCAAAACGACGACATCTCCTCTCCTTTTTTTACATTTTCCTTCCATCGATCGTCTCCTCTCCTGTTTTTACGTTTTCCTTCCATCGAACCCTTCCCTTCCTCTTGCGTTTTCCTTCGGTCCCTTCTTCCCCGTCCGAATCAACCCTTCTTTCGTATGAACCCTAAGCCCTAAATCTCGACGCTATCACGATCTGGTGCCTCGCGAGTTGCAGTTCTTCGTTAAACGCTGGTGCGAGTACAAACGACACTCGTCCCACAAGAGCCTCCGTGGTGGATCGAGCGATGTTGACGATGGAGGCAGTCACTATGACCGAGCCACGCTTCTCCTCACTCGTCTGAGCTAGGTTTGTATCTTCGCCGTCAATTTCAGCGTAACTTGTTGATTATGAGATTTTGGGTTTTTAGTTTTCAAAATCTAAGCCCTAAATGTGATCTGTGTGCCGATTATCCCCAAAATTTCATTTCGAAACTTGAATGATATTCGTAAATCTTGCGATTTAGTTGTCTATCATTCAAGTTTTGAGCCTTGGACCCTGTTAAATTAAGGTATTTAGAATAGCACTTTAGGATTGAAAAATAGAACTTTTTGGAAACAAAAGGTGAGTTTTGCTACGACAAGTTTTGATTGTTTCCAATCTAAGGTTGATTCTGTTTTGTTGAAGGCATTGTCACTTACATAGAGTGCATGAGTATGTTCTTTGTTTTGGTGAGACAATTTGATTATGAAAGTCTGGATTTAATTTAATAATTGTGATCATAGTCTGGTCAGCCAAGCTCGTAAGTTTATGTTGTAGGCTTTTAGCCTTTAGATCAATGAAAAGATTCAAATGTGCTGAGTGCATTGAACTTATGAGTGATTATAATCTCTATGGACTAGTTTTGCAGCATGAAAACTAATTGTAATATTGGAAATTCAGCTTCAGGTTTCAGTTCTTCAGTTTGATGGTTTTCTCTTGCCATGCTATGTGATGGCCAGATCTTGGTACATGCAAAGCCGTAGGAGACAGGTACACCATTCTGTTTCACTTGACTAAATAATTAACTTGATGCTGAGAGCATTAGAGATGACTTGATGACGAATGAAAGATGTGGTTTCTTTATCTTATGTAGACTAGGAATTAAATAATGTTGCATCGCAACTGATCAGAAGAGTGTTGATAATACGTCACAGAATTGCTTAGAGATTCATGTGTTGGGGTAAACAAAAGAAGAAAAGACGAAAGAGAAGATACATCTTTCAGTTAATTGCAAATTTTCCCAACCTGGTGTCTCTTGCAGTTGCAAAGAGCTCCCCATCCTTTATATCTTTGCAATTATTCCTTCAACCTATGGGTTTATTTATTTTTATTTTATTTTTTGTGTTTTTGGCAAATAGGCCATTGTCTTAAAATTTTCTAAAATACCTTCCCGACCTTCCGAAACGAAAGACTCCATTACCTTTATGTTTTTGTCATTTTTCTATCAGTGAGAAGGAAAGTGCCACAATCTTGAAAAGTTAAAAATGTTATATAGAACTAATTCAAAGAGCAAGATTTGCATTTAATATCTTTGAATTCTTAAAAATGTAAAGTTACAAATACTTTTTGGTAGCTTGAATTGATAATCACGGGATTATTTACCTTCTGTAATTCATTAATATGCTATATTTTCGAAAAGTTTGAAATTTTGAAGCAAAATACCCAGTTTCACAGTTAGGTCTATCTAAGAATCTTTTAGTAATTTATGTTTTCAAATTTTAGATGGGTGGCAACTTTGCATTCATCAAGCCAAAATATATATGAATGAATGAACAATGATACAATCAATCAGTAACTTCTACAAAATCGAAAACAAACGAAATTAAGGATTTTAATAATTTTGACTGATTACTATACCTGATTCTTTGTGTCTAAATAATGAGATGTGTACATGAAGATTTGATGACTTTATTTCTTCTAAATTAGTTCAGTTTATTGTCACTTTCAGCTCCTTTTTTTGCTGATGCTAGTTTGTCGATGCTTGTCTTTGGAATGAGTTTATTGGAGGGTTGACTACTCTCAAAGTCATCCATCAACATGGGTATGTTTACCCTACCCATTTCTCTTTACAAGTGAAGTCATTAGTAGTTTTTAGTTGAAATTTTACAATTGAAAGTGCTATTTGTTTTTATTCCTTTGTAGGTCCAACGGGCAACAACAAAGTTTATGTCACTGTTTTCTTTAGAGGTAAATTTCAAGTTGGACCGCCCTTAGAATATGTAGATGGAAGGGTCGATCTTGTTGAAGTAGACTTAAGTAAGGGTTCATTATCCAACATTATTGAAGGTGTTGAGATTCTATGTGGGCGTAAAATAGAAAAACTCTTTTATAGAGTTCCTGAAAGTAATATTCTTGAAGCTGGAGTAACTCTTAGGTACTTATGGGATAACTCCGATGTGATAGATCAATTTTATTATCATCTTCACTCGAAAAATTTTGAATTGTATGTTGAGCATGTCGATGATGAAGAGATGCTTGCTATGATAGGGGGAGTTGAGATGGAAACTAGAGGTTTGTTTGATGTGAATATGGAAAGTGTTAACAATGTGGCTGATAATATGTTTGAAAATATAATTGGAAATGCCGATGGTGATGGAAATCAGGTTGAGGGTGAAAGTAGAGATTTGGATGATGAGAATGATGATGCATGTAATTTGGTGGATGCGGAACAGTCGAGTGATGATGATGATTTTGAATTGGTTAATGCAAGAAGAAATTTAAAGGAAATTTCAGCGAGACATAGACTCAAAATTGGAACTAACATTGAAGAAACTTCCCAATTAGACAATTCACTCTCAAACTCCATTATTAGTTGATCCTCTAATGGTGGATGCTTCTGGGTATGAAACAGAGTACTATGATTCAGATGAAGAAGAAGGTCTGCATTCTAATTTAGATGATGAGAGTGAAAAAGAAGAAAATGATGTTATTTCAAGAAAGAGGAGTTGGTTTCCATCATATGATCGAAATGGTAAGAATCCAGTATATGTTGTTGGCATGACATTTGAAGATTCAAGTGAGTTCAAAGATGCAATTTTGAGGTACTCGGTGGCTGAGCAAAGAACAATTAAATACACCAAGAACACCACTGGATTTGTAAGAGCTAGGTGTGCCCAGGCTAATTGTAACTGGATGATTTATGGTGCTCTCGATAGCAAAACTGGATCATTTCATTTGAAAAAGTACATTGATGAGCATATATGTGCTATCACTTTTGAGAATAAGAGAGTTTCCAGTTCTTTCTTAGCTAAACACTTCATAATTCTCATTTCTGCAATGCCTAAAATCAATACACCTCAGTTGAAGATATTAGTTAGAGAATAGTTGGGGGTGAATGTCACTGTGAGTCAGTGCAGGAGAACAAAGCTAAAAGTGTTCAAGAAATTACAAGGCAATTATAAGAAGGAGTATGCACTGATGTACGATTATTTGAGAGAGCTTTACATTGCAAGCTAGACGAGCACATTTAAAATGAAAGTTGAAAGACCACTACCAGATTCCCTACCATTATTTGATAGGGCTTACATTTGCTTTGATGCATTTTGGCAGGGTGTCGAAAGATCATTGAATTAGATGGATGTTTTCTTAGGGGATTGATCAATTATGAGTTGTTGTGTGCTATGGGGAGGGATGCTAACAATCAAATGTATCCAGTAGCATGGGCAGTTGTAAGAATTGAGAATAAGGACATATGGAGCTAGTTTATCAACTTGTTGAAGGAAGATCTTGGCATGGGTAATGGTAATGGTTGGGCCTTAATAAGTGACCAACAAAATGTATGTAATACTACTATCGCTCATCTTGAATTTGTTTGCAACAATGTATCTAATGATTTTCAATATTAATGTTATATAATAAGGACATATGTAATATATATCAGGGTCTCATCTCTTCAGTAGTTGAACTTTTGCCAAATGCAGAACATAAAATGTGTGCGAGGCATATATATTCTAATTAGGGTTAAAAATACAAAGGAAAGTAGTTGATGAAACAATTTTGGAAATGTGCTAAGAGTACTAAAATGTCAGATTTTGAGGTGCATAGATAGAGATTGAAGGAAATGACTCCACAGGGTCATGATGATCTATTCAAGATTGAGCCAAAGCACTGGTCTAAAGCCTTCTTTGACACCAACATAAAATGTGATGTTGTTGATAATAATCTTAGTGAAGCTTTCAATGGTAGGTGCGAGGAAGCTAGGCGCAAAGCCATTGTAAGTATGCTAGAAGATATTAGAATCATGATTATGAATAGAATGCACAGTCAAAGGGATGCATGTGCTAAGTAGACAAGGAATTATGGTCTAAGGATTGTGCATAAGTTACATCAGAATACAGTGGATAGTAGATATTGCCATTTGATATGGAATGGATATCAATGATACGAGATTATGGAAGATTGTGACAAATATGTTGTAGACTTGAATTTGAAGATTTGTTCTTGTAGAGCTTGGGAAGTTAGTGGAATTCCATGTTGTCATGCCATATATGCAATACACCTCAAGAAAAATGATCTAGGTGACTACCTAGTCGAGTGCTTCAACAAGAACAAATACGTAAGTGATTATCAATTCATAATGCCTACTGTGAGAGGATAGAAATTTTGGGGCAAAACTAATAAAGAAGCCCCTCAGCCCCCACCGATCAAAAAGATGCCTGGTAGGCCAAAAAGGAGTAGAAGAAAGCAACCACTTGAGCTTGTAAGACAGAACAGAATGACTAAAGACGGTAAGCGAATGACTTGTTCTACTTGCCATGTGGTTGGACATAATTGCAAAGGATGTCATCTGAAAAAAGGCATTTCTTAACTAATTGATTTTATTGATTCTAAGCTTGTTGTCTTGTCATGAATGCTTACTATGTGTTTTTTAGGCCCATGCAAATGCACCCGAAGCTGAATCTCAAGCCAATTCGAGTGGATCAAGGCCTAAAAAAAAGACAAGTACTTTGTGATAGATTCATGCATTTTAAGTTATAAATGTGAATGTTTCAATTTACTAATGATGGATATATATTCAGGCTAAAGCTACAACAACGACAAGTACAACTCAAGGAGGATCCAAAGGACATGTCATTGCTTCTGCAGAAGCTAGTGCACTTGTACAAGATAATAGTGGGCAGACGAATTCTTCAGCCAATGCTTTTGCAGAAGCTAGTGCACAAGTAGAAGATACTTCTACCAATACTTTTGCAAAAGCTAGTGCACCAATTGAAAATACTTCAGCCAATGCTTTTGCTCAAGTCGATGTGCCAGCACAAGATACTTTAGTCAATGCTTTTACAGAACTCAATGGACCAGTGCAAGATACTTTAGCCAATGCTTTTGCTCAGTCTAGTGTAAATGAAAGAGGATGTTGGGCTACTGCTAATGTAAGTGGATGTAGTGGACAGGCCAATTCTTTTGCTAAAGCTAGTGTTAATCAATGACAAGGATTTTTCCATGCTCAAGCTAATGCAATAGCTAGCAGCAGACCTCAAAAAATCCCAGTGAGTAATACCTCACCACCCATGCATTCATGTGTTGTGATTACATTCTCACGTTCGATTTTTTTTCTTTTTTAGTTTAAAAGACTTGTCATTGAAATGGAAATGATACAAGGGCAGTCACAACCGAAGAAAAAGAAAATGGTAGGATTGGGTGTTTACACAAATCCTAAAAACAACCTTCAAATTCTCAATGTGAGTATGTTTTAACACTTTAAAATGGGAATTGATTGTCTCATTGAACTAAAAACATGCCCATTCTTTTTTAGCCTGGCACAATTGATGCAAGATTATTGAAACAACCGAACAAAGGAATAGTTTTAGGAGCTTCAATGGGAAAGGCACATCCCCAAGCCAGTGCACAACCTCAATAATCTCAAAGTGCTCTTCAAAAGCATGTTGTTGTGAAGTCAAAGCCACCATTGCAACTCTAGGACAGTTTGCAACTTCAATCATTAAGAACTTATCCTCAAAAGCACATCGCCGTAAAGCCAAAGCCACCATCGCACCCCCAGGCAAGTTCTCAGCCTCAGTCCCGAAAACATGTTGCCATAAAGCCAAAGCCGAAGCCACCATCACAACCGCCAGTGAGTTCATAGCCTCATTCATCTCATACTTCAATTGATCCCCCAAAGCCTATGTGGAAGAGAGTCACAAAAGGCACACCATATACAATGAAAAGCTCAAGACTTATGAATCAAGCGAACGTCAAACCTGCTAGACCACCCGAGACAGTAGACTTGGATTGATGTGCTTGCTAATACATTAGGAGTTTACTATGAGCTTTTTGCCATGTTTGGTATGATGAAGTTAAAATTTCAATCATCTCTCTTATTTATTCTAGTGTGATAGATTGGAAACCGAAAGAGGCTATAAAACCATATGGATTAAGGATTTTGGCTAAAAGCCGTTTCAATTCTGTACTTTTGTATCAAGAGAGAAATTGAACATGACTCTTGCATTCTTGATTGGCTCGTTCAGTAGTTCTCTCCAGTAATCAATTTAGTCTCAAATCATCCTTATTGAGGACAAGAGCATCTAAACTTGAGAAGAGTTGGTTAACGGGCTTCCTTGCATATTTATTACATTCATATATTTCTCATCCCTGTCGGGTTCAATTCCTATTCTTCTCAATTGCTTACAGTTCAGTTTCAGATGTCACATTGAAATCACTTTCCTGCTTTCCTTTCATTTTTTCTTTTTCTTATGATGTAACCATAACTTCTTTTTCTTTTTCTTTTTTCTTTTCCTTGCATTGAATACCAGTCCACAAGAAATTTCTAAGACTTCAAACTGTGCAAATCGTATGGGTTCTTCCATCTCGATTGACCATCACTTTCTAAATGAAGCAGGGCTCAAGAACAAGCAAACATAGTGAAAAGATCAGCCTTGTGCCCACATAATTTAATACGCTCTTTACATTAGGGGTGATGAAACAACACAATTTTAGTTATGTCTTTTGATAGATAAGACTTTAGAAATGCAAACTCCATTTGAAGTTTTCTATGAAAAAAAGAAAAACCAAAACGCGGAAATCAGCTCTGAGAGGCAACTAATTTCCCTTCAAAGCAGTAGTAACACCTAGATGATTTCTCAAGCCTGAAAAACAAAAGCAGGCCAAAAAAAAAACACCTAACTTATCAATTAAATGGTCCATATAGTGACGTCATTGCCCAAAATTGGATTTGTGCACCATTCTGGTGCAAAGGCAAAAACCTATCCTTGATTTTCTCCGCAACTCTTTTTCCTTATGTTGTTGCACAATCTTGTGGAGAACAGAGATCTCAAGATCCTTTTCGGATAACTCATGGTTCAATCTTTCAATCTTTTGCAAGCGGTCTTCACACTAATTTACTATTTGAAGATCCTTTTGTGGAGAACAGAGATCTCAATCTCTTGCAAAGGAAAAATAACTTATGTTGTTGCAGTAGCTTTGCCACTTCGGAATCAAGTACCTAGGAAATGAGAAAATCAAGAGAGGTCCAACACGTTAAACTCATCAATAATGCACAGAATGCATCCTCTGCTTGCTATACTTCTGCCAAAGGGAGGTCCAACATAAGAGTGGAGAAGTAAGACTTGTAAGCGGTATAGCACATCCAAAATGCAGAAAACTTAGATGTGAGCATCTGAGTGGAAATTTCAAAATAACTAGATGCTTTGGCTTTGAAACACTAGAAAGTAGATTATTAGTGGATAGGCACAGAAAGTGGACACAATACATTAAAATTTCAAGTTACTTGCCTTACATAGATTATTTAAAGGTGGCTTTCTTTGCATAGATTGTGCATTTAACTTTTGTATTTTTGTGTCAATGTTAATAAATGACTCAAATTTTTAGACTTTGGCCACTACCGATGCTCTTCCTAGTGAGTGGAAGCTAGTGAAAGAACACAAACAAGCCTATAAATCTTCAGAAAATGATGGCTCATGGCTCATTGAGAATGCATTCGACAAACAATGTTAAGTAACAAATTTTCCTTTGATGGAACATTTAAACATCTTCATCTAGATAGCATTCACTAAATGAAAGTTTCTAATTTGTGCTCTTGCACTGGATGTGAAAGAACACACGAAATGAATTAAGCTTCTTTACATTTCCACGCAACATGAGTTTCCTAATTTTACAGGGCAAAAGAGAATCGAGATAAAGCAATTAAATACAAACTTAGAAACATGGTACTATGGAAGACTTAGAAACTTCTCACTAGCTTTCACATTAATATAGTCCCCATAATGATATAACACATGCATAGAAAAAATGCCAATTGATAGAGCGTCTTTCCTTTCTTCACTCGTGCAAGCTCTTCCTTTAAAAGTCCATTTTTCGCCTTTTGTGCCTTCATTTTAGCTATCAGTGAGCTCACACAATCGTCATTGCATCTGGATTGGCTTGACTTTGATAGTGCTTGATTTCTTTCAAGCAGGTCGACTATCATATCCCTCGCTTGATCCGGTATTTTTAGGTCAACCCACATGAAGAAATTGCAGTAACATGGACCATCAAACTTAGCACATCCATAAAACCTTCTTCCTACGTTTTTCTTTGTTTTTGCAATAAGAAGTGGTGATCGAAGACCACAATAGCAAGTTAACTCTGATTCGACCTCATTAGGAGTTACACCACTTGATTTAGAAGTTATTGCCCTCGTTCTTCTTGTCGCCATATTAAAAAAAGCATCATAGTTGCAAACTAGCAAAACCTACACCATAGGAGAATAAAGGCAAGTTAATTCATTGAAAAGTATCTTGAGTAATGAGAGAAATTGTTTGAATACATTAAGCACCAACAACATTCAACTTATTTAGAATCTATTGCAGTATAACTCATTTAGGAAGTTTGTAGGAAGACCAACTTCACATTAGAATCCTCAGCAGTATATCCAGATTGATAAGAACTTATTGAGTCAACCAGATTTGGAGCTATCTCACGAAGAATCTCTTGCCTATTAGATAAAAGGTAATGAGAAAAAAAATATTCCAAGCACCCGTTAGTCCATTGTTCTTTGACTTGATGATAAATTCTTACAGCAGCCTTCAATGTTGGATTAGATAAGGTCACAAAAGTGCTAATAGATAATGCTTATCTGATGTAACTTACGTATAGGATAAAACGAGTTCACAGAATTTACGTGATATACAAAAAGCTATACATCTTAGTCCATGCTGAACCATTTTCGCAAACAGACGAGACACTTTCCAAATTGGACTGCAAGAGTGAATTAAGCGGATAAGGATACAATATGATGATCTATGTACAACCTATATAAGTATGACTTTTGGAGACAAATATGTATAAATTGTATGGGCATATCACGGATTATAAATCACACTCACTAAGAATATCTAGAAAAGATGAACATACTATGTGTTGATTTATGAGCATCTACACAGTTGTCATCTTTATGCAGGCCCTGCGTCTGAAAATTACTAGTGAGCAAGAAAGTGGTAAACAACCTTCACATTTGCATCTTTTTATTGATCTAAAGGCTTAGCAAACTGAAGAATTGAAACCTGAAACTAAATTTTCAATATTACAATTAGTTTTCATGCTGCAAAACTAGTCCATAGAGATTATAATCACTCACAAGTTCAATGCAATCGGCACATTTGCATCTTTTCATTGATCTAAAGGCTAAAAGCCTACAACATAAACTTACGAGCTTGGCTGACTAGACTATGATCACAATTATTAGATTAATATCCAGACTTTCATAATCAAATTGTCTCACCAAAGCAAAGCACATACTCATGCACTCTATGTAAGTGGCAATGCCTTTAACAAAACAGAATCAATCTTAGATTGGAAACAATCAAAATTTGCCATAGCAAAACTCACCTTTTGTTCCCAAAAAGTTCTATTTTTCAATCCTAAAGTGCTATTCTAAATATCTTAATTTAACAGGGTCCTAGGCTCAAAACTTGAATGACAGACAACTAAATCGCAAGATTTACGAATATCATTCAAGTTTCGAAATGAAATTTTGGGGATAATCGGTAGGGGTGAGCGTGGTTCCCGGGTAGAACCGGGAACCGGAGAACCGGAGGTTCGGTTCGGTTCTCGGTTCTAAGGGAACTGGTTCCGATTCCTGGTTCTCTTTTTCTGGGAACCGGCCAAGTTAAAAAAGAAAACCCTAACCCCCTCCACGTGATTTCCCCCCTTCTATTCAATTTCTCGGTTCTAAGGAACTGGTTCCGATTCCCGGTTCTCTTTTTCGGGAACCGGCCAAGTTAAAAAAGAAAACCCTAACCCCCTCCACGTGATTTCCCCCTTCTATTCAATTTTCCCCCTTTCCCTTTCTTTTCTCTCTCTCTTTTCTCCCCTTTTTCCTACACACGTCACTTCTTGCCCCCCAACTTTTTTCTTTTCTCTCTCTCTCTTCTCTTTCCCCTCTCTCGGCCGAAACCCCCCCTTCTTCTTCTTCTTCTTCTTCCTTCCTCTCGCCGGCTGCTGCTTCACCCACCACCACACCGCCGCCCCACACCCTACTCACCACCACCTCTTGGCCACCGAACCCCCACCACCCACTGCTCGTCCGACGAGCCGTCTCGCCGTTGAGCCCGATGAGCTGTCTCGCTGTCCGTGCCGTTGTGAGGCACTGCCACCGTCCCCAAGCCACCGTCACCACCTCTTGCCACCGCTTGCTCGGCCGTCCGGGCCGTCGTTGCTCCGAACCGTCACCACCTCCGCCGGAACCGAGCTCTTCCCCCCTTGACCGTGGGTTGAGCGGCGACCGCCGCCGTCTTCGCTGCGCCGTTCATGCCGCCGTTGGTGCCGTGAGACTCATGCCTTCGTCACCGCGTGCTCGCCGTCGCTGGATCAAGAAGAAGCTGGCGAAGAAGATGAGGCAGAACAGGCCCATCCCTCACTGGATTCGCATGCGGATCGACAACACCATCAGGTTCACATCCAATTCCTTCACGTTTTGTCCCAAAAAAGCTGTCTTTTTATTTTATTTTATTTTATTGTGGCCTAATTTTTGTCGCCGAAATCGTTCAGGTACAACGCAAAGCGCAGGCACTAGCGTGTGACATCCTGAAATTCGAGCCCTCTAAAGGACGAGTGAAAGTGAATTTCGTCAATGCATTGTTGGTTGATCTCACTCGGAATTGATCACTCTTGAGATACTGACCTTGAGGGGAAAAGCTAATAAGGAGAGAACCCGTACGACTAAAGAACTCGACCTGGGAAAACGACTTGACCGTGAGACTTGCGTGAGGATGATCCTGTAGATAGGCATGCCGATTCTAAGGACGACTAGAAGTCAATTCGCGGACAGAACATAATGGAACGACGGGTGATTCCGTTTACCGTTATTGAACTCGCGAACGACCCTATGTCGATCCTTAGTGATCGTGTACTTTGAAATAAGAATCTATCATCCGTAATTTCATGCAGTCAAGGACATCCATGCGTCGAGATGTCTTAAACGTGGTTTGGCACGAGTCGGTTACGCGTGAATCCTCGGAGCCGCCCGTCAGTCTAAGTTGTAACCAAAATGGCATTAGGGCGAAATTGACATGGCAAGAGAACTTAGTATTTGACTTCGAATTATCAGGAATTTCCGGGACGGACTTTGGATGAAGCTACATCAAACAGTCGACAGAACCAGTTAAGCTGAGTAATTGGAAAACAGGTTTTCAGACCGAGGAAGCAAGCCCGTGAGGACGTGGACCGGGCTAAGCCAGTGTGGGCCTTAGGCCCAAGTTGGGACAGCCACCAAATGGGCCTAAGTCAAGCAAATGAGCCCATTGGGCCAAACTAACTATTCATCTTTCAAAGTCCATGGTCCAACTTTGAGCCCAATCAAGCCCAATTAATTTCCAAGCCCACTCCTATTCATGGACAAGCCCATTTCTTAGGCCCATCCACCAATTTCAGCCCAAGGTCAGATGTGTAATTTGTGCAAGGTGGAAATGACCAAATTGCCCCTAAAAGCATGTGGATAAAGCAAAGGAAGAGAGAGAAGATGATGTCATGGCATGGGGACTTGAAGCAAGCATTTATTGGGGTCTTGACAGCCCTCCCATCACTCTCTCTCTCCCCTCCTTCGTCCCCAATTCGACGAAGCTCTCTCTCTCCTCATTTTCCTCTTCTCCGGTTTCGCTCCGGTGACCCTTCGGTGAAGAATCGAGTCAAAAGTGGTCCTCCCGGTTGAATCAGAGAACGAGCCACATATCACCGTGACCGTAAGAGACAGACTATTCCAAAGGGCCTGATTTCGTCCCGAACGGAGTCGCCGTACGTCCTGTACGGCCGTCGCAAGCCGCCGGTCGCCGGTCCGTCGGTCCGCCCGCAGCCTGGACTGTTTTGACTTTGCAGCCGGTTTTCTCCCATTCCAACCCTTCCTTTGCCCATCCCAGCCACCCAAAAGATCCCCAAGACCCCCGAGAGCCTCCGGTTGTCGACCATCCCCCTCGCCGGAGCTCCGGTCAAACCGTTCAACTCAGTTTCTCCTCCGATCGGGCTGTTTTTCAGTGTTTTCAGTGGGAGTCCGAGCTGTGGTTGCTGTGTTGAGCTTGGGAATGCCTTGGATCATCGTTGTGGAGGTCTCGGTGCGTAGCCACCGTCGTCGCCACCGCGTCGGTGCCTCCGGCCCGCTTAACGGGTGAGTTTAGCTCCTAATCCTTCGATTAGTGCCTAAACTTGCTTAGGGTTGGTTTAGTTAGATTTAATTCTAGTTTAGGTGATTAAATTAAGTTGTATTAGCTCTAAGATAGGTGGTTAGATGGATGGATTCAATTAGTTTAGCTTAATCTTGCTTTATTTGCTTAATTGTGCCTATGTGTTTAATTAAGCTTGTTTTGCTTAATTAATTGTTTGATTGTTTTAATTAATGTTTTTAATGATTTCTGAGTTTAAATTATCATTTATTAAATTCTGGAAATTTACTGTTCACGAACATTGTTCACGAGTTACTGTTCACGAAACACTGTTCACCCGAGAACGAAAAGTGTCTAATTTCATGTGGGTTTAATCCTATGAAGTGATTGGATATGTTATTGCATAAACATCTGCATGAAATGAATGATGATTTGTGCAATTGTGTGGTGATTGGAAAATTGGATTTTATTCTAAAAATCTCGGGTGTCGGGTTTGGACACCGAAAATGGATTTTAAGTATTATATCAAATAGTGGGGGTTTGAAAAAGGAAAGTATCGTTTTCGGTTCGAATTGACGTGTACCCACGCACGACTACTTTCGCGGATGTTTTTAATACGAAGAAAAGAGGCCGGGATTACTATTTTAATCGAGGCATTTGAGTGAAATGCAAAGTATCCTGGGCCAATAATGAATTTTCGTGTGTTGGCTAATGAGGAACCGTCCGAGTTTGTTGAGCTAGACGTGCCCCTATATGGGATGCCCGCGCAATGGATACCGGTCGCAGTAGAGGCTGAGCCTACTGGACCGATGCTCCTTCGGGAATGCCGTCGACGTAGTGTCGAAGCCGTGCTCCAAGGGAGGAGATGATGCTCCTTCGGGAATGCCGTCGACGTAGTGACGAAGCCGTGCTCCACGGGGGGGAGACGATGCCTGGTTAAACGCCAGTAGATAGCCGAACTGCGAGTAGGCTATGCCCATGTGTGGCAGTGATTAACAATTGGAACGCATGCTGAGTGTTATTGAAGCGCCGGATTATGGGACGAAATCGTGTGGCACGGAATGGGACGTGTCATAACGATTTGGTCTTATAATCAGGACCCATGTGATTGACTGAGATGAATAAGGCGTTTCAATTGTTGTATGCATTGAATATATGCATTGTGTTTATGAATTGTGATAATGTGCAAGAATGCATGAGAATCATGGCATTTGTGATTTCAGTCATGCGGGAGTTAAGCACATTATTTATGGCACGCACGCATGACTCGATAACGTGCAGGGTGTGGCAATGGCCAGGTGAGATCGCTTGCGATGCGATGCGACTCGTATGTGATTGATGAAATGTATCATCTAATGGCCATGTGCATTGCGTGTATCGTGTTGAATTATAACGTGCGGGTATGGCATAACAGGTAAGGTTGTATGCAAATCGACCGTTGGTTGTTGCTGTGGTGGGGTAGTTCTGGATAGATACCCTAAGTTGAGTTGGTGTACTAACCGGGGCTTAGGGGTGGAACTCGCTGAGATTTATATCTCACTAATTATTGAATAACCATTTTCAGGTCCCTAGTGTGAAGAGCCAGGAGCTTGAAGCGGAAGGGTCAGGAGCATAGGTGGCTCAGTAGTTCTTTATGACATAGACCTTTTGTATAAGTTTGAAGTGTTTATAAAAGTGTATTTGATTCGAAACTGGTTGTCCTGCTTTTCTATCCCATGTATGTTGTTGTCAGGGGATTAGTTAATTCGCTTCCGCATGTGCAATAAAATAAAAAGGGTCGGCGACGAGTCCTGGGAACGTCGCGAAATTCTATCGACCACCAAGGGTTGCGCGCGCGCTCGAGGTTCGGTACAACGCGAAGCGCAGGCACTAGCGCCACACCAAGCTTGGGTTCTGAGGTGTTTTCATGGGAGGAGGTGCTTTTGCTTTGGGTTAGAGCTTTTTAGTTGTTGCGAACTCGATGCTTTTCTGATTATTGCTTTTAAGCGAATTGAAGACTTGTAAGGAAGCAAATAGCTGCTTAGATACAGTGCTGCTTTGTTACTCTCGAGCACGAGCATTTTTTATATCTGATGATTTGCGAATTGTGGTAGTTTCTATTGCTTCATGTGGTTTTAATAGTATCAGGGATGAATGTTGCTTCAACTTTATGTCTTGTTATGCTTGTCACCATTACAACACATTGTGTTCAATGTTCAGCGCCTTTGATCGGTTCTGCTAATGATTGGCCTTATCTTCTTATTTAGATGAGACTTATAGGCTTGTGTTGGACCTGCTTTTCCTGTTCAGTGCTTGTTGAGGTCACGGTGCTTGTTTTCATAGTGTGGTAGTGATTATTAGTGGTCGTCCTTCCAGACATTGGGGAGCTTTTAGTTGTGTCAATTCTGAGGAATTTCAACTTATGTGGTATGTATGCAGTAGTGATGTAAGTGCCCAATTTCGCCTACCAGCTGGTTTGCCATCTGCAATGTCTAAATGAGAGTAATCATCAGTTTATGGGCATCTTCAGTAGCTTCAAGTCGGTTTAGCATGTGAAGTGTGTTCTAGCATTGGGTTGCAGGATTCATGGCTATGTCGTTATTATTGTTGCATTCATTTCCATTTTTTTTAACTAAAAATGAAAAAAAAAAAAACCTGTTGGAACCTGGAACCGACCCCGGAACCTATGACAGGGTAGGTTCCAAGTTCTTGGTTCTGACGGGTAGGTTTCAGGTTCCAAAAAATGAGGAACCTGTACCCGATGGTAGGTTCCAGGTTCCAAGCGGAACCTGTAAGGAACCGGGAACCGCTCACCCCCAATAATCGGCACACAGACCACATTTAGGGCTTAGATTTCGAAAACTAAAAACCCAAAATCTCATAATCAACAAGTTATTGTGAAATCGACGGCGAAGATACAAACCTAGCTCAAACGAGTGATGAGAAGCGTGGCTCGGTCATAGTGACTGCCTCCATCGTCGACGCCGCTCGATCCACCACGAAGGCTCTTGTGGGACGAGTGTCGCCCGTACTCACACCAGCGTTTGACGAAGAACTGCAACTCGCGAGGCACCAGATCGTGATCTGCGTCGAGATTTAGGGCTTATACGAAGGAAGGGTTGATTCGGACAGAGAAGAAGGGACCGAAGAAACACGCAAGGGGAAGGGAAGGGTTCGATGGAATGAAAACGTAAAAACAGGAGAGGTGTCGTCGTTTTGGATAATGAGCAATATCCAAAACTACGTCGTTTTGCTGACCTGCACAATTTTCCTTGCTCTAGTTGCCACGTAGGAGAGAGAGAGAGCATTAAAATAAGCCATGTCAGTAATTTCTGTTAGTATAAACTAACGGTGTTAATGGAAGGACTCATTTGAACCAATTTGACAAGATTTAGGACTCGATTGCACTTTTTGTAAGTTTTAGGACTCAATTGCACTTTGTTGATAAGTTTTAGGACTTCTGTTGAACATATCCCTTATTATTATGAATTTGGTTAGGAATTTGTGTTGGGAATATCACCTATGTGGTAATTGTTGGAAAATCCTTTATGTTGTTTTGACGACTACAAAAGCAATCAATGGCTACTGACGTGTATATTAATTGAGAAGAACCAGGTGATATATGCACAAATCGATATGTATATGATGCCATAAATAACACCAGGAGATTCTAATGTGAGGAGTGCTCCACCACTAATAAAGTGAACATTTGGAACGATCTTGATTGAGAGTGGACAAGCCAAGAAGAATAAGGATGTTCATGATGGTTTGAAGGTATAAAGATCTAGTGAACAATTATATGAACCTGGTGATGGTAAATAAGCATAGAACGAGAATGTTAGGTAAAGTTTAAAAGGATTGGAGCAGCAAATTGATGATAGAGAGCATAGTAGTACAAAGAATACCATGCTATGTTTAGACTTCAAACGATTTAGCTTTAACCATATTAATGGTCCCACGTTATTGGTTAAACAAGGATCAAATTGGATTTACCAATAAATCACGAAATGTCATGGATCTTAAATATTATTTATTAATTTACTCACTTAATTTATTTGGAAGTAATTCGCAGGATTGTGCATCCTTTAGTTTGTACCAGTTATAATGAAGAAAAAAAAAGTGCAGCTGGTTTGATCCAACCAATTCTTGAAATAAACAACTCGTACACACTCCATTTCCAAAAAAGATCAATACATCAAGGACTACATTTGGATTTATTGAATTTGTTACCAAATATCGGTATTAAATCTGAAACTCCTGGCTGTTGGCCAGTGACCTAAGGAAAATGAAAGAATTGGTTTCATTTTTCTGACAATCTCCTCTTATAGAAAATATAAAAAATCGAATAAAGTTCATTTTTTTGTATCACTTCATGTTTTTTGTATTTATTCTTTATTTCTCTTTTTCTTTTCTTTATTCTATATATTCAATATATTTATCTATCTATTTTGTGTACTTTGCTTTATACAGATGATGTAGAAGACTATGATGGTATCAATTACATATGTGAGTACAGTGAAGACTATGTACAAGGATGACGAGATGTTCATAATGACTTGGAGGTAGTATAGTCACTCATTATCAAGGTAACATCTTTGGAGGCTGAGATACTTGAGATGATTATTGGACGATTGATCGTGAGTCATCCACATGGTTTGTTTGTGGACAACATCAATAGACTAGTAATAATTTCCATGTCCTAATTATGGGTAAGGGATTGTGCTGATATTTAGTCATGAAAGGTGTTTGGTGATTAGATAATCTGATTAGAACATTAGTCAAGATGAATATTGCCTTTACAAAGGTTTGGATTCCAAAAGACAGACCACCAGAGTTCATCAGGAGCAACTATGGCAATAACGAGCAAGACCGACAACAATACACAAACACTACTTTACGAAATTGCCACTTTCAGAGAGATGTTGTCAATATTAGAAAGTTGTTCTAATGATTTCTAGTGATGACCTACTACTAAGTATGGTAGAATCAACAGCTACTTGAGGATTGCAATGGGGAACGGTTATATGAGGATGGATGACTATATATTGAGTCCAAGAGAAGTAATGAGGTTGGGTGGAAATGAACAAAACGAATCATGTGCTTAGAGTCTTCTTCTTGGTTTATTTTTGTTGATGTTTGCCGTGTATTCATGCTGTCAATTCATGCTAATGTTTATAATCAGTGATAAGAGGAAGTGTACATGAGTCACAACTGTACGTGAGTTTTGATAGTGTGATTTATTATAAACGCAGTACTTGATGATTATAAATTTCTTACTATTGGTGCGGAGTGTAGACGTAGGCTTAGGGATAAAGTCGAACCATTATACATATGCTTGCAATATCTTTTATCTCTTCACTATTGGCATCAATTGTTCATTATCATCACCATTTGTCAAACATCAAATGTTTTTCATAGTTCTCAAATAACACATTCACCCACTTCTTGTTTATATTGTTTGCCTTAACAGTTTGTGGGTATTCATATTAGTTTTAGTATATCCTTTTAGGCCCAACCCTTGGCTGATGATAGGTGGGCATCTTGTCAATGGGGAATCTCTGTTGCCTTCTCACCGGGCGTTATATTGCGAACATAGTTATTGAGGAATAATAGTTGGTTAACGGAATGGACCAGTGACATGTGGTTGATAGAAAATGGTCAATGGATATAACTATGACCATTTCGCTTGTAACCATAACCAACTAACCTTGAGCTAGCACCAGACGCTTCCTCTCCGGCACAAAGCCAACGATGATTGGCTTAGTTATCATACTTATCAAGGTGTTCACGTGCACATAGAGGTGTGGTGCTTTCTAGTTCCCAAGTTAGTCGATAGACAACACTGCACGGCTGGGCATTGGTGGCTCATGTGCATTTGTGATGATGTTTTGCGAGGGAAGGAGGAGTTGATTGATTGATATGAGTGGGATACATTGTTGCAATCATATGGGTTTTGTTTGTGAGGGCATTTTTGACAAAGAAAATGATAAAATTGTTAATAAGTCGACAATTTTGCTGAAGTTAGGGTGAAAATGTATATTTATAAAAGTAGGTGTACAAATGTTATTCAAGTGAAAACTTAGGTATGATTTTCATATTTTACCAAACAATATAAAGAACAAAAAAATATATCAAATGGCTATCTCACAAGTGGCATGCAAAAAAAATTCTAGGATGAGGCCCATTGCCCCTTGAAGGCAAAACTGTCTTGTACGAGGCACGGGTTGGGCGTGGCAAGTTTCTATTTTACAAAGTGGGGACAAGGGACCTAAATCCATCCTATCCATATTCCATTATATTCCTATCCATTATAGTTGTTTTGTGAAGTGCTATCTTAATATTTATGTTAAAATAGCATTATGGAGAAAATTTTAAATTTTGTTTGCCACAAAGTACAGGCCTTCTCTAGCATACTATATGTTAGATCGGCCCCCAGAAAGCTAGTTGAGCCCTCATTTATCAAGTAACAATAACATCAACAGTGATAATAGACTAAAAAACGGTATACTGTAGGATCGAAAGCTCCTAACATAAGACCAGTCAGGAAGCTCGTTTTATAATTCCATGGGCGATTAATCTCCATCAAAGAAAGGCTCGACCAAATAAGCATGCAAATATCTTGGGACTCTCCTAACATTGATTTTTAGCACTTATGAAATGCATCCCAAATACTTACAATCATGTGGAATTCATCAAAATTGCAGGTTGCAACATGCTGTGCTCATATGCACTCGATGCACTTGAATTTTTTTCGTTTTGCTTGTGCAAACTTGTGTGGCTCACTTCTCAAGAATGGGCCAATTGTCAACCGTGATTTCTTTCGAAGCATTAAAATTTTAGATGAATTATCTATTGAAGGTTGAGCCATGACTGCCAAAAGAGACCTTTTTCTTAGGCTCGTAACTACGAGTCGGGTCACTACTTGAATTTTTGAAGTTGTAAGATCCGATTATTATTCTTCACAGAAATCTATAACACTTCTAAATTTTTCTAAGAATTGAACATATATATTCTCTACAATATGTATGAGGCTTGATGTCAAGTATTTCAATCCTTAAAATCATGAAAATGTCTATACATAATGCTACTTTAGAGATTACATAATTTTTTTTCCTATTTTTTAGGATTTTTTCAATGCTTCTTATGATAAGACCTACTTAATTTAGAATGAGCCCCATAGGATTGAACCCAGAGTTATGTTTCCTCTTTAATAGGTCATTCAAAACAATGATGTCCTAAGCAAGCAAGCTCATTGGAGATTAAAAGCACCATTAGCCATGTAAGAAAGTTTATTGGCGGTTTTAAGGAAAGTGATTTCTTTCTTGTTAAAAGGGGAAGTTGTTTTCTCTAATCTAAGTTTGTTGTTTTTAGTTTATGGAAAAAGTTATCCATCAATTGACTATTTTTCTGAATATGCAAAAAGAACCACCTAGGCTAGGAATCGCCCAGACCGACCAGTTCCTAGTGTCCGGTTGATTTCCAATTCTAGAAATGGAACTGTCCACTGGGACCAGACTGATTATTTTATTTTTATTTATTAAAATTCTTTACAGTTTCCCCAAGCCTTCCCTCTTTTCTTTCCCTATTTGGTTGTTCCCTCGCTAGTTTCACGCTTGTTCTTTCCCTCAGCCTCTTGCACCCACTCTTTCCCTCAGCCTCTCACACTCGCTTTTTCCTAGGGATCCTAGCTCGAAACATGATAAGATGGTCAACCATAGTTCTATTCATCTGGAACTCGTCCCACCATCTTCGAACTTAGGTAGGGCCCGCAATTAAATGCTTGTCCCTGCGAACCCCTTTCGCTCCGCCTTGTTCTATTTAAAGGATGAGCTTAGCTCGATTTTTCTGATTTTCGAGAGTTTTGTGTCCAATTGAGTTGATTTTTTCTTTTTTTTATGTCGAGCGTCTCTTGATGGTTGTTTTAATTTTGGATTCGAGTTTTGAAAAATGGTCAACATCTTCTCCTTACTCCGTACTCATCACATGTTTGATGAAATGTTTGAACCAAACTCGTGCAAACTTATCTTTGTGCCGTGTATCCATACTGGTTGCTATGTGTGTAATCATGCTTAAACGAAGATGTTTCTTATTTAAGAAAATCTTTTGAATCAAAACACTTATATGTCCATCCCACTTTTGTCTTTGGTTAATCTATTTTACATTCACTTTCTTGCTATTCGAGTTTACAATTGTATGTCCTGGCCTTGCCTTGTTTCTCTATTCTCATTTATCTTGGTGCTTTTGGATGGTGGCTGTTAATGTGGTAGTGGTAGTCCGGTGGTGTTTTAAATTTGAATTTCGCCACAATTATTGTGAATCCACTGATTCCATTGGACCGCCTGGGAACTAGACGAGACCAGTTAGTTGGTTCGGCCACAAGACCAGGCACTTTGGTTTCCTGATTCCAAAAACTGGGAACTAGTCCTCCTAGTCCGACTCCCTATTCTAGGGTGGAAACTAATCACCATTAATACAAACACCAAAAAGTCGAAAAATAATTTTTCTGAAACAATTTTCTTTCAAATGAAACAGACCATTAATTGGAAATCAAGTGCTTTTAAGCATCAAATGTGACATCCTGGATTTTCTAAGTTTGACAATAGTATCTAGCATGATTCATTACAGTTTTATTAGTTGTAGAAAAGGATTGCTATGCTCTAAATTTTGAACTTTATGATATTCAACTTACAAATTTATTGAATTGAAGTTTCCCTAATTTTGATATCATTCATTTATGATTTAGTGGGTAATATTTTAGACACATCGGATGTTTAGAACTAAATTATTTTTAGACTCGCGAAGGGTCAAAATCAGACGTTTAGAATTAAAATATTTTCAGACACAAGAATGTTTAGAATAAGATGTTCTGAACAAAAATTGATTTCCTAAATTTCTATTTCTCTTCAATAGGCACGCCACTTTTTTTTTTCTCTATTGAAAATTTTAAACCTATGATTTGGTTTAAAACATTTAATTTGGTTGGCTTTTACATCATCAATTTCAACTATAGTTCATTAATGTTTTGGATGATTCATACCTATAGTTCACTATTGTTTTGGTGAGTCATGCCTATAGTTCATTATTTTTTTGGTTATTCATCCACCCACCTAGCCAAAGAAGAGGAGCTCATCTTCATCTCCATCAAAGCATCTCTTTGTGGCAAATTATCATTGGGCTATTAGCACCCGCCTACTCACATAGGAACACTTGTCTATTGGAATACAAAACTTATCTACCTATAGACTTCATAATTTTAACCCAAGGTCCCTATTATCTTCAATCTTGGTTATGTGTTCAAGCAAACTAAATTTGACCGTGTGTACTTAAAGTCATTATATACCTTTAAGTCTTGGTCTTCTGAGTGCATTCCCTTTAGCCGCATCATTTGAAAGGAACCATATGATCATGCCACTTGTGATTCTCTAACTTGAATACATTTCTTGCACTTCCACCTAACATGCTCTTTAACTTCAAGTCATAATTTCTCTTACCTTGACTTACTTGTTCTTACCTCTCTTGGCCTATAAATAAGTCTTCATATGTTTTCAAGTTTCAAAAAGAATTTCAACTTGTTCTTGCAAAGCACAAAAACAAAGAGATCTCCTTTTTTTATGTTCACATTCCAATCTTTAGTGTGAAAGAAGAAATTACATTCTTATGTTGTCAAAATTTCAAAATTCCATTTTTCAAGAACTTACAAGGTGAACTTGTGGGTTTCTCTCTTATTAAACTAGTTTTGATAAAATGCTAAGAGATGTTAACTTTTGTTCTTGATTACATTATTTTGAAGATGATTAAAGTTTTGGTTTTATGCAAGCCTTCTATTTGAGATAAGTGAAAATCTTAGGCGCTAAGTTGGGTTGATCCACTTAGTGCTCTCGACTTGATTAGTCGTTAGTTGTTAATTTGTGTTTGGCTTTTGTTGTTATGTAAAATTGAGTCTAAATGATGGTTTGTGAAATCTTGTGTTCATTTAAATTGGATTGTTAAGCTTGTTTCGTACCTATGAGGATTTCTTAGGAAGTGTTTGATTATTTCTCTAAAGTTGTGATGACAATTTTTTTTTGTATGAACTTTGAAAATGATATTTTGTGACTTGACTAAGTTATTGAATCACTAATTAAGTGTTATTAATTAATCACATGGTCAATTTGTTGCATTGTCGATGTTCACGATATCGATTATTTGAGTTGTTGATGTTCACGACATCGATTATATGAGTTATCAATGTTAAGTTGCAGGTTATATAAGATAATCTCGATATGCCAAAGCGGGACCCCCTTTGGAAGGTGTGTAGTTTGAGGATGAACCTGGGGAAACTGGTGGGCTTATAATGACCCGATCCGATGAGAGTTGATAGTGATCATCGGGACAAGAAAGCCTAGACAAGGAGTAGCTCCGAATAGACATCTGGGATGGCGAAAGGGGTAGAAATGAACCGAATTGGACATTGAAAAAAGGGGAGAGCACGTTGGGTATACCTCGGAGTGTTCATAATGCCTTGTGAGGTTAAATGTATCATGGCTAGTGATAGGTATGAAGTTACTTGTGTAAGTGTTAGTGAGCTTCATTACCAATATTAATGCATATATGTTTGAGCTTCATGACTAGTATGAACTCTTGTGAATGATGATGAGACTCATGATAAGTATGAACTTACGTGTGTATATTGATGAGCTTCTTGACAAGATGGAATATATGTATATTGGTGGTAGAATGCATGATATGTATGAACTCACTTATGTGGGTGGTGGTGAGATTCATGACAAGTATGAACTTATAAATATAAATATATATATATATATATATATATATATATATATATATATATAATGCATCTTGACATGTATGAATTCACTTGTGCGTATGGTGATGAAGTGTATGACAAGTGAATTTGCCTATGAGTTGATTAACTTCCATTATGGTTAATGACTTGTTATTGGCATATTGTGAACTTATTTATGCATGATTATTGACTTGGTGCCAGGTTGAGTATTAAGACAATCACCTACTTTAGACTTGGGGATTTCATTTACTAAGTTTCAGCTCATCTCTTATTTTTTTAGTGTGTAGGATGGTCCCTTTGGGATATAATGGTGGAAGGAACGGAGTGATACATGAGACCATCAACTCCCAAATTGGATGGTGGCTTGCTTATGGAATAGTATGAGAGTAGTACTAGAGGGGCCATAAACCACAAGTGTTGGGACTATATGTTTTGATAATAAATACTAATGTTTGTATAAAGAAGAAGCGTATGTATTAAATTAACGCGAATTTCTTATTTTGGTATGTTGTGATGCATTTTATAGTGCTTCTGCATGCGTATTAAGTATAAAATTTAAATGGAAAGGACACATATAGTATATGACGTGCCTAGGGCATCACATCAAACTTCCTAGCTACTATATGAAGAAATTGTATTTTCATTCTCCAACTTTGAAAATAGACACCGCTTAGGTTTTCACTACTTTTACTTTCTGGTCTAATTAAGAAATAAAAAACTTGCATTTGACGTCGATCAAATTATTACATAGAGTTAATGACCAATTAAATGTAGCATTTTGGCTAGTATTTTTTTTTCCTTTGTTAATACCTAGATTTGGTTAATCATTCAGGAATTAATTGCATTGAAAATAAGGAATGGCCCTGACCCCTAGCAAAAAATAAATTAATCAGATTGCATATAGTTTTAAGAACATTCATTGTATAGATAAATTTATTGCATATAATCGGATCGGCGATGAATGATGCTGATCTTAATCAATTGACCAAGCCCATAAGGTTTGTAGTGTCCGAAATTTGATGAAAGGAAGGGCCTATAGGACTTAATTGAAACATCCCTGGGAGCTGGAAATTAGTAAAAGGCCCTAGGTTATTAGAGCCCATTATCTTAGAAAGGTCGAAATTAAGCCCATGAAAGTCAATTAAACCTGGGTTAACACTATATAAACATGTTAGCCTCGCAAATTGACGTGGTCACATTAGGTGAAAAATTTCAGAATACATAGAGAAAGAGAGAGAGGAGTTCGTGCACCCGCAACCCTACCTCACACTGATGGGGCTGTCGCTCCTCATTAGCAATCAAAGCGACCGTTGCCTTTCCTCCTCAGAGTCGAACGCCTCCTAGAAGTAGTTGCTTTGCCTCGCCATATTTGCTTCTTTGCTGCTCGGCGATGATGCTATTAGAACAGCAACGGTCTCAATGAAGAAGCTGCCCTCCAGGCTGATCGAGCCGCGACCCCTATTACGGCTTTCTCGAGCCATCACCGCTCCACTCCAGCCTCGCACGAATCACCGCAAATTCCTTTGGCCAACTACAGCAACACCCCGACCTCCCCGTTTCATCCCGCGACGGGGGCTAGTCAATCCGCCAGCCTATGCCGCTGACGAGCTTGCTGTCTCGATCTGCATTGTCGTGCTCCCCTCCGACCGAGCCTTTCCTGATTTTCACTGAGTCGAGTGGCGTTGCGCTTCTTGTACCGAGACCACCATAGTCGAAAACCGCACACCAGCACGAGGCAGCCTCCCCGGTTGAGCACCACCGAGCCGAGGAATTGCCGTCGCAATAGTTGTCCCCATAGCCCCCCATTGTCGTGTTCCACAGCCGCGAGCCATCACCACGGCTATCCTTGACCATGTCATACCACACCGATCATCGTGATCCACCGTCCATTATTTCAAATTTGGAAGTCAAATATTCAAATTAGATAAAAATCTTATCCAATTTGATTCAAATATTTTATTACCTAATTAATTGACATCGTCATCTAACTTGCATATTTTGAGATATTAGGCATATCTAATTATAATTATTTCCTATTTAGCAACGTGTGTACAATTGATAATTCTATCTCTAAAGTCCTAAGATTAGGTTATCAATTTTTTTTTTTGCTCGCAAATTTTACACAATTGGATATCTTTTGGTGACTTTATGTTTACCATGTGTGATCTTCATGATTTTCTTATTTGAGTTGATGTTTATTTCGTGCATTTGGGTGCTTATCCCGTTTGATTTATTTCTTATTCGAAAAATTCCAAAAAAGTTTGTATGATAAATTAGAATAAGTATCAAAATAAGATTTCTTGGTAGGATAGAATATTGAAGAGAATTACATCCTAGATAGTTTCTAGAAGACTGATAAAATTCCAAGTTAGAATGTGATTTACCCTAGACTACTTCCTAATTTAAAATGGGCGATACCTTATTTTAGATAATTTTATATTCATTAATTTTTAATTACAGATTTTAATAGGAAAAAAAAAGAATGTCACGTGCATGTCATATTGGATTAGATATCGTAAATTACATATCATATATGCCATGTAATTTAGTTATTGCATATTTAGGATTAATCAAATTGGAATTCTATGCTGTGTTAGAACTAGGTCAAGTCATACATCATCAGAATTGTACATCATGCATATCTACCCTTAAATAATTACATAATTCAGCTTTAATTAAAAAGAAGAACTCAAAAAGAATTAACTGGAGTCATGTGGTAATTGAAAATCATATTTGAGTTAAAATACTGAATTTTAATTAACCGTGTCTCTGATTACTTTGCTTTGAAGTTAGTAGATTCCTTCCTTATTCTAGCAATTTATCTACTTGCTTTGATTATTGAGTGTTTATTTCGTCGATTGAGCACCCGTATGATCTCCCCTCGCATGTAACTGAAGGAGGTTAAAATCAATTCATGTTGCGTGACAAATATATTTTTTAAAAAATAAAGAGAAAATATATTAAATGGGTGTTAGAGCAATCTAGCGTAATCAAATTTCTGAATACATTTGACCTCTGGTTTATAAACGTAAAGTACACTTTACTTGAGTTTTTAATCAATCCACAAAAAAACTAGCGACTTCAAAATGAATCAATCTTATATGTTAAGAATTTAAATCTAAGTTACAAATTCACATAAGTTTGGGAGAACCTGAATTAGATGTGAACTAAATAATTCATAAATCAAACCCTAGAACGGTTCACCATTAGTATAGGTCACGACATCCTTCAAAATATGTATCGAAATGGACAAATTGCATTAAATATTGAGGGAGACATGACTGGATGGAAATATTGTTATTTTTCCTTTTTCTCTAATAAATAAATCCATTTGATGAGAGGAGCAGGTGATGTGAGACTTTTGTTGCAATAGGGGGAGAAAAGTCAACGATATGACTATAGGTGAGAGGATGGGAATCTCAAACTATTGTTAAGGAACCGGCGCCTTAGAGTCAACATTGATGGGGGAAAAGGGGGGGGGTGTTATGGTCTTTTCCCGAATACTTTTAGGTTTTTTCTACCCTTCCTACACGACATTGGACGGCACCGCCTTTTAAAATTCAGCAAAGGCACGGGAGTCAAATGGCCAAAAACGAATAAATAAATAAATAAATAAACGCCGAAAACAGTGACTCTTTGACTATAATGCCCATGTACACGGGCGTGATTACCGACCCCCACAAAAAAAATAAGATGACAAGTTGCATACTATAGCTCGATTATATCAATCGAGAAGAAAAAAGGTCAGTCGAAATGGAAATTGCATGGATATTTATTTATAATGAAAAGGTAATTAATTTTCAAAGTATTTATAATAAATATCGTGATGACAATCTATGCATTGGAAACTATAATTGTGAGGATTATTCGAGGATCATTGAAGATTCTGAATGCACATATGAAGAAACTGATCACTTTGCATATAAACTTAGGACGGATTATGTGGAGGGGATGAGCGTCCTCATAAGCCCTTTCGGTACTATGTTTTTCAATAAAGTTCCGTCATGCAAATATCCAAATAATAACCTAAGCTCGTACACATATAGTTTTCTTTTGAGTTTTAAAAAATGAGAAACTTCGTCACCTACCCACACGCAACAAAGTGATTACAGTCTGCGATTATACATGCAAATGCAAATTGTCGATCCTGAACACAACTCGTGCTAAAAAAAAAAAAAAAAGCATGTTAATACAATTTCCAAAATACCTGCTCCATTTGTTTCGAATGATTCAAAGAACTTTTTTTTTAAATGATTGATTGCATCGCTCACAAAAATGAATGAATAAAAAGTATTCTCATCATCAACAGGAGTATTTATACATTAGTTATTATCGGCTAATTATTCCAGTCAATCCAAGCCATAATTTATTTACAGAATAAAATGTTTTTCGAATTATTTATTTTTTGTGAAATAAAATGAGGCTATAAAAATAATCACTTTCTTAATAGTTTTAAACTCTTTTAATCAGATATACTTTGCCATTTCCAAGTCCACATCATCAATGCCTTGGTGGTCGTGGTGGTCAAAGCTTTGATATTGCCTCTCTTTCTCTTCTATGGTAGATGGACGTTTATGGAAAACTTGGCTGCTCCTTGCCATCCTTCCCCAATAAAAAGTTCCAAGAAGCTGCGCAGTCCTTTCGTTACCAAAATACCAAATTCTCCTCCGTTTTGCAATTCCACCGAGAGAGAGAGACAGAGAGAGACAGAGAGTCAAATCGAAAGGAGCAAGCTTTCCCACTTTCTCACGGTCCTTCTCCTCCTTGCGATTCCGCGGCCCAATCGGAGATCGAAGCAGAGCAATAACGACGGGCGACCTCCACTGGAGCAGAGCTCGGGAGGGGAAATAGTCAAACCCCGCCTCGGTTTCCCTCCCTCCTGCAGAACGTGTCCGTCTCCGGTTCCCACTTTTCTTCCAGGAGCATTTATGGAGACGGATGGCTCGCCAACGTCCCCCCGTCTTTAAACTCCCCCGTTGACTGTTGATGGTCCTTCTGAGGTGTCTGCATCAAGCACTTGGCGGGCAGGGTCGAGAATCCGCTGAAATTGCTCCGTTTCTCATCGAGAAGAAGAGGGTCGTGAGCGGTTAGTTCGGACATGACCCTCCTCCACCGAGCAAGACTCGACATCGCAGTCGCCGCCTTCGTCGTCGTCGCCTGCGTCGCCGCCGTCCGGACCCCTCGAGCCAGAGCTCAGAGCTCGACTCCCACCTGCAACCGGACATGCGGGACCGGGAAGTGGGCGAAAGGCGTTGACTACCCATTTGGGTTCTCGAGCGGATGCGAGATCGAATTGAACTGCACGGCCGCCAACGCCACCGAGAGCGGGATCGCGATCGAGATCGGCGGGTTCCGGGTCCTCAACGTGACCCGGTCGAGCATCCTGGTCAGCCTCCCCGCCGCCTGCAACCGCTCCGTCGACTCGGTCCGGCCGCTCTTCGCCGCCCGCTACGCGCCCTCCTGGGCCAACGGCTTCCTCCTTCAGAACTGCTCGGATCCCTCGATCGGCGGCAACGGCAGCGGCTGCCTCATCCCGACCAGCTTCGTGGCGGGCCGGTTCGGGGCAGCCGGCTGCGGGGCCGGGAGCGACAACAACATAAGCTGCTTCTCGCCGGCGAACAGATCCATCGACGTGATGGAGTACGACGCGGCGCTGGCCGGGAGCGGGTGCAAGTTCCTGTTCTCGGCGGTGTCCGCGGTGGGCCCGGACGGGAACTCGCTCGAGTTCCAGGTGATCGAGCTCAGCTGGTGGCTGGAAGGGTCCTGCGGAGACAACAGCACGTGCGCGGAGAACGCGAACTGCACGGCGGTGCGGCTCCCCGGCGGCAGGCACGGGTTCCGGTGCGAGTGCAAGGAGGGGTTCCAGGGCGACGGGTTCGCCGCCGGTCGCGGTTGCCGGAGAGGTGAGTCTGACTCGACCGACGAACACGCACGATGCATCATTATCATCCATTCACGCGCTTCACACATTTGATTTATTCCATTTCTATATTGATAAGAAGGTCGGTTTATTTCGTCGAATGATAGATTAGTCTATAGATAAAATATAAATTCGAAATGCATGGTGAATTTTTTTATGCGCCAGGAATCTGACGTGGCATAACGCATTAGTGAATTTCTTTAAGAAATACTCGCCGTCTCCGATTAAGTATTACATGAGCCTAATCCATATTAAACTGGATTCCAACCTAGCCGACGCGACTGATGAAATTTATAAGTAATTCACGTGGAAATTTACTTCATAGGAGTAGGTTTTAGTGACGTTTTGGTGGTGCTATCAAGATTTACAAGCGATGTTACTCGGGCGACTGAGTCATTGCCCCCGTGAAAACGGCTGGCGTTTTGCTTCTTTAAATGTCAAGCCTTCATCACCACGTCGTTTCTAAATTACTACCGGAAATAGTAAAGAAAATTCACGGTATGTACTTGAACTAATAGCCCTTGGTCCATAATATTCAGGCCATGAAATGAGCATTCGTGTGAACATTTCTCTTGTCATTATCATGTAGCTGTTAAAAACACTTCCTTTTTCCTAGATTTACCTTTCAAAAGTTCTTCTGCGGGTCGGCCTAATTTTGCTTTTTGACGAAGAGCGACAATAGAAAGTAAACATCGTGTGCGACCGAAACTCACGTGGTAACAATTCGACCAGGAAAAAGAAAAAACTTACAGAGGAAGCGCACCTCCTTTGATTTGGTCAAAGTACGGTCGGTCCTAAAGGCTAAAACTTGTAGTAATAAAAGAACCGCAGTACTAGGGAAATGGAAAGAGGGTTTGTCAGCAAAACTCTCCCTGCGACCGGTCAAAGATGGTGGATACGGGCGCCCCCTGTTATAATTTGACTAAAACCCATCATTTGGTTGACTCTAATATAGGATATGAAAAGAGGGTCCGCAGTACTAGGGAAATGGAAAAAGGGTTTGTCAGCAAAACTCTCCCTGCGACCGGTCAAAGATGGTGGATACGGGCGCCCCCTGTTATAATTTGACTAAAACCCATCATTTGGTTGACTCTAATATAGGATATGAAAAGAGGGTTGTTCTTGTTGAAGGGAGGGTTTTGAGGGGTTGTGGAGCCCCATTAAAATGAGGGAAGGAGGAGGAAGAAGACTGCAGAACTTTTGACCCGGCAGCTCCGGGGTCAACGCGTTTCTGGTTCAGGTTTTCTGTTTGATATGGTGGGAAAGCAGCAGTTTAGGTCATGATAAGAGAAGGTGCCGTGTGAGATCTTTGACCCTCGTGCGCATGTGGGTAGGCGTCGAAGTAAAGTAGTACAGCTTGCTTTTTTTGGCCCCTTTGAACGATGGGCTGGAAAGATTCTTGTGCTGAGAATAGGAAAAGAGGCGTGGAGGACTCTTCTTGTCGAAGTCAGAGGCTTTTGTGCCTCTTGGCCTTCCATTTCGGATTGGCATGAAGAAGCTGCTCTCTGGTTTTAGCGAATGTGGACTGTTTTCTGGCGGTCCAGGTTGTTACGTCCTCTCTCGAAGATGCGCTTTAATAGTTTTTCATGAATAATGTCAAGTGGTTGTGCCAAAATTTGCATGAGAATCACGAGTTGCAGTTACTCTCTATTGCAAGAATTGAAATGTATTTATGAGGGTGCAGTGCCAATAGCATGGTAGTGTGACGCGGCATAACGATGACCCCTTAACTAAGAGAAGGAACATGGAAATGACCAATTCTGATTCTGTTGAAAATGAGAACTTTTGGGGTTGAACTTAGCTTGTTTGTTCAGGTTAATGCCAGCAGATGCTGCATTTGCTCCTCTGCTGATGAATAAGAGCTACAGAAACAACTTTCGGCTTGATTTTGTGCTAAGGAACTCAGCTTATCGTTTGGTACCTAAACAGTTAATCCAGTATCACGTCGTATATTGTTAATGAAGTAGGTTTTCCGAATGGACCGGAACTGACTGATAACTCTAGAAACATTTGAATGCTTGCCCGATATGCGGAGTGCTCTGAGGAACTAGTTTCTACGTATTCACATTTCTTCATCCTTCCAATCTGAATAGGTGAAAAATTTTCAGACCCAAGTTGGAGTATATTGTTTGAATGCCTTGCAAAAGATTTATGTCCGGGATACTTATGCATATGACAGCAACAACGGGAAGACGTGCAAGCATCCCTGATAGCACGCACTTTTGAAGGCTTTGATGCCATTCGTTAAACTCTGACCTGGTGCCGAAAAACATCTCTGCTAATCCATTTCTGCACATGTTGCTTCTCTGCAGTTTCGAGTTGCAATGCTTCGAAGTACTTCTCTGGTGATTGTAATGGAATGTCGAAGTTTCGTCTTCTTGTTGGAGGTACGTAATCTTGACTATCTGGGAACATATTGTTAGCTGCAGATTTCTTGATTCCGTCTGTCATGCTGCCATCGACAATGTTACTTAATGTCATCCGGAGGATTTTTTTCCTCCTGCGACACATGAATTAGACTGGATTAACACTTAAAATCAATGCTTGCACTTCAACATATCGCCTTTTGAGATTCGAAGCTAATGGTTGACTTGGTGAAGGTCGAGCTAATTTTCTCACTTTGATGACTAACTCGATTTGCATTTTGCATTGAATCGGATACTAGATTGAGAAGGGTTTTGGTCTCTCACAATCTGCAATCTCTTAGATACAAGAAAAGCATTATCTTACATTGTTTTGCTGTTAGGGCTGATTGCTGGAGCTTCGATAATGGCCGGTCTGGCCAGTATATGTTTTTTCATCCGCCGCCGGTCGAGTTCGCTCAGGAGCCAGAAGAGCGCGAAGCGGCTTCTGGATGAAGCCGCTGGGAGCTCCAGCATCCCTCTGTATCCATACAAGTACATCGAGAAAGCTACTAACGGATTTTCCGAGAAGCAGAGATTGGGGAACGGTGCCTACGGGACGGTTTACGCGGGGAAGCTCCACAGCGATGAGTGGGTTGCCGTGAAGAGACTAAAGAATCGAGACACCGACAGTATCGAGCAAGTCATGAACGAGATCAAGCTCCTCTCGTCCGTCAGCCACCCGAACCTCGTCCGCCTCCTGGGATGCTGCATCGAGAGAGATCAGCAGATACTCGTCTACGAGTACATGCCGAACGGAACTTTGTCGCAGCACTTGCAGAAAGAGAGAGGGAAAGGGCTTCCTTGGACCGTGAGGCTCACCATTGCGGCCGAGACAGCAAATGCCATTGCGTACCTCCACTCGGCCGTCAACCCACCCATCTATCACAGAGACATCAAGTCCAGCAACATCCTCTTGGATTTCAACTACAACTCGAAGGTGGCGGATTTCGGCCTCTCCAGGCTCGGGATGGTGGAGTCGGAGCTGTCCCACATCTCGACAGCTCCCCAGGGGACTCCGGGTTACCTCGACCCTCAGTACCATCAGAACTTCCACCTCTCAGACAAGAGCGACGTGTACAGCTTCGGGGTGGTCCTCGTGGAGATCATAACCGGGCAGAAGGTGGTCGACTTCTCCCGGCCGCACACTGAGATCAACCTTGCCGCCCTCGCGATTGACAGGATCGGCAGGGGGTCCGTGGATGAGATCGTAGACCCATTCCTGGACCCGCACAGGGACGCCTGGACGCTCACGTCAATCCACAAGGTGGCCGAGCTGGCCTTCCGGTGCCTCGCCTTCCACAGCGACATGAGGCCATCCATGACGGAGGTGGCGGAAGAGCTCGAGCAGGTCAGGCAGAGCGGGTGGGCGCCGTTGGACGAGGACGTGGCATGTGCCGCATCGGCCGTGGTGTCCATCTGCTCGTCGCCTTATGCCGTGAGCGAGAGGTCGACGGGAGGCACGTTGAGGAGGAAGGCCAGCACGGTGAGCCAGAAGCTGTTCGTTCCGCCAAAGCCAGCCCAGTGCTTGAGCTTGGAAGAGGTGAAGGATAGCTCCCCGGTCTCTGTTCAGGACCCTTGGTTGAGTGATGATCACAGCTCGCCTTCATCAAACAGCTTACTGAATAACGCGACTCGGTGATGATCAAAAGGACGATCCAATTTATATTTTTGGCCCCCTAATATTTCCCTGTCCTATTTCGTGACTAATCTTTCAGTTATTTTGCAAATTGGGTCAAATCCCATATAATGATCATAAATTTTACACAGGCAAAAAACAAAAAAAAATTGTTGCTGATTCACCAGGCTTTTTAAAATTATCTTACTTTTCCTTCCTAGAGACACGCTGGAATATGCTCTGGGTGGAAAATGTAAAGCTATATGTCCTCTATTCAGGACACCAAATTTCAAACCCGATTCGCAACTCAACATTAGCATAGCTCGCATCGGAGAATCATACTTTCAACATTGGTAACATGATCGACGTGGTGTCCGGTCTTCCTACCTTTTCCATGTCATAATTTAGGAGGCATATGGATATGTGGATTAAATTGAATTATGTGATTTTCCTACTTTTGATCCTATCGGGGGGTCTCTGCGGGGCCGCCATCATCCGAGGCGTTACCCTCGGGGCTGAGGTAGCTGCTGTCGGGGTCCAAAGCCCTAGCCTTCTCAAGCTTGAACTTCTTCTATGGCTAGGGTTTTCATTTTATTTTGCAAATTCTTTTTTATTTTTATTTTTTGTTTAGATAATTTTGAAGAATTGTTGTGCCTTTTTTATTCTCATGGATTATATGGCTAAATTCGGCTTGGATTGGTACGAGTTATTTAAATTACTTGGTAAATACAATGTAAGTTAAATGGGTAGATTTAGGTTAAAATTTATGAAGATTTAGGTTAAAATCACTTATGACCTGTCCAAATCTGACCCAATCCACTCATTTGTCATCTCTACCAAAAAAGTCCTAAACCTATTGCATTGATACCAATTCAGTCTTAAATTTTTCAATTAGACCAATTTAGTCCTAAACCTTTTGATATTAGTACCAATTCAGTCCATCCCGCCAATTTTGGCCGGCCTGGCAGCGACGTGGACGGCGCCGATGGCCGGACGTTGACGTGGCAATTTTTATGATCTTTTTTTTTTTTTTCGAATTTATTATTATTATTATTATTATTATTATTATTATTATTATTATTATTATTATTATTATTATTATTATTATTATTATTATTATTTTCCCTTTTTCCTTTTCTTTTCCGGCAGTGGCTGGCTAGCCTCCGGTGAGGCCCGCCGGACATTGGGCGAGGGCCGCGAAGCCCTCACCTACCGCCGGCGAGGGTCGCGGCCCTCACTCGGCCTCTCCTAGGGCCGCCGACGAGGCCATGGCGACCATCACCAAGGGGAGGCGAGGGCCGCGAAGCCCTCGCAGGCCGCCGGCGAGGGTCGCGTGTGACATCCCAAATTTCACCGACCTTCATTAGTGTAATTAGATCATTAGGAACTTAGATTAATTAGATTGGGCCAGAAAGTGAATCCGATGGATCGTGAGAAATGTGTGGGCTTGAGAAATAAGTTGGCCACATGAATTGGACTTAAGAAATCTAATGAGAGATTATGGGCTTGGACTTGGCTTGAAGCGGGTCAAGGTTCGGAATTATTAGATTTGTAGATTTAGTTTAGTGGGCCGGATTGTTATAGATTAAGCCTATTGGGCCAGAGATGAATATTTAGGCCCGAGCGATTTTATTTTATAGATTATAGTTATGATAATTTGATTAGTGATTATAATGTTAATATCAATTTCTAACATTAGCATTTCTTGTGATGAATTCTTTATAGACTAACATTGACTAGTCGATATGTTATGTCATGACTTTGTATAATTATTAAAGGATTGAAATCAAGTAGAAACAAAAGGAAATTAATTGAAAAACATTAGAAACTAATGAACCGACTAATGACATGGATTAGAAACAAATTGAATTTGAGACAACAAACTTGGAGGCCACGACATCTCTCTCTCTCTCGTTTCTCCTTGTACTCGACACCCACGGTTTTCTATTCCCTAGAGACCGAAACTAGCAACTTCAAGAAACACAATCATTAACAAAAATCTCATCATTACTCTAGCCTAGGGATTAGCTTTGTAGATCTATTTCCCTCTTAAATTTCGGAACTCTCTCTCTCCATATAAAAACCGAGAAACCCATCTTCATCTTCTTCTTCTCTTTTCTCTCGGTCGAGCAGTGAAGAACCAGAAGCAAACCAGCGATTTCTTCTTCTTGCATGCGAGATTTTGGTGTTGATCTTGAAGCATCTTTGTATTGTTTAGTAGCTGAAGCAAGATAAGGAAAGATATAACTCTAAATTGAAAGTTATCCATCGTTTTGTCAAGAAAGCTTGCGGATCTAACCAAACAGTGAAGGATTTGATTTGTAGTTGATGTTTTGTGGTTAATCTAAGCTTAGTAAGTGTTAGATTGAAGGTAGAAGCCATTGCATGTTACTTTTGAGTCTTGCATGTTTCGAAATCCAAGTGTGAGTGTGCTGTTTTGCTGAGTGAAGTGATGAAATGGATGCCGAGTGGATGGATGTGGTGTATATTGTGATGAGTGAACTCATGGATGCAATTATACTTCGAGCCGAGCTATGGATGGGCTAGTTAATAAAGAAAAGCTTGTCGAAAGTACTCTTAGTTGCTGTGATGAAGTATTGAAGTGTTGTAGAATAGATTTGTGGAAAAATAAGTGGTTTGGTCGGGCTAAGAGTGAAAGAATCGTGTATACCTATTCTGTTCTAGGAGAATACGGTTAGGGAGTCTTCTGTTTTGTGTTATTTTTTATGTATGTTGATGAAAATAAGAAAGGAATCATTCTACATGATAAAACATCCATTAGATTGAATTAGAAACCTAGCTATGATTATATGAATATAAAAACGTAGAGATAGGAGTGAATTTAGTGAAACCAGTAAACTGTTTTTATGAGAAACGGTTTGACCTTTACTGATTATACGAATTTTCTGTATTTACCTAGTTAGAATTGGACTTTTAATCCTTAATGAAAATTTTAGAACACATCTTAAGGAATGACGTGTCAAAATTTGAGATTAAATGAATAATAATTGGCTAGTAAAACAATTTTCTTTGTAGATAAAGAATCTGGACGTCGGTACAGGGTACTAGTAGAGATTATGGCGACTGTTACTCTTAATACAGTGAGAATTAGATTTAAGTTTCTTCACGAAAAATGTCAATCTATGTCTCTAATATAACATACTAAAATTTGGTAGTATTTAGACAAGAATTGATATACCTTCTGTGTTCAAAACCGAAACTGTTCATTTAGCTAGTAGATTGTCTGAATCCGAGAACATATTTTAGATGTGGTGTCTTTTATATTAGACTTGTATGACACACATAGAGTCTAGTAACCTCATAATAGATGTTAGTGGTGTAAGAGTAAGTCACATATATCATTTGAGGCGTAGGTGCATATAGTATCATGCGTGTGCAATGAGACATGTCGTAATGGGTTTTATCTTATAATTCGGACACAAACGTGTGCTAGGATCATGAGAGTTAGATGTATAGTTGTATACTTTGGAGTATTTTTCTTTTGCATACGATAAATGCATTAATCAAAGGTGTGGTGGTGTGTAATGTGTGCTTAAATGAGTGAATGAACCCATCGGTACAGAGATACCGGTGATGCCCCCGGAAGTTTGGGATGCCCTTGCTGAGTGGTCTTGGATGCCTCGGTAGAGAGATACCGGATGCCTCGAGTGAGATGCCCTTGTGTGTGATCAAGGATGCCTCGGTTGTGTGATACCGAGATGCCTCGGAGTGAGATGCCCATTGCTAAGTGGTCTTGGGAGGACCTCGGTTGTGTGATACCGGGATGCCTCGGAGTGAGAAACCTATAATAGAAATATTGTGGAAGTCCGGATAAGGTAAATTCCGGAAGTGACTCGATCAGGCCGGTTGAGTTCCGGTTAGTGACTGATCGAGGGTGGATCATGTGCACACTAAATATAATTCTATTTGGCGAGTGAGTCCATTTATTATTGTTGCATTGCATCTTGATATAAGATTGAGCTTGAGAAAGGTAAGCATAGAAATGGATGCGCATAAGGTGATTATATACATAATGTGTTAATATCCAATTGTTTATGCTTGTGATATACCTCCTTTAGCATCCTAAATTGTTTGATGATTCTCTTGTAATCTTGATGACTGTGGATTGTTTAAGTTAGAGTTTTATCATTCTTTACTGGGCAAGATAATTTGCTCATACCTTACATTTTCAGATTGATAGCATGGATGTACCGCCAGTAGCTCGATACGGGGCGGTAGTACGCCTTGATGTTTCTCTTCATGACGTGTATGATCCCGACATTGACATGACTTTCTCCAAATATGAGGCTACATTATGGATGGATGATGGTAGAGCTGAGTTGATACCGATGAAGTTCGTTGCATGGTTTATCAACCATGAAAGGGAGATGTTCGGCCCTTTACCCTTTGGTGCAGGAGGACCTGGAGCTGGGACGGATGGTGCCTAGACGCCTTTGATCATGTAGAAGCTGACTATCTTTTGTTTACTTTTGAACGTCCACGTCAGCGCTGGCCGGCCAAAATTGGCCGGATGGACTAAATTGGTATAAATATCAAAAGGTTTATGACTAAATTGGTCCAATTGAAAAGTTTAAGACTGAATTGGTACCAATACAATAGGTTTATGACTTTTTTGGTATTTTTTCCTAAGTTAAATAGGTAGATTTAGGTTAAAATCATTTATGACCTGTCCAAATTTGACCCAATCCACTCATTTGTCATCTCTACTTATGAGATCGTGTGTTGCTAATGCTAGTGTTTAATGTGGCGTGGGGGTCCAATCTTGGCAAAGAGAGCGCCTTAAATTGAAAATCCATTACTCCCGTCGCAAAGTTTCCGACGTGCGTCGACTCTCCCACTCTTCTCATGCTTTTACTAGCGTGGCAATCGGTGATTCTACGAGGCTTCTATAGTCCCGGATTCCAAGCGCGACAGATCGAATTCTTGACCTTTTGGCTAATCTAAGTTTAGAAAACCGAACTCACACCTGATCCTAAATAGTTTCTACCTTGTGATTCAATCTTGTTCATCATGTGACGTCGGAGTCTGTCCATGCCGCATTTTCGGGTATTGTCCACACGTCACGTAAACAGACCTCTCTGCTAAATAAGTAAGGGGGTGTCGTCCAAGCGGAAGGCGCCACGTGCGCACGCCTCCTTCGTCGGCGAATTTGCATGGAGGGGAAGGACACCGAACTCGACAGTCAAAAGCAGGAAACGGTTCAAGATCCGAACCTTCGCAGTGTCCTCCCCACCACCACGAACCATCCCTCCGAGGAGCGTACAAAACTGTACCCTTGTCGCCACCATCGACTCCCAGTTGCAGAGTGAGATCGCCGCCACCGTCGCCGCTCTCTTCTCCGAACCCCTTCTCCAAGATCCGCTGCAGCATTTCTCGGCTTTCTCGTTCCGTTGGCGCGGCGTGAAGATATGGGGAGGATGGATTATCTTGCGATGAAGACCGATCCGGCCATGGACGATCAGATCAGCACCGACATCAATGAGCTCAAGGTTGCTGCCAAGAAGCTATTTGATCACGCTGCCCGGCTTGGCGGCATCCGCTATGGCACCACTTTCCTCAAGTGGGCTGCCTCTGCCGCCGCCATGTGAGTTCCTTTGGCTTCTTTCTCTATTTCTTTCTTTCTCCGCCGGTCGCCGTTTCTTTCGCACGGCGAACGGGTTCGGTTTTAGCGACTTTCACGAGCCTGTTTTGTGAGTTGACTTGGCAGATACCTTTTGGTGTTGGATCGCACGAACTGGAGGACCAACATGCTGACCTCGCTCCTGGTCCCTTACGTATTCTTCAGCCTGCCTCCGTCCTTGTTTCACATGCTGAGGTGATGATCACGCTGTTTCGATTGTTAGAGCACGAAATAATTGAATCGCGAGCTCAGGACAAGATCAAGATCTTTATGCATTACATATGTTGTAGCTGGTTCAGCTCGAGCTTATCTGTGCTTGTATGTTGAATGAATCAACCTGTATAAGCACGTTCGGACCAGCCGGTCGATTTTTCCTATCGACTTCAACACATCTATATAGGTTTTTAAACAGTCATTACGTGTATGCGAAGAACTGTTCTTTAAACACTTTAAGCCTTTGTTACAGTATGATCGCTGGAACGAATTTGACAGATGCAACACGATTAGTAATGTCAATGACATGTCTTTCGCCGACCTTAAACTGAACTGCCAAACAGAAGTTCGTATCGAATAGGGCCTATATTTTCAAGACACCTTGTTTCGTGACATCGCGGACGAGCAGTTGAATTTAAGCATCATAAATAGCTAGAGATCTGTAAGTTTTTTCTCGAATATATTTGTGGATAGTATGTCCTTATCGAGCTGTGATTTTCACAGGGAAGATTTTGGAAAATGGGTTGCTTTTATTACAGTGGTGCTGAAGCTCTTCTTCCCCCGCCATTTCCCAGGTAGATCCTTAAGGCTCGGTCGGTTCACCATTCGAATTATTCGCATCAAACGATACAACAGAGTGGCAATCGACCGTGCAGTTATTAAATTGACATCTATAATCTGCTCCACATATATATAATTCATTTTCCTGGTTGATCGCTGCAGAATGGTTGGAGATGCCGGGCTCGTTGATCCTGCTCGTAGCGGTGGCGCCCCACTTCTTCGCACACTCCCTAAGGGACCGCTGGATCGGGGTCCTGATATGCCTCCTCATCGGGTGCTACCTGCTGCAAGAGCACATCCGCGCATCGGGCGGGTTCAGGAATGCCCTCACGCAGTCGCACGGGATATCCAACACACTCGGGATCGTGATCCTGATCGTGTTCCCGGTCTGGGCGCTCCTGATCCACTTCTTCTAGGGATCATCCATCCTATTAATGCCTCTCTACTGTCCTGATTTGTACTTTGGCTTCGATCCTAGTGTTTGTCAATGCTTGAACTGAGGGATCCTGGTTCCTAGAGGTGAGATGCATTTTAGGGCAGGTTCTCAGTTAACTAGCGATGATGCTTTGTTGTGTTTGGTTGTACTAATGAACTGTACCACCGAGCAGTATTAAAAATGGCACCATCTTCCTATCCATCTAGCTCCATTTTGTTGTTAAAAATGGTGCCATCTGCTCCACTACGGGAATGTTCAGTTTAAGGCATCAGCAAAGCAATGACTACCCAATAAGCGAGTCCATCACCACAGCCTCATTGGGGGTGAGTGAGGAAGCCCGAGAGAGCCGAAACATCTTAGCCCACATCCATCATCCTTCCCAAACTAATCAAAGTTTGTTGAGATTGAGGATAGTTTAAGGTAACCAAACCCGTAAATTTTGACCTAGTAACCAAGTTTCACGCTACTCGAAACAAGAACCAATGGTACACCAGCATTTTTTTTTTTTACAATTTAAGATTTTAAAATAATGGATAGTAATCACATAAATTTCTACTTGACACCGGAAAAGGAAGATTCAAATTAGATCATTAATGATCCTCTATTTGTCTTTCCAATTATCAATTTCCATACTGCAGCCTCAAGTCAACAACCAGCCCAATGATGAAATGTCATCACTTGCAGTTGCTGGTACTCTTTTCTTTCTATTTCTAGTTTAATTAGAAACGATTTTAGCTTAAAGCTTAAAGATGGAGAACTCATCTAGCTATTTTTTTTTTTTTAAGTATAGCCTAGTAGGACTTATCGAACTTGGCTAGTTCTACTCGGTCAGTCCTTAGCTCTAAAATCCTTAAATCTCCAAGGACCCTTGGACCTTACACTATATGGGTTGCTCCTCTTTCTTAGAATTTTAGAGTTGATTCAATCCGAACTAAATAATACATACAGTATATATCATATATATCATATATTATATTTTAAAATTCGATCAATTTTTTTTATCAAAAAAAGAAAAAAAATCAAGAGAACTCTTCCCTTGGACCCGGTCCATCATCGGGCGCGGATCCAGGGGAATGGTTGATTTGGTAGGTCCCACGGTAATTACGTGGTTGAGTGGGACCTGTCGAATCAACTCGCTTCCCCCCTGTCGAATCAATTCCCTCCCCATCGAAGCCCGTTGGGCCTAGTCCGGCCCAACAAGAAGGTCCAGTGGGCCCAACCCGAATTCCCGCGGTGCCCCGACCTATTCTCTTTCCTTTCCCACTCGCCTCGATTAACGGTCAAAACCCTAGCACGCCGTTCGCTCCCGGCTATATAAACCGAGCTCGACTCCCACATCCTCCGCACCGACGATCCTCAACCCTTTCAAGTCACTCGCCGCCGCCGCCGCCGCCGCCGCCGCCGCCACCGCGATCCGAAGCACTCCAGTCAGCGTAAATGCTCTGATTTGCCGTCGCGATTTGCGAACTTCTGTTCCGTTTCCGTTTCCGACGGTCGATTTTTATTTCCCCCATTCGCAACCGAGCGATTTTTTCCGTAATTTTTCGAAGCACTCGGTTACGTTTCTCAGTGACGAACAAGAATCGATGACGAGTCCGATAATTTTCCATTCTTTCTCATATCGTGACGACAATTCGAGGCATTTGTCCGAGAGAAACGCGATCTTTCTTCCTCGTTTTGACTTTTTTTTTTCCAAAGGAAAACTTGTTTTGGTCGGGGGGCAAAGTGATGATGAGTTTTATTGTCATCCGATTAACGAAGTGACGATTCGATTGAACCTCCTACTCATTCTGATTGCCCCCTAAAAAAAATTCCAAAGTTTGCGATTGGCATTTTTAGGTTAAATCGGATTGAATTTTCGGCTTAGGCATTCGGTTGCGAAAGTCGGGTCGGGCTCTAGTCAAGCCTGCCCTGTCTATGTCTTTGGGTTGATGGGCAAGTTGCTTACGAATTAAGCTCTTGGCTGGAGGGCCTGGCTTTAGGCCCGTCCTTTCGAGTTCAAGGCCTCTGTTTGCTTACTTTTTACACCTTTTTTTGTCTTTTTCGAAATGCCAATAGTGATGGTTTGATAGTATAATTTGAAAGTGCATTGACATGTAACTTTGCACGAATTGTGAAGGGATTTTGCTATTCAAAAAAGAAAAACAAAAACTCAAATCGGCAAAGGAGGACGACCCCAAGTATGGTGCCTTGGTGCTAGATCTAGCTAGATCTAGCTGGTTGGTCTCTCTCGTTGACCCTTGAGCCCTTTGTTGGGACATTTTCTGAAATTATAATACTTTAGTAAAGACAAAGTTGGAAGAAAAAAATGGCAATGCTAAGCCCCAAAACTAAGATAATGGACATTCAATAAAGTGGTCGCGGACTGGAAATTGCCAAAGGTCTTTTAATAAAGTGGTAACCATATGTAGACTGTATTACAATTAAATTCTAGGGAATTTTGAGCGAACTTTGTGGAACATTTTGATGGTAACTAAAACTTTAGGGGGCATGGGTCTTTTATGCAAATTGGCGGTTGAGCCTAACGATTTATGTCGTCTTTTCTCTCCCTCCTTGGGAAGCTTTTTCTATCGATTTCGATCTGAAAGTATTATTTCTACCTCCCATTTTGTGCCTTCAGTCCTCCATCATCTCCACCAAAAGCACCATGGAATTTGATATGGAACCTGAAAAGCCCTCCAAAAGTCAAGATGTTTATTTGGAGTCTAAGCTAAAACGCTATTCCCACAGCAGAGAACTTGCCCTCATTGTCGCAAGAACATAATTTTTCTTCTCTATGAATGGACCAAAGCGGTCTGGATGCACCCTGATTTGAACATTATAATCATAGATCAAGGTTTGAGACTGAATGGAAGACTGGTTCCTGGAGAAAGTAAACAATTTTAACAAAATTCCCTCACCAGAGCTAATAGCCAAGATCCTATGGAACCCGGGAAAGAACAAACATAGTCGACCGAGAGCTCACCCACCTGCCATATGGAAGCCACCGCCAGAAGGGACCCCCAAAATTAACGTTGATGGGTCATTTGTGGAAGAAGAAAACAAAGGTAGTGTCTCCTGTCTATGCCAAGAAGCCTCCGGGAAGATCATTGATGGTTTTGCAAAGAAGGCGCAAGCATCTTCCCCCGACCAAATTGAAACCCTAGCATGTTTGGAAGCACTTCGCCACTTCAGTTCGTGCTCTGACCAAAAGTACCAGCTTGCCTTGGACCGTAGCTCTTTGATAAATGCCCTCACAAATCAAGATAATTTATCTTGAGAAGTACAGTCGTTGGTCTCTGCGTACAAAACTCTGATGGGCCACTTCAAAAGCATAAAATTGGCCCACTGTCCAAGGGAAACAAATCTAGTGGCGGGTTAAGTCTCTAAGGCCCACAGACGAAAGTAGCTCTCTAGTTGTTGGACCTCCAATCCCCCGAAAATCCTATCGGATCTCATCTGTTCCGAGGCCAATTTTTCATGTAGTGGGAGCACTTAAAGCCATGAATGAAGCAAATTTTTTTTACCAAAAAAAAGAAAAAAGGTCTAACGATATAGACCAAATTGGACAATTTTAATAAATCAATATGCAGAACTTAGGCTCCGTTTGGTTTAGTTTTTCCAATAGGCTTTGAAAGCCCATTGGAAAAAATATTAGGCGTTTGACAAGCATTTTTAGAAGTCCATTGATCAAATGTTAGTTGAGAAGGCCAACAGCTCAAAATAGGTCCGGACTTACTTTGAGCTTTCAGCATTTGGAAAATACAAGTCCATTTATACTATTCACCCATTGACCCCTTTTTTTAACTGTTCATCTTCCCCAAAGTTGCTAAAGGCTAGCCAACCACCGACGGCCAAATTTGGCCATTGGACAGCTTCACTTAAGGTTGTGTGACCTTAGATAGCCTTGTTGGCGACCAGGCAACCTCAGACAACCTTGCTGATGGCCAGATCTGGCTGCCGGTGATTGGCTGGCCATTGGTCAACGACGGAGCTTCATCATAGTTGATTTTAATTATTTTTAAATTAATAAAAGCCTTTTTGCAAATGTAAGGTTTACTAAACGGTATTTAAGCCAAAATTACTTTTCAATACATTTTTAAAATTACAATTTGCCAAACACTAAAGCATTTTGGAAGACCCCTTTACCCTAAATGTATTCGCATTTTGCCAAAATAATTTCCTTAAATATGAACCAAACAGGCCTCTAATAAAAGTTGGAGTTTAAGGGGCAAAAGAACTAGTTGTATATATGATGCAACATAGTCAAAGCGGGTCCAAAAGTCATAAACTTATTATACGGTAGTCAATTTAGTTCTAAACTTTTCAATTGCGCCAATTTAGTTTTAAACCTTTTGATAATTTATTACATTAGTTCAAAACTTTTCAATTATGTCAATTTATTCGTAAACTATTAGATGATTTATTAATTTAGTTTTAAATCTTTTGATGATTTGTCAATTTAGTCATTTCAACTTATTTTAATTTGATGTGACGCTCCTATTAATGTGATCCTATGTAACGTAACAAACGTTGAAGATTTTTGCAATTTTTAAAATTTTTCCACATTTTTTTCTATTTTTTTTTCTATTTTTTCTTTTTTCCATATTTGCCCTTTTCGATTGCCAACCATAGATGAATGTAGCTCATCATACGTGGCACGACCAATGCTGATATGGATAACTTTTATAATTTTTAAATTTTTTTCCATTTTTCTTTACTTTTTTGTCTTTCTCTTTTTTCTTTATTTCGTATTTCCCTCTACCGATCGTTGGCCATAGGGGAAGGTGGCCCTTGGTGGCTTCTTGCAAGGGTCCCCTCACAAGGAATTGATGAAGAGAAACAAGGAAAAAAATAAAAAAAAAAAAAAAAAAAGAAAAATGTGATATCCGGATTTTCGATCAAGCCTCGAATATTTAATGATCCATGCCACGTCAATGAGCTTGTCACCAAACCACGCCATTCGAGCTACAATCACCGTGTCTTGCCACCATATCGTCAAGTCACCATGCCCCATCGCCTCATGCCGTCGTAACACCTCGGCACCATCTCATCACGTCCCTAAACCCATAGCTAGCTTCTTCTTGTAAGGCCACGAGTTGAGTGACGTGGCCATTTCAAGTTGAGCTGTCAAAGGGGTAAATGAAAGTTGCTCACCAAAGCCCATGTCTACCTCCAGCCGTCCCTCCCTTAAATGGACAACAAACTCCTTGAGTTGTCATGTGGTAAATTGAGAATTACCACCAGACAGCCATGTTTCTTTCCCCAGCAGAATTTTCCCTGAATTTCCAATGTTGACAGAAACGTGGCAATTTAATCTCCTGTGGTGCATGCATTAGGAGGTGGAAGAAGGCAATATAAGCATAAACCAATGCCATTTCCTACGACTTCGTCATCTTCACCCTCGGACTCTTCATCACGCCCAAAAAGACTACAGCCTCTCATTCTCTCTTCAGTCGTCCATCTTGGGTGGCTTTCCTTACCATTTTTCAATAACACGATGTGACGTCCTGGTAGCGTTATATATTAAGCGCAAGCGGAAATTATACAAATTATCATCATGACATGACCTATTGGTTTCAATTATCGTACTATAGTATCCCAACCTAGTTAGTTAGCATGTAAAACATGGATATTTTATGATTTGAAGCTTTTCTAACACCCAGTCACCCTATAAGAGTCATGTCACCTAGCGTTAGATAATTCAACTAAGAACACATATAAGGATCGTGAAAAGCTTTGCTTTGTTAAACCATTCGGGTTTACATATGTCGACCTGGATTACTTATAAGTCATTCACCTATGTACAACATATATTTACATATTTTTGAACAAAAGTGTAAGTAATTAGCCAGGGAAAGGCTGAGAGGGGTTCCTAACTTCACTACTCCTTAGACTAGCTCATGTCTATCAAAAACAAAAGACGTCTTCTTCGACTATGTCACGAACTGGGCACCTAAGCACCTCCTACCCCAGCTCAAGTCCCCCAGCATTGAACTGAAGAGGGCAAAATAGCTCTCCTTCATGGTTTATGAACCAAGCAACAAACCTTATCGGGATCTAGTCTATCCTGCCATCGTCCATCCAAAGCATAGCCTCATATCTCATATAAGTTAGCTCGATATCGGGGTCATATACGTCGTGGAAAAAAACATCAATGTATGCTATCACCATTATCGTGCAAGGGGTGGCACGTCCATACTAACGATCTAAAAAATAGAAAGGAATGGGTAACGCTCAATAAAGAAATAATAAGATCCCAAGCTAGACAATCCACATTCGCCAAAGAAAACAAGATGACATAACCAAATAGCGCATACTTACTAAGATTGAATCATCCAAGTATAGCCAAATGAATGCTAAGATGTCACATGAATGATCACTTCATATCAAGCATACAAAATATGCATGTATGTCTCCTATTTCTAACCAGAACCTAGATGAGATGCAACAATAATAGGCGAACTCATAGGCTAAGTGGAATTATATTATAGGGTGTATGTCAAGGTCCACCCTCGATCAGTTTACCTATCGGAACTCAAACTTGTCCGATCGAGTCACTTCCAAAATCCCACATTTGGACTTCCACAATATTGCTATCATAGGCATATCACTTCGAGGCATTCCAATATCACATGACTGAGGCATCCCCAGATCACAAAGTATAGGGTATCTCACTCCGAGGCATCCCCAGTTCATATAGCATATGGCATCTCACTCCGAGGTATCCCGGTATCCCACAACCAAGGCATCCATGATCACACACGAGGGCATCTCAACTCCAAGACATCTCGGTATCTCACTTAACCGAGGCATCCAAGATCACACAGCATGGGCATCCCACTCCCCGGGGCATCACCGGTATCTTAGTACCGATGGAAATCTCTTATTCATTTAATTCACACATTCCACACATCACACCTCTGAGTCATATCACATCACAGCATGCATAAGACCTCAAGAGCACACAATCATTTTAAGTAGCACTCAATGCTCACATAACATTTCATTCATGTCGCACTCATTGCACACATGTGCCACAATAAGTAACCATACAATGACCACACTTCGAATCATGGAAGAGACATGCTCATGCACAAACTAACCATTATTACAAGACCATTAGACACCCTTTATGCCATGAAAATCAGGTACAAGAGGCACAATATCAATTGCACAGTCTCTAATCAAGGCAGAATAAAGATTAACATGAGCAATTTTAATCATACAGGCAAAAAGTGAATCAAATCTCATCAAAATGCTACGAAATTTTAGTAGTTATAGAAGAGACATAGATTAACATTTTCCATGAAGAAGCCTAAGCATATTTATCATTATATAAAGAGCAGTAACTTGCTGTCTTTACCCCTAAATTCTGCAGCAACTTCCAGTTTACATATGTATTGAAGAAAATTTGTTTCGCTATTCAAACCTCGACCATTTGTTCTCAAATTTTGATATGTTGTTCCTAAAGATGTGTCATACAACTTTCATGAAAGGTTTAAGGTCCAACTCCATCTAGAAAATTTCATAAAATTCATAGAACTCCCTAAGGTTCTACTGTTTTCCATAGATTAGTTTGCTATTCTAAGGGAGGAATGTTCTCACCAGCTAACTTATGTAAGAAATCTCTAACAACCAATAGTGGAAGCCTAAAATAGTTGGTGCGCTCTTAAGAAAATTAGTTAGTTTCCTCGACTACACATTTAAGACTCCAAAATGACGCATAAACTAGTAATTTCTACCCTTGTCTTCCCCGAACAAAGCATCCCGAGCCCTTGTCTTCATCTACAACTACATCAGGTTATTTAGTTTGTCCACAACCTCTTTAAATACCTCGACACCGCTTCGATAGAACCCACAAGTGATCTCAATAGCTTATAGACTACACACAGCAACCTACAGTTCAACCGGTGGCTAGAATTCGCCTCCTAATCCCTCAAAATCGACATGCAACACCCGTCTATCACTCAGTGGTCGTCTACCCACCATCTCGACAAACACACTAGACACGTGTTGGCATTTTAGCATTCCTTATCTTTTCAGGGCCTATTCGAAAGAGAATACAATACTTATTGATCATGAATATCTGAATAGTATGAAATGTTCTGTGGATATCTTTGCTTCGGAACAAAACAATTAGAATTAGGCTCGGTCAACTGGAATGTGTATTATCCATATAAGGGATCTCCCTCGTGCTCGATTCTTTGACCATCCGAACCCCGATCATCACATGTAAAGACCAACAACTCCATTTGAAATCTAACTTATTCCAACTCAAAACAGAAGCATCAAGACTAATCTTCCATCATTTAGCATGCTCCGCAAGTTCCCTCGACAAACATAAATTCTAGTTTAGGACCTCATCATTTCCTTACCTATGGCTCAGCTTTGCTGGTGGCCCGCTTCTATTTGGAATTCTGCCCTCAAACACACACAAGAAGAAGAAGAAGAAGAAGAAGAAGAAGAAGAAGCTGGGGTCATCGTGCAAGTCGTGCGAGAGAGAGAGAGAGAGAGAGAGAGAGAGAGAGAGAGAGAGAGAGAATTTGGGTTTGTTTAGGGAGAAGAAGTGGCGTGAGGTTTGAGGAATATCAAATATGAGTGTATAGATTTTATTTTAAATCCCAATAATAGATATTATTAGGAAGAAATGATGATGTCTCCTCTGAAGGGTTCGGGTTGGAGAGAAACCAAGAGGGAAGAGATGAAAGTCGTGACTCCCATGCATGCATTCTTCTTCATGGTTGACACTTGACACTCGAGAATGGTTAAGATCAAGTTCTACTTTGTATCGTTAATTAGTCTAATAGTTTCTAACCTCCTCTACTTAATTTCGTTTCAAATCCACAAAATTTTTTATCCTTTGGAAACTATACGAGTCCATGAGTCCGCATGAATCTAATTGACATATTAATGTCTCTGCGCTAATCTACGATACAAATAAGAATTACTCATGAGAAATTACTAAAGTTAGTGTTCGATAATAAAATTACAATCACTTATAAGTTTTAATAAAATTCTAATAAAATCTCGCATAAGACTTAACCTATAATCTTAATCGAAAAAATTAAAGCGCTTGGGCCTAAATACCCGTCTCTGGCCCACCGAGCTCATCCCACGACACTTCATGGCCCACTAGACTTAATTCATAATTTTAAGAAACTCGACTCTTGGCTCGTTCCAAATCAAGCCCAAGTCCGTAGCTCATCCTTTGGTCGATCAAGCCCGTGCTCAATATCTTTGTATAGCCCGTTAACTATTTAAGCTCATACTTTCCTCACGGGCCATCTGCTTTAAAATAATTCAAGCCCATAATAACCCGATTATACTTATAGGGTCGGAAAATTTAGAATGTCACACACGCCCTGTGCGGCCATTCGCTCACGTCGTCTTGCCGTTCCAATCGTCGTCGACAAGAACACAAAGCAAGTAGATGCTACTATTTTATACTCTGTGAATTCCATCATTGCTCCACGAGATGTATTCCTTTGGATTTCCGCAAGTTATTGTTATTTTGTGCAAGTCGTGCTTGTTGGTGAATTTGGAAATTTTGCCTAGGCGAACTTCTTGCATCTAGGATTATAATGGATAGAGGTACTACATTATGAATTTTGAATACATTTTGACTTATATAACACGAAATTGGGAATGAGACTGTGACTGGATGATCGGTTGGGTCATGGTTAAAGACTAGCAATTTCGATGGTGATGCTATAGGAATCCTCAATTTGTAAACACTGTCCGTTGCTACAATGGATTAGTTCAGATGTTCATGTTGGAATTATGCCGATCTTCCCTGTGCCGGTTTATTGGTATTATGTTTGACTTGATTTCAGTGTTTTGGGGTTCTTGTGGTCGTGGCTTTTCATTGGGCCAGTTACATATTTTTTTTTTTTCTTTGTGTGCTTCGATTTTGGAAATCATCGTGGGATTTGTGAGGTCGGAGGGTAGTAGACGATTCAAAGAAATTTTGTTGGGTGGTGTTGATGAAATAATCTTTCATTTTCTTTAGGAGGGCACTAAGAATAAAACACTTTGAACACTAATTTTTGATTTAGATTTGTCCTTCAGTTTATCATTTTTTGGGGTGAATACATGAATATTCTAATGTCGCCGATTTTTGTATTACGAATTTTGGGGCTTTGCTTATACTTGGTTTTATATTATCTTGGATTTTGAAACTTGAAATGTTTCATTTTGCATTGGAAATATAAAAAATATTTCAAAATGAATCATTGAATTACTGTTCCATAATATAAATGTGGTGAATGTCGTTGATCACCATAACGACGATGCCCCAAGTGTCGAGATGCCTGGAGGGGTGTAACACGGTGCCCTCCGGATGCCTACGAGATATAATAAGGGTCCCTCAGAGGTCCTCGCAATGCCCGGTGGGGTGTGAGATGCCTGGAGGGGCGTAACATAAAGCCGTCTAGATGCTTGGGGAATGTGATAAGTGCCCCCGAAGGTCCTCACGATACCAGTTGGGATGCGAGATGCTTGGAGGAGTCTAACACGATTCCCTTCGAAAGATGGCGGCAGTTGAATCTAGACTAATTGAGTTCCCAAATTTCCATTTTGCTTCCTAGTATAATGTTTTCGTAAATTTCTTTTAGAGCCGCTACAAGTTGAATTCGATTTCGTGTACTTTATTTTTAGGATTCCGTCGAACGGGTTATGATAGATTCACGTAATATAGTCTAGTAGACTTTTGCTTACTGAGTATCATGCTCACCCTTGGTGGATTATCATTTTTTTCAGACTCGTAGGTATGCCTCTGCTACTCGGGTCCTCCATGATGCTCTATGGTGTCCTGACAGATCTCATGTGAAACCAGACGGAGTAGGTCGACCTCGACTTCCCAGAGGTTACATTTATTCGGATCACTGCGATCCTAACTGTTGATGCTAGCCTCCCATCGGGCTCCGTGCTGATTGGATTTGTCTCCCTCTACACCCGGATCGGTGGGCGTACGGTGGGGTCACTCCCACTTCTAGACGGCGATGATAATGGCAACAACGGAGTTGAATTGAAGGAGGGCCCGGGGGACTAGGGTGGCATTTTTGGCGAGACCAAGACTTGTTACATTGGCGGCCGTGTAAATAGACAGTAAAATGGTTGGGACAATATTTTGGATATAGTTAGGAGAAGAAACCTTTTAACCCTGATGTACCGACCTAGGTCGTCTACAATAAATGAATAAATAAAAGTTCCTATTTTTATATTTATATGTGCGGCGATTTAAATTATAATGCATTAAGTTGTCATTACACGTTTTCGCATGCTAAAAAATAAAAATAAAAATAGTTGGAACGTCATAGTAGCCGTGACGTGTTGGGACGTCGCAAAAAAAAAAATTAGAAATTTTTTTAAAAATTACAAAAAATCATTAAATGTCAATGTTGATCGTGCCATGTAAGGTGACTAATGCTGATTGGACTGTCACGTCAATAATTTTCAGTTAAAATTAGCTAGAATAACTAAATTGACAAATTATAAAAGATTTAACACTAAATTGGTAAATCATCTAAATGTTTAGAACTTAATTGGCATAATCCAATAGTTTAGAATTATATAGGTAATCATCAGCAAGTTTATGACTGAATTGACTGTTGTACAATATGTTTAGAACTTTTATATTAATATTCCGGGATCAGTGCACCAGCAGTCCTAAAACTTGTCACGAAAATGCATTTGAGTCCTAAAATTTGCAAAAAGTGTAAATAAGTTCTAAAACTTGTCAAAATGTTTCATTTGAGTCCTAAAATCGACACCATTAGCCTTTTCCGTTAAAAATGATGATGTGGCATTTAAAATTAATTTTTATGTTCCACGTGGCTTTTTTTAAATGATTTATTATTATTATTATTATTATTATTATTATTATTATTATTTTAAAAAATAGATTTAAAAACTAAAAAATTAGATTTATTGATTTTATCTTATTTTCAACACAAAAAAAAAGAAAAAAGAAAGTTTATTTAAAAAAGAAAACAGTTAAAAAAAAAAAAAAAAAAAATGGCAGCCTCGCCGGAGGGGCCGGCCACCATCGCCGGAGCGTCCCGGCGACGATCGCCGCCCGGGCGCGGGTGGCGGCTCTCGCCCAGCCGGGCGAGGCCTCGCCGGCCCCAATCGAGGGCCGGTGACCCTCGCCAAGCTCGGGCAAGGGTGCTCGTCGCCGCCCGAGCGAGGGCCGATGAGGCATCGCCCAGCCGAGCGACGGTCGCCGGCCCCCGCGAGGGCCGGCGACACCTCGCCCGAGCCGAGCGACGCCGCCGGCCGCCAGAGTGAGGGCCGACGAGGCGTCGCCCGGGCCGAGCGACGGTCACCGGGGCCCCCGCGAGGGCTAGCGACCTCTCGCTCGGGCCGGGCGACGACCACCGGCCCCCGCGAGGGCCGGCGTGCCTAGATCTAGGCACCCTCGCCCGAGCTTGGCCTTGCCTTGCGGGGGCCAGTGAGGCCTCGCCCTGGCCGAGCGAGAGCCGGCCACCGGCACCCAGCTCCGGCGACGGTTGTTGGTCCCTCCGGCGATGCTGCCATTTTTTTTAAAACTGTTTTCTTTTTTAAATAATTTTTTTCTTTTTTTTTTGTTGAAAATAAGATAAAATCAATAAATCTAATTTTTTAGTTTTTAAATCTATTTCTTTTTAAAAAATGAATAAAGAACCATTAAAAAAAGCCACGTGGGAAATAAAAATTAATTTTAAATGCCACGTCATCATTTTTAACGGAAAAGACTAACGGCGTCGATTTTAGGACTCAAATGAAACATTTTGACAAGCTTTAGGACTTATTTGCACTTTTTGCAAATTTTAGGACTAAAATGCATTTTCGCGATAAGTTTTAGAACTTCTGGTGCACTTATCCCTAATATTCCTTAGTTGAAGCTATGTTTTTGTCGCATAACTTGACTATGTGGGTTTGGCCTAATATATCGGATCGAGTAGGATGAGTGTTGGGATATGATATATTCCATTAGGCCAAGGATTTGATCTTTCAAGGATGTGGTTTGACTTGCTAATCTTCATCTAGAGGGTTTTTAAGCAATATTATGTATTCAGATTATTTGACTAGAAGAATATCTTCTACGTTAATGAAAGAGAATTACATGTATGGGGGTATGCTAAGGAGTGAAATATGTTGGAAATTTCATATATTATGGGCTTATCTTAATTAATATAATTTTCTATTTTAAATAATTGGGTTAATGGATATTTCAATATTTGTTAAACCCTTAAGTGATTTTATTGAATTGGGTTTTGACATCTATTAATAACGGGCCTAGTTGAGCATTAAAGTGTATGCAATTGTGTTTAACTAAAATGGGTCCAGTTAACACGCTACTGATTATGGTTTGTTAGGTCTCATCTCTATCCTATAAATGGTAGGTTATACTTATTAGTTGCTTAATCTCATTAAAAGCTGCTATACCGAAATAGGTCATAGAGAGGAAGATCTGGCATTTCAATAAATCTCTAATTATCAGGTTGATCTATTATTTTTCTTCAATTGAAGCAATGGCTCGAACAAGTAAGTTTTAACTCCGCTGTGCTTATTAATTTCAGTGTTTTACAGTCATATTTGGATCCGATTGTTCTTGATTAATTAAATTATTTTATATGAATAATTTTCTACATGTGGTATCAAAGCAAGTCATATATAATTGTAGAACCCAAAATTATTATTATTATTATTATTATTATTATTATTATTATTATTTATGAATAAATTCGAAATTTTCCTTTTGAGCCGAATATTGGCGTTATTTTTTCATGTGGATTTTTTGATTGATTGATTTTGAAACTTTAGGGTTTTTGTTCTACATGTCAAGATCTTTCTAATCATATATAATTTGTATAATTTCGTTGAGAATTGAGTGAGAATTTGAAATTTGAAATTATAGGGTTTATACATGGAAAAAGTTCTAGAATCTGAAATTACATACAATTGATTGATGTTCGTTATAAATTATTGCATGGGTATTGTTTTATATATGTTTTAGCATATTTTGGTTGCATTAAGGTAAGTTTTTTTAGCTTAAACAAGAGAAAAACGAATTTCGACCATAGGTGTTTAGGTCTGAAATTTTGAAAATTGAATATGGAAAATTTTCTCGTTTGTTCTTTGTTTAATTCATTCTAGTTGATTATATTGATGTTAGAAGCAAGATTCATGAAAAAATTCCATAAAAAATCAACCATAATGTGTGTATTTTGAGTTTCGGGTCGAAATCGGGTAATGTGACTTGGTTTTGCATATTTCCGTGACCCGGTTGGTGGTTGAAGAAGACCTCCAGCCGGGCGGCTAGGCTTGTAACATGGGTGTAAGCCCATTGTTCTTTTATTTTGTTTTTTGTTACTGGTTCTGGGTGTGAGCCCAGAACCTTTCTTTTCTTCATGGTTGACGGGCTCACGCCCATCAACATTTCTTTTGTTCTTGTTCATGGGCTCACGCCCATGAACCTTTGTTTTTCTTCATGGTTCATGGACATGCCCATAAAATCTTGGGTTTGTGCGGGTTTGGGCCTTTTGCAATATGCTGGCCCGCCCTTTCCACATAGAGAGCTGGGCTTGGGCTCCGACATCCGTTTTAGGCTGCTAGCGAGTCAGGGCCCCGCGGAAGGGTCCAATACTTTATAATAATAATAATAATAAAATTGTGGCAAAAATTGTTGTTTGATAAATTCAATATGATCTTGGGAAGCACATGTTGTAAAGTGCTTCATATTGTTAGATGAATTTTGGCATAAATTTTGGAGTTCCCTATTGATAAAAATTTATATATATATATATTTCCCAAAGGAAGTTATTATGTATATTAATTTGGAAAATTGCAGAAAGATTAATTCCCAATTTAAAAGATGTGGATGTATAATTGAAAAACATTTATTTTCCCAAAGGGGATAAATGTTTTGAAAATTATATGTAATTCCCCTCTATATTGATATTATGGAGATGTATAATTTGAAGGATTTGTTTGCCTAAAGGGGATGGATCATTAACAATTATATGTAATTCTTCTTGTTGTTACTTTATAAATTTCATGCTGTGGAAAATAATGGTGCATTATACACTCTGCCCAAAATGGGAGTTTATAATGTACTAATTATTTTTGTTTAATTGCTTATTGCCCATAATTGATCTTATTGCATTATGTGTGAAATAGTTACCTTTGCTGTAAATAACAACAATGCCATGGTTGAAATGTTAACTGAATAAAATATTATACCGTTAAAGACTTGGTCAAAAAGAGAGACATTATGATAAAAAATATCGGAACTAAGTCCATGTTGGCTAATCCTATAACAAAAGGCTTACGACTTATTTTGTTTAAAGAATATGTGAAGAATATGGATATTTTAGATTCTTTTGATTTCTTTTGTTAGTGGAAGTTATATAATTGGTATTTTTGGATATTATAGTTATATGCAAACTGATAATGCTTTCATGATGTCTATTAGAGCATTTATTTTCAACGATTATTATTATTGATTCTATTATTATCCTTCATCCTATTGACTGAGAAATGGAAGTATAAAACAGTACATTTTAAAGACAACTAGATGTCACTAATTATGATATCTCATATTGAATTGTGACATAGTCATGCAATTTCATGTTGTTTAGAAATTACCTTGATGCAGTTTCATGTCGTTGAGAAATTACACTGAGGACTAATAAGAAATAATGTATATTTTGATCACATATTGGCACTATTTCTTACTATACTGCTAGGCTCATGATCCATGAAAATATAACGCTTATTATATGTGATTATGGAAGGTCATGTGTTGCGGTATTTTCTTAACACATTGATCTCTATAGTCCTATACTGAGATTATATAGGATTGGATTGGTTTTGAGATGCCGTTATTGGAATATTATTTTTTAAAATTGTGGCCACATAAAACAAAATTTTCAATTATTAACCCAATAGTGTCGTTTTCAATATAAGATCTTTTTCAAAATAAAAATAAGTTAATTAATGTAGCCCAAGTGGGAGAATGTTGGAAATTTCTTATAATATGGGCTTACATTAATTAATTAATTTTCGATTTTAAATAAACGGATTAATGGATATTTCAATATTTGTTAAACCCTTAAGTGATTTTATTGAACTGGGTTTGGGCATCTATTAATAACGGGCCTAGTAAGTAGCAAACTGTAGACAATTGTGTTTAACTGAAACCCGTAATAGGAGGGGCCCAGTTAACATGCTATTGATTAGGGTTTGCTAGTCCCCTCTCTAGCCTATAACAGGGTATGTTATATCTATCAGTTGCTTAATCCCATTGAAAATTGATAGAGAGGAAAATTTAGCATTCCAATAGATCTCTAATTATCAGGTTGATCTATTATTTTTCTTCAAGTGAAGCAATGGTTCGAACAAGTAAGTTTTAACTCCACTATGCTTATTAATCTCGGTGTTTTACAGTCATATATGGATCCGATTGTTCTTGATTAATTAAATTATTTTATGTGAATAATTTTCTACAAAATAGCCATGTTTGTTTTATACCAATTTGCTGCTCCAAATGTTAAGATCTCAAGAAATAACCTAAGGTGAAGAGTAACAAAATAAAGGGACAAGGAGGAGGTAAGATCCAATGTAAGATCCCTTGGTTGAATGCATAAGGAACTTTGAATTGTGTTTTGCCTAAGGGTAGAGGTGGCAAATGGGTGGGTCGGGTCGGGTATGGGTCGGGTCGAAAATGGGTCGACCCATATTTGACCCATTTAACCCGTTTTGACCCATATTCTCAGTAATGTAAATCTAGTGACCCATACCCGACCCGACCCGTATCCAACCCATACCCGACCCGACCCGTATTGCTAAAACTTATTTATTGTTAAAACATTTTTATGTAATACAAATTTTTTAACAATTTTTATGCAATACAAATTTAATGGAAAATTTTTATAATTCTTTTTAAAATATTTTTAAAAAATCGATTTTTTAATTTTTTTTAAATATAATTTTTAATTTTTTTTAAAAAAATATAATTTTTAATTATTTTTATTTTTTAAAATAATTTTTATAATTTTTTTTTAAAATATAATTTTTATTTTTCTCTTTTCTCTTTTCTTTTTTTTTTTTTTTTCCTTCTTGTCGCCACGACGACGGCGACGGCCCGGCCAAGCGAGATCGAGCTCGCCGGCGTCGGCGGGGCTCGATCTCGCCGATCCGGCAAGGCCGAGGTTCCGCCTCGACGCCGGCGAGCTCGAGCCTCGCCGGATCCGGCGAGTCTCGAGCCTCGCCCGATCGTCGGCGAGGCCGAGACTCGCCAGATCCGGTGAGGCTCGAGCTCCGGCGTCGGCGGGCCTCGGCCTCGCGATTTGGCGAGATCGAGCCTCGCCCAACGTCGGCGAGCTCGAGTCTCGCCAGACGGCGAGGTCGAGGCCCGCCGTCGCCGAGAGCTCGAGCCTCGCCGGACGGCGAGACTGTCGCCGGGCTGGCTGGCCGTCATCCCCCGCCGGCCACGGTAAGGAATGAAGAAAAAGAAAGAAAAAAGAAAAGGAAAAAAAAAAAAAAATTGAAATATGAAAAATAATTATAATTTCGATTTTTTATTAAAAAATATTTTTATAAATTTAAAAAAGGCCAAGGGTTTAACTTTAAAATGGGTTTCTTTATAACCCATTTAGACTATTCTTTTTGTGTTTTACATTCATTTGACCCATATTTAACTTTCACTGACCCATTTCTCGACCCATATTTAACATTCACTGGACCCATTTTCGACCCATATTTAACTTTTACTTAACCCATATATGACCCATTTAACTAAAAATGGGTCATAATATGGGTTTTTGACCCATATTGCCAGCTCTACCTAAGGGTTCCATTTGCTTTTAGTTGATCCTCCTCCTCTTTAAAATGTATATTACATGAAAATCAATCAGAGAAGGCAAATACAAGAGAAGATAAAGATTAATATAGGGTTGCTGTCAGATTTTGAAAGTCCACATTGTATGCATTCATTCTGATGCTGCCCTTGAGAAAGAGAGAGAGGGAGCAGAACTCAAGCAACACGGCAAAGAGAGAATCTCTCATCCGGCCACCATCATCATCCACAACTCTTCCGACCCGAAGTATCTTTATCGCACACCTGGACAGCGCCACGTGGCGAGCCCTGCAGCCAGATGCATCACCTCGAACCAGCCAATCAAAGACCGCCTTATCCTATCTCTTTATCTTACCCAAACCACGTCCACCAGATTGATTCCCCTCCCCGTCCTCGTTTTCAACCTCGCTTATCTGCAAAACCCTTTTTCCTTCCTTCTCCCACAGACTTCGCACAGAGTGTTTGAGAGCGAGAGTAGGGAGAAAAAATGGCGGCTTCACTACAGGCGGCAGCTACTCTCATGCAGCCCACCAAGGTGGGGAGGAGCAGCAGCTCGCAGCTGCGGTCGTCGCAGAACGTGTCCAAGGCCTTCGGGCTGGAATGCGGTGCCGGCTCCAGGGTGACCTGCTCTCTCCAGGCTGATCTCAAGGACTTGGCCCAGAAGTGCGCCGACGCCACCAAGATCGCCGGCTTCGCGCTCGCCACCTCGGCCCTCGTCGTCTCGGTATGGAGATCGAGCCACCCTTGTCAGTTTATGTTGCTCCCTAACCTTCAGAGGCTAACATGGTTGAATTATTAGTGTCCTTGAAGTAGTTACTGCTGTTCTCTCTGCTCCTTTCGTGTTATGTTGTGTGGGCGATGGATGGCGCTTGAAATTGGAAGATTGTTATTGAATAGATCGAGGGGCCAATCTAGAGAAGGTCATTAAGCATTCGAATAGTGATGTCGGGTTGTGCTAGATTCCCTTCTCCAGATGCCGAAGTTATCCTACTCTCTTTTCAGCACGCCTTGCGAAACTATGCATTCGTCCTTAGCTGCCGAGAGTTCACTGGCTGAAATCAGTTCTTGATATGGTCGGTAGGCTCTGATGGTGAAGTCGTAGAGGCGTTCAGTCTTCGGTAATTGATTGGATCGTCCGGATTGATGTTTGAAGCATTCCTGCCACCGAGATGCATATACTGGTTTGATCAAGAACTGAGAGATCAATGCTTTACTTTAAGAGAGTGTAATTGAAACTAAGTCCTTGGCCATGCTAATCAACACATTTTTTATGGAGGTTCCCAACTTGGATCTCGATAAAACATTTCAGGAGTACAGTTTAGTTTCTCATTTGCACATTTTTGGTCTGCTTTTATAGATAGATAGATGGATATGTTTGTGATGAGAGCTTCTGGTCTTTCTCAGGGAGCCGGTGCGGAGGGAGCCCCAAAGAGACTGACTTATGACGAGATCCAGAGCAAGACCTACATGGAAGTCAAGGGGACAGGCACGGCCAACCAGTGCCCCACCATTGACGGTGGGCTCGACTCGTTCGCCTTCAAGCCCGGCAAGTACAATGCCAAGAAAATCTGCCTCGAGCCGACCTCCTTCACCGTAAAGGCCGAGGGCGTGAGCAAGAACTCTCCCCCGGATTTCCAGAACACCAAGCTCATGACCCGCCTCACCTACACCCTTGACGAGATCGAGGGCCCCTTTGAGGTCTCCCCCGATGGCACTGTCAAGTTCGAGGAGAAGGACGGGATCGACTACGCGGCCGTCACCGTGCAGCTCCCTGGAGGTGAGCGAGTGCCCTTCCTCTTCACCATCAAGCAGCTCGTGGCCTCAGGGAAGCCCGAGAGCTTCAGCGGGGAGTTCCTCGTGCCCTCATACCGTGGCTCGTCATTCCTCGACCCAAAGGGCCGTGGTGGTTCCACCGGGTACGACAATGCTGTGGCCTTGCCTGCCGGAGGGAGAGGAGACGAGGAGGACTTGACCAAGGAGAACATCAAGAACGCCTCGTCATCGACCGGGAAGATCACGCTGAGCGTGACCAAGAGCAAGCCCGAGACCGGAGAGGTGATCGGCGTGTTCGAGAGCGTCCAGCCATCGGATACTGATTTGGGAGCTAAGGTGCCTAAGGATGTGAAGATCCAGGGTGTCTGGTATGCTCAGCTCGAGTCGTAGAGGGGCTTTTAATTGTTTATCTTTTGAATGAACGAATTCGACGAATGAATGTGTCTATTTCTGGGTTCAGATTTTGCTAAGTCGTGAGCTGCTGAGACTATCGTCTTGTTTGTATATTAACCCTTTTTCATTAAGAATATCATTCTAAGTTTCAAGGTCAAAGAATAAGACAAATATCCAAAAAGTTTTAAACATATTACATTTTTACCAATTATGTCCATTCGGCCATTGGCCGTCTATTTAGCATGACCGACTTTAACGCGGACAATTAATGATAATTTTTTAATATTTTTCAAATTTTAATAATATTTTAATAATATGGAGATTGCAATTTTAGGCGAGGGTCACCTTTTCCAAGCCAACTAGGGCGACCCTTGCCTAGGCAAGGGCGGCCCTCGCTAGCCCAGGCTAGAGCGTTCCTTGCCAAAGGCCAGCAAGGGCGATCCTCACTTGAGGTTGGTGGCCTCCGCTGGCCAACGACAAGGTTCGGTGGAAGTCGGTGGAGGTAGAAAGGGAAAAGGAAAGAAGGAAAACAAAAGAGAAAAAAAAAAAAAAAAAAGAAGGAAAAGAAGAAAACAAAAATTAATAAAAAAAAATTCAAAAAATATTTAAATATCATTGAAAATTGCTCATGACAGTGCCCGATAGGGCACGTACCAATTTCTGGCCAAAATTGGCCGAATGTCTCAATTTGAAAAATGTGAAAATATTTAGAGTTCAGTTGATAAAATTGAAAGGTTTAAAGTTGAATTGAAAAAAAATACAATAATTTTAGGATTTTTTTAGACAATTATCCTTTAAACTAAAAACAATTTAGTTCATAATGATGTGTTTGGTTGGACTTTTGGGGAAATTTTTTGAGAAAATACAAATGATTTTAAGTTAAAGAGGTTTTCTGAAATACAAATTGTGTTTGTTAAATTATAATTTGAAAGTCCATTGTAAAGAACGTTCGGGCAAAATAGTATTCGGAGAGATTATATTTACAAAAGACTTTTGTGATTACTTTTGTGATTAATAAAAGAAAAAAATTTAGTCAAAAGAAAAAAAAAAGTTGCCTAGCGAAGGTTAAGCGACCACTAGAGATCGAAATTTGTCTCCAGTGGCTAAAATCTGAAGTTGCAAGACCTCATACAGCTCTTAGAGACAATTGGTGAGGACTGTCTAGGGTCGAGCGACCCCTGACAAAGGTTGTGCGACCTAGGTGACCTCGGCAGGGGGTGGCTTGGTCATGCAACCCTTGCAACTTCTCATGGAGGTCGCACAACCTAGATTTGGGTCACTGCAACTCACAGGGGGTTGCGCGACCTTGGTGAGGGCGCCTAGTCGCGTGACCTTAAGTGGCCTTTAATGGAGGTCACGTGACCCAAATTTGGGTTGTCACGACTCACTGAGGCTGCGCGACTGGCCGGTGATAGTTGTCGAGGTAGCCACAATCACGCTGACCTCTCTTCAACCCGTTGCCAACCCCTCGTAGCCATGCATAACCATGGCAGCCGACTCAACTGAGAAGAAGATCAACGATGATATCACGAGGGCAAAAATGGAAATTAAAATTTGAGTGATGATAGTTTTGGAACAAGATTTTTATATTAAACCTAAAGAGGGTATGCCAAGAATGCTGAAAGCTTAAGACAGCTTAAGACCTAATGTGGGCTTTCAGCCTTATGAGGGTTGACTTTTCCCTAATAATTGGCAAAATTTTTCCAAAACACTTAATATTTGGCCAAATGGGTTTTGGACACCAAAGCCTCTTCCCAAGGCCATTCGCAAACGCAGCCAAATTGCTTTAAAGAAATTAGGCCCATTAAAAAAACAGCTGCATTTCTCGTGGTTAATCAGCTGCATTTCTTGTGGTTCCGCCATCGGTCAATTAAACGAGTGAGTCAAGTCAAGGTAACTGAACATGAGTTCGTAAATGGGTGGTGGACCCATTTTGACAGGTTTATTCCACAGTAACGATCGATTTGATTATTAATCAGTAAGTCCATTCATAAAAATCAAACAAAATTATGTGCTAGCCATAAAAAGAGAATTGGAGCAGTATCATGGATTCTATGCTGTTCAAACATGCCAATTGCAGGAGATAATCAGTATCATAAACCAGATAAGATCCCTGCAAGGCCAACGTATCTACGCGAAATAAATCTTCTCGAATTTCACTACATTGACTGATAAAACAGTGGACTTCAGCAAATTAAAATTCCAATTTAGATGGAACCATTCGTTTTTTAAGTTGAAAGACGCTTATCGAATACTAATAATATTTACTTTGTTGGAGATGATCATCATCATAATTCAAATTGCTTCTTTTAATTTCATATAATTCAGGGATTAAGTTAAACATGTATCAAATATTCAAGAATCATATTGAATAATTTAAAAATTTTATGGAGCACATTTCACATTGAGTTAAAGTTTAAGGATCATATTTAATAAATTAAAAGTTGAAATACAACACTGCACATTAAGTCAAAGTTTATAGATCATTTACGTTGTTATTCTTGCACATTAAGCAAAAATCTAGAGACAATTTGTGCTATTATATCTAAAAATTACAATTTGAATGAAGCCATATGTTTTTCAAAGAACCGTATTTGAGAATTTCATCTCGTGCAGCTCAAACAAAAATCAAAAATATTTTTCAATTGCAAGGCGCTTATCAAATACTAATAATACTGCTTACTTTGCTGGAGATGATGATCATCATCATCGTTCAGATTGTTTCTTCCAGCTTCCCCTCGGTCGCCGATCGACCAAGGAAACAAATTCGAATTCCAAGCGAAAATCCTCGAGCAGACCCACTTCCGAAACTGATAATGATCTCTCTACTTCGCACATATCTGAAATCTTGAGATACTTCCTATTTCGGATCACCTAAGAGAAATTACGTCTCCGTTTGTTACTACTGTCATTAAAGCCGAAGAAAATAGAAGGGGGAAGAAAAAAACCTGGCGGTGCTCGAAACGGTGGAGTGTCCGGATGATGAAAAGACAGGCGGCAGAGTGGGAAAAAGGGGGAAAAAAAAAAAAGAAGAGAGGATGAAAAAATGGTTAATACCTGACAAACCCTAAACTTGTATACTTGTGACAAATTTATCTCAAACTATTTTTTTGACCACCAAAAACCCCAAACTGGTATACCTTTGACAAATTTACCCCAAATTGGTACACTTGTGACAAATTTACCCTATGTTAATTTTCGTTAAATTTTACTGTCAAATCATTGAGTTAAATGACACGTGACAGTTGACCGGTCTACCAATTTGGGATTTTACGCTCCGTTTGTCATAGTTTACATTTTTTGTAATTTTTTTTGTAATATTAATCTAATTTAGCGGAGGGTATATTTGTTACAAATTTACTAGTTTAGGGTTTTTTGTAGTCGAATAAATTAGTTTGGGGTAAATTTGTCATAAATGTATTGGTTTATGATTTGTTATGGTTAGTCGGGGTAAATTTGTCACAGGTGTACCAGTTTGGAGTTTTTCATGGTAAAAAAAATAGTTTGGGGTAAATTTGTCACAAGTGTACCAGTTTGAGTTTTTCAGGGTATTAACCCATGAAAGAGAAAGAAAAGAGATGAAAAGAATTTTTTTAAAAAAATGAAAAATATTAAAATATTTTTAAAAATTTTCATGTCAACACTATTTATACATCGTAGGATGGCCAACGTCCACGTCGGTGATTTTCGACTAAAATTGGCTAGATGGATTCAAGTCAAAATGTAAAAATATTTAACACTCAATTAGGAAAATTGAAAAAATTATGAATAAATTGATACAACTACAATAAATTTAGGATTTTTTGAACAATTTTCCCTCAAAGACTAAAATTAATTTAGTTATGAACTTATGGAATGCTTTAAAGAAATGTAGCCCGTTAACAAATTGGCTGCAATTTCTCGTGATTCGGTAGTTAACTTGTCAAATGAGTGGGCTGAGTCAAAATAACTTAATGTTCATAAGTGGGTTATGGACCCATTTTGACAGTCTATTTCATAAGAAGAATCAATTTGATTAAATTAATCAATAAGTCCATGCCATGGTGAAGAAAAATCAAACAAAATTATGTGCTGGCTTTAAAAGAGAGCAGTATCATGGATTCCATGCTGTTCAAACATGCCAATTGCAGGATAAAATCTCTATGATAAACCAGATAAGATCCCTTCAAGGCCGAGGTAACTGAACGTGGGTATGCGAAATAAATCTTTTCGAATGTCCCTGCATCGACTGATAAAACATTCGACATTAACATATAAAAATTAGTTTATATAGAACCATACATTTTTAAGTTGCAAGATGCTTATCGAATACTAATAGTATTTACTTTGCTGGAGATGATCATCATCATAATTCAAATTGCTTCTTCCAACTTCATATAGTTCAGAAACTAAGTTCAATATGTATCAAAAGTTCCGAGATCATATTGACTAAATTAAAAATTTCATGGATCACATTTTACATTAAATTAAAAAGTTTAAGGATCATATTGAATAAATTAAAAGTTCAGGGATTACATTACACATTAATCTAAATTTTATAGATCATTTGTGTCGTTATTCTTAAAAAATTCAATTTGAATGGAATCGTACGTTTTTTTAGTTGTAGGACGCTCATTGAATACTAAGAGTATTATTTACTTTGCTGGAGATGATCATCATCATAATTCAAATTGCTTCTTCCAACTTCATATATTTCAGAAACTATATTGAATATGTATAAAAAATTCCGAGATTATATTGAATAAATTCAAAATTTCATGGATCACATTTTACATTAAGCTAAATTTTAAGGATTATATTGAACAAATTAAAAGTTCAAGGACCATATTACACATTAAGCCAAAGTTTATGAATAATTTGTGTCGTTATTCTTAAAAATTACAATTTCGTACCTTTTTTTTAGTTGTAGGACACTCATCGAATACTAATAGTATTATTTACTTTGCTAGAGATGACGATGACCAACGTTCAGATTGCTTCTTCCAACTTCCCCCCGGTCGCAGATCGAGGAAGAAAACAAATTCGAATTCCAAGTGAAAATCCTTTAACAGACCCGCTTGGGAAACTGATAATGACTCTGTACTTCGCACATATCCGAAATCTTGAGATAGTTTCCTATTTGAATTTTCTCAAGTAGCTTCCTATTTCGGAACACCAAAAGAAATTTACGTCTGCTCCAGCTGTTGCTACCGTCTATAAAGCCCGGAGAAAAGAGAAGGGAGGACAGAAAAACCTGACGGCGCTTGAAACGATGGAGCGTCCAGAAGACGAGATGACCGGCAGCGTCCCGACGTGGCTGGAGCGGATGTTCGCCGCCGGCAAATTCTACGATCCCTGCAACTGCGAGGACCGCTGCTCGAAGCCTGCCAAGTACTACTGCATGGCCTGCATGATCGTCGTCTGCGAGGATCGCATGGAGCAGCATCACAAGAGTTCCGGGCACTCGATTTTGACGGTAATTAAGACTCCGTTCGATCTCATAGCATTATGAATACAAGTTCCTGAATGCATCTTGATACTTCGTAAATTACATTGAAAAAACTTAGGCATACAAGTCTTCGGGAGTGGCCGCGTTCAGAATAGAGGACCTGAAACAGGTGTGGTGTTGGTCCGGCATCCAGCAGTACACGATCAACCGGCGGGCGATCGTGTACGTCAATCAGAAAGGAGGAGCCCATCACACGGGCTCCCCCAACGGCGACGCCAAGTGCGGGACTTGCCAGTACAAGATCTCAGCCCCGAACAACTTCTGCTCAGTGGAATGCAAAGTAAGTGAAATTTTACCCTCCTGTACCGCGTTTCATGGCATGGTTAGGAAACAAGACTGTAGTTTTCAGTGCATTTACTTTCCTTACGAGGCGGGTCGCTAGGGTTTTGCAAAGTTGTAGTTTTCCTAATGAAATTTATTTAGAAAAGGCGTCGCGAGCTGTCCGTTTGACATCATACCCTCTGCATAACTTGGTTTCTCGCTGGTGTGCGTACAACGATTTTTGCAGGTGAAGGCTGTTTTGAAGAAGATTGAAGAGAGAGAAGCAGAAGAGGCTTTGAACCGAGCGAAGAGGAAGCTGGAGATGACGAACGGCGAGAGCCCTAGCGACGCTCCGAAGAACGTCGCTGCAGGCGTGTCTTTCAGGAAGCGTCCGAGAAAGCAATCCAATCCCCAGAGGGCTCCCCTCTTCTAGATCGGTAAAAACATAGCCGAAAACCTTGAAGAACGGGTTGATTTCCTTTGATTTGGCGCGTAATTTTTTCGCCGGTTTACGTCGTTGGAACTGCTTGAAACTCCCTTCTTCATTAGGGAAGAGAAGCAGAGTGCTAATCGATGTTTAGGTTTTGAAAAGAGTCCAAGATTTGACTCTGATAAGTAGTGTTTTTCTCACGAGCAAGCAAGCAAAAAGATTAGGTATTTGACTCTGTTTGGTGAAGGGCTTTCAGTTTTCACGCATTGACGTTCCTCCATCTCTAGAGAGAGAGTTGGTTCAAATATACGCTGAGGTGTTCCTGAAAACCCAAAGATTCAAGTTTGAATAGGTACAAGAGCCGTAAAAGCATGTACTTTATCACCAATGTAAATGGCAAATTATAATTTGAGCACAAACCTCAATTGCATTATCATAGTCCTTATTTCATGTTAGTTTCATTCATGTGTAGAAAAATGGAGGGAGTATTTGGGGTTGTCGAGCGAAACCAATTCCTTTCGCGGACCCGGATGCCAATCGCATAAGCGGTAATCATAATGTGGCGTAGTACCGTGTTACTAATGTAAGGACGCAAGTATCTTGTGACTTTAACATTCAATCACTTTATTAATCATCAAATGCGGTGACGTGATACTTTTTAGGTGGCTCATGCCCTCGCGGAGTCATTGGATAAATCTTTGCTGCGTATTAAGCAAATGACCTGCTTCTCACCTTTGGCCTTAGTAGTTAGTATCGATTTGGAGTGTTTGCCAGAAAGCAGATATTCTTCTCCGTCGAGCCACCGGCTACAACATTCTTTCCTTTCACCGAGGGTAGCGGTTTGGCCGGGGAGCTTGCGGCGTTCGCCCTTGCGGCTCCTCCCAATCGCTCGCTTGTCGTGTCTCCACGTCGCGCGAATTGTCGGTCGGATCGGGCACGTAAGGCTCTTGGAACTCATTCAAGGACTCGAACATGTTCTAGCCAGGGGGTACAGTAGCACCTTCGTCCATTCGGAGACCGTCGTTGTCCATCGCGAGATGGAGAACCCGATTAGATCATTTAAATGCAATGACAGACGATGAGATCGACGCCCGATTCAGACAAGAAGAGTGGAGGGAAAGTGGTAATTTATGAGTAAGTAAACATGAGAGAGGAGAGAGGCCATGTTAATATGAAATAGGATTAATATTAAAAAAAACTTAAAATCAAAGTCAGTTCATATGTAACAAATTTACTCGAAATTAATGTTTTGACCATAAAAAAACTCAAAATGATATACCTATGATAAAAAAAAAAAAGAAAAAACTTTAATTAGTACATTTGTGATAATTCACCTTTTGTTAATTTCCGCTAAATAGAATTAATATCACAAAAAACTATAAACCGTTGTACCTGTGATAAATGGTGAGTAAAATCATAAATTTGTATACTAGTCAAATACCATGTCTCATCCAACTCAATAATCTGACAGAAAAATTTAATGAAAACTAATGAAAAGTAAACTTGTCACAAATATATCAATTCATGATTTTTTATTGTAAAAAAATTAATTTTGGATGTCACGACTGTACTCATTTGAAATTTTTCATAATATTAATTGTATACAAATTGCTGGATGACATTGATCATTGAAGCCCCATCATATTCAGATTGAGTTGGCTGGGCATTGGCTCCAGAGAAACCCTAGGCTTAGCTTAGCTTGGCGCGGCTTGTCGGAGGAATGAATAGATAATACTCATTAGTTAGGGATTTAATTTTTTTCAAAGATTATGATGTGGTCCTCTTAAGATTCTTGACACCGGGAACATGTGGAGAGTTATATTTTATGTTAAAAGTCCTAACCTCAATAGAAGATAAAACATTAATCACTTGATTTTTTTTTCAACATTAATCTAATCTAATCATGAGGATGGCTAAGGAAACTAGTAATGCTTTTAAAATGAGCCATTAGTTATAATTTTTGTATCATGACAACAAAGCACTACAACGTTTATGGACATCACCAATCGATTTTTTCCTTCTGCTTCATTTGTTTATTTTGTTTTAGTTGAGAAATTAAGTAAATGGATTATTAGAATGAAAAAAAAAAAGAAGAAAAGAACAGAGGAGTTAATCTTATTACATACTCGAGAAATAAAATTAATCAATAATGTTCAATAACTACAAATATATGCACACACCAGTCCAGTTCGATTCGAGTGGGCGGTTCTATGTCCAGGATCGAGAACTGGGTCGATACTCATTGGTTCCACTAAATTGGAATCGGAAACCGGACCGGTCCCTATGGAAACTGTAGGTTCTTGGGTGGTTTAGCTCGGTAGGTGGTTTGGGTGATTTCCGATTCTTTTGCGCACCTTTTGGTGCTAGTTAGTACCTCCAAATTAGTCTAGAAGCTCCAACAAAATGCAAATGATGCAGTTTGCATACTGAACCGGTTTGTACCACAACGGTTCAACCGGTTCGATTCGCCACCCATCCCTCCCCCCTCCCGGCGGGGCCCGCGAAAACCAGATATAATTCTTCGGCCGGTTCGTTCGCTCTTTCCGGCGACTTCCGCCGGTTCGACGGCGCACCAACTGCGAACCCGGTTCTTTCAGCACAGGGCGCTCTCCGTACGTCTATCCGCAGGCCACCTCCAATCCTCCTCCATTTCCTCTTCTTCTTCTTCTTCTCGACAGCGCGGGAGAGAGAGAGAGAGAGAGAGTTCCATTGATATCGAAGCAGAGCTTCGAGAGGAGCGTCTCCCTCCCGCCGAACCATGAACTCCTCCACCTTCCTCACTCACTCTCGCTCCTCTTCACTCCTCAACCCCTCTCCCTTCTCTCTCCCCTCCTCCGCCAGGCGCCGCCGCAGCCACCGCCGCCGCAGCCTCGCCGTCTCCGCCGACCTCGATCAGCAGCCGGCCGCCCCTCCCTCTCCCGCGCGCGGTCCCGACGTCTTCGGCGGCCCGAGGGAGCTCGTCGGCCTCCAGCCCCTCGTCAAGAGCTTCTCCCCGCCCGCGCGGCTGGCCGCCTCCGCGGTCGTGGTGGCCGGCGCGCTCGCCGCCGGGTATCGCCTGGGCCTCCGCTTCGGCGGCGGCTCCCGCAATGCCGCCCTCGGCGGGGCCGCCGTGCTCGGGGCCGCCGGCGGGGCCGCCGCATACGCGGTGAGGGCTTGTGTGCCCGAGGTCGCCGCCGCTGATTTGCATAACTACGTCGCCGGCTGCGACGACCCTCAGGCGGTCCGGAAAGAGGATGTAGAACAGATTGCTAGCAGGTCAGTTCCGTTCTTGGTATATAGTTTCTTAGTCGCTGCTTTGTTTTGGTTTACGCCTTCTCCGGTGACGTATGGTTGGTTCTGGATGAGGCTTGTACTAGAGATCACATTTCTTCCTATCGTTCTTTTGTATATCAGTGGAATTAGATTACAACTTTCTAATTCACTAATTGAGTTACGAGATATTGATCGGATTACTGTAGCAGTGCGTAGAATCAGCTTGAGCAATGTTTTTCTTCATCTGATTGTTCTGCTTTAATTGTGTTTGATTTTCATAATCTACTTATATTTTTAACATCTAATCTGTCAGGTACGGCGTGAGCAAACAAGATGAGGCCTTCAATGCGGAGCTTTGTGATTTGTACCTCAGGTGAGCTAAAACAATGAACTAATCATGCATCTATTGTGTTTCAAGCACATCTTTTATTTTTTATTTCTCTGTATGTACATAGGTTTAAAATTTCAGACGGAGCTGGCTTGAGTTGTAGTTGACGTTCAGTCGGTTGAATTGCATATGATATGTGTTGTGCAGGTTTGTCTCATCTGTCCTTCCTCCCGGAAATGAAGAACTTACAGGAGATGAAGTCGATAAAATTGTGAAGTTTAAGAGTGCTCTGGGAATTGATGATCCGGAGGCAGCATCCATGCATATGGAGGTACTATTGCTCTCGCTACTTGTGAATGCTTAAGAATACCAAATTAGCAGAGGAAGCATGATGGAGTAATGACTGGTTGAAATCGGGTCCACTTGTGTCTTCCAGATTGGTAGGCGTATTTTCAGGCAAAGGCTTGAAACTGGGGATCGTGAAGCTGATGGGGAGCAGCGTCGGGTATGAAATCCGAATTCTTTGTGGTTTCTTTGCAAACACATTATTAGCCAGCAACTTGGATACTTTTTCAAGAGTGTTATGGAACTTTATCATTTTTGGTTCCTCTCCAGTACAGGCATTTCAAAAGCTGATATATGTTTCCACACTTGTGTTTGGAGAAGCGTCAAGTTTCCTTTTACCTTGGAAGCGCATATTCAAAGTTACTGATGCGCAGGTATATGTCATTTCTTTAGGCAATGTCTGCCTGTGCAATTATTTTGATGTTGCATGGTTGGTCAGAAGTCCGATCTTAGGGTTATGAATAACAAGACTCATCTCCTCCTGTTATTCTAGCCTATCCAAACATACTTTTATTATCATACTTATGACATGAGGATCTACTAATATATCTGTCATATTTAGCTTCTTCATTGAATCAGTCATGTATCCATGTGTTTGCAGATTGAGGTTGCTGTTCGCGATAATGCACAGAGGTTGTATGTGTCCAAGCTAAAAGCAATTGGAAGAGGTGTGTATAATTACATGAGCCATTGCAAAAATGAAAATCTTGACCTTTAGCAACAAAATTAGGCTAACATTGTAAGTTTGGACACAAGATAAGCCCGCCTTTTTTTCGGGATAATGGTGATGAAAGAAACTATTTGGTCGGCAAAGTTATTGTATACCGTTGAAATCGCTTGTCCTGCCACTAAAAAAAATGTTTGTTTTTGTATTATGGACTTTGTAATTTAACCATATTAATACTTAATTCAAACAACCCTGGAGTTTCAACTGCTTATCAACCTGGTTATAATAGTTTATGTCGAGGCATATTCAATAAAACTTGGACTTCGAACTGCATTTTGTGATTGCAGCCTTTTTTGGTTGATGTTGGGCTTTGCTAGAGTTGAACATAGTACTTTGTAATTATAAGTAGAATTTGATATCTGTGTTAGATCTCAAGGCGGAGCAGCTTGAAAATCTTCGAGCAGCACAACTATCTTATCGACTTTCTGATGAGGTTACTTCATCACTTATCTTCTGGATAGATTTGATTTACTGTAGTTTTTGGTGGCATATCTTTCATACACTTTATTGGTTGGTGCAGCTTGCCGAAGATTTGTTTAAGGAACATACGAGGAAACTTGTGGAGGAAAATATCTCCGTGGCTGTGAATGTGGTGAAATCAAGAACAAGAGCAGCGTATGTCCCTTGCCTAAGTTCCCTTTGTACCCTTAGTCTGTAGATGCTGTTTGTCAAGTTTTTTAAATATTTTCAGCATGGGACAAATTTAACGGGGGAGGGGGGACTCCATCCCAACTTTCTAAATTTCCGTGTGGGCCCCAAATATAGGAAAGTACTTCACAAATATATCCATAAGTCTTGTCATTCCCCAAAATTTTCAAGTTTTTTCAAATTCCGATGTTGAAGGAAGTAATGTGGAATCCGTAGTAAAATTATTCAATTTAAGAGTTAGATCTTTCAATGATAGTGCTCCTAATTATGAATATGGTGAAGTGAGTGATGTTATGTCCAATTTGGAGAAATGATTAAGCAGGAGTTGGAGATTTGAAAAACATGTGTTAGGTATTTTGTTTCTCCATCTCTTGTCAATTTTAAAAAACTTGGAAATAATTTACTTTTCTGTAAAAGGAAATATTGTATTTACTATTGGATCTATAGTTATTTTAGTAACATTAAGTATCCATAAACGTTTATGCTCAATTAACTTATAAGAGAGTTCTGAGGAAAGAATTATAACGTGTTTGTAGTCCTATAAGTCTTAGAAGGTTATAAAGTGAGTCACATCCATATAATGATTGAAATTTCATATCATAAATCATAAAAAATTATCTTTCATACTTTTGCTACCCCCCCCCCCCCAAAAAAAAAAAAAAAAAGAAAAAAAAAAAAAAAAGACAGCTACTAATCTATTGCTTCTCCACAAAAAATAATAAATTGCTTACTCTAGATGTGTACTGACAGAATAAGTCAATCAACTGAGAATTTCAAGAGAAGTTGCCACCATAGTTATGATGGAAACAGTGTCAAAGGTTTTGTTGTTTAGAAATTGAACGGCGCTTGCTTATTTTATTGGCTTTGCCTAAAGGCTACTTGTGATTGTCTTATATATTTCGATTATCCAGGACGGCAGTCGCTCAAGTTGTAGAACAGCTAGATGAGATACTTGCATTTAACAATTTACTTGTCTCATTAAAGAACCATCCGAATGCTGATCACTTTGCTCGTGGGATTGGTCCAGTTTCCTTACTTGGTGAGGAACCTTTAAATCTTAATTTATTGGCCATGAAGTGTGTTTTCATGGAAGTCTTGAATGACTATCTCTCTTCTTCTAACTCAGGTGGTGAATACAACACTGACCGAAAAATGGATGACTTGAAGATGCTTTATCGAGCATATGTTGCAGAGTCTTTCTCAAGTGGTAGACTGGAGGAAAGCAAGGTGTGGGATTTTTTCTATTAAAATATCGTCTGCCTCTTACCTGCCCTTTGTTGTATATTACCTGGCTAATGTTGTCTTTGCTTCCTGATAACCTTACTTCTGTTGTTTCTCTGTTTCATAGCTTGTTGCCTTGAGTCAACTGAGGAATATCTTTGGTTTGGGAAAACGCGAGGCTGAAGCCATCATGCTTGATGTATCTGCAAAGGTGTATCGTAAACGACTTCAACTTGCCTTTACTTGTGGTGAATTGGAAGCTTCAGATAGCAAAGCGGCCTTCCTCCAGAATCTATGTGAAGAGTTACACTTTGATCCTCAAAAGGCCAGTGAGATTCATGAAGGTATATTCATTGATTCCTAGTTTTGGAGTGTTCCTGTGTCATATGTGATGTGTGTGTGTGTGTGTGTGTGTGTTCATTGATTCCTAGTTTTGGAGTGTTCCTGTGTCATATGTGATGTGATGTGTGTGTGTGTGTGTGTGTGTGTGTGTGTGTGTGTGTGTGTGTATTCATGCTGTGATCCAGTGGTTCTTCATGCTTATCTACTTGGTAAAACTTCTAATCACTTAAGAAGTTTGAAAAGAAGAATTTTGTTGAATGGAAAATAAAAAAATGTCCTTTGGGCATATGTGGGGCAATTTTCTGAACTATTTAGGACTAAAATTCTTATGATATTTGTGTATTGTGTCACGCATACCATTGTTTCACCTAAGTATTGATAGCATCCTCTTTCATTTTCACATTAAGAAATTTACCGGCAGAAGCTTCAGCAGTGTGTTGCTGATGGAGAACTGAGTGAAGAGGATGTTAAAGCTTTGCTAAGAATACGAGTTATGCTCTGTATCCCTCAGCAGACAGTTGAAGCGACTCACTCCAGTATATGTGGCAGTTTATTCGAGAAGGTAAAGTTTTGTCTCCTCTGATGAATTCCTGTTTCTCTGTAGTTCTTTCTACTTCGTACTTTTTTGCTTGTAATTTGCGTACTGTAAGTTGCAGTTTGACAGCAGCTTTTTTATGCTTTGGAACTTCAGTTAGTATGAAGACTACCATATCATGTTGATAATTTTGTCATTTGTATGACCAAAGTGCAGCCTATAGGTTTGAGTAGTCATTAAGAAATTTTATCACTGAATTATCATCTTAAGATAAAGATGCAAGGAGATGTTGTGCACCTCTAAATGTGAATCTTTTTCCATTGCAATGACAAGGAAAGCCTTCAATTTATCCGCAATGGTCAGGAACATATTTTTCTGATGTCTTCGGTAAATGGAGAAAATCATTGTCTTTTATCTTTTCTCTTTGCTGACTAACTGAACTATTGGATCCAGGTTGTGAAGGATGCAATTGCCTCAGGTGTTGATGGATATGATGCTGAAGTGAAGAAATCGGTGAGAAAAGCAGCTCATGGCTTGCGCTTGACAAGGGAGGCTGCCATGTCTATCGCCAGCACAGCTGTGAGTATCTGCCTTTACCATTTTTTTGTTTTTGGTTGAATTGTATCTTTCTCTTCATCAGGACATCGATGAGAGTGACTGGACATCAATATGAATGTTTCAAATGTGTTTGTGTGTCTAACCAACCTAGGAATGATACTGAGTTTGGGTAGCTAAAATGCATGAAATCACGATTGCAGAGAATTCGCAATCAATCTTAAATGGCATTACTTCCTTTGTATAGTGTGATGGTATGAGTATCCACCTCATCTAAAACTCAATCTTATAACTTGAGTGACTTTTCATGTCATTCTTAGAGGATGATATTTCAAATGGTGGCAATAGGTTTTGAGAGTTGCATGTGCAAGTGTGGGATGATAAGATATTTTTACAGTGATTTAATTGGATGTGCTGACCTTTGCTTCTCCAAATAGTTTTAAAATGGCTGGCTTTACAAGAGGAGCCTTTAACTTGTAAAAAGATTGGTGTACTCGTAACAAGTTAAACTTATAACCAATGCCAGCATAGATGGGTAGGTACTCTATAAATCCATTTGGGAGTTGTACATTTATTTTTTGAGGATGAATGCAATCTATGCGCAAGAGATAAGTAGCCATCTATGCCTGCCTTCTCCTCCTTGGGCAGGATAGCACAGGTCCCATGCTTGAGTGTGTAGCTACGTATATAATGGAAGTCAACTATCCAAAAGTTTTTGTGGCAAAGCCAGATTGAAAGTATTTTTTATCTTTGATATACATCTTGGGATCAGGCTACAGAGGAGCAACCTTATTTTTTTCACAAGGTTCATGCTGGTCATATGAGATATAAATGTTCCTACTAAAAAATCACACAAAGCTGACTGATATCTGACTGTCCTTCATACCAGCAAGCACTTCTTGGTGCTATTTTGCCATAAAATCTGCTAGTGAGATTTGTATTTGTCTTGTGCATGCAAGCTGATGCATTGAGCATGTGAACTTGCATTGTTTGAAGGTTTGAGAATCAATCTTTTGGTTATGTATTGTCTAGGACGAAAAGAAGTACATTGGTTGATATATTTCAGGCAAACATGACCTTCCATAGCCTCATAACCCATGCAGGTCAGAAAGATTTTCATAAGTTACATTAAACGAGCACGGGCGGCTCAGAATCGTACTGAATCTGCAAGGGAGCTTAAGAAGATGATTGCTTTCAATACGTTGGTCGTTACGGAACTGGTGGCAGACATAAAAGGGGAATCACCTGAAACTGTATCCGAAGAGGCCGCTAAGGAGGTAGAAAGACAAATTGAAGAGGATGAAGAATGGGAGTCCCTCCAGACCCTTAGAAAGATAAGACCCAACAGAGAACTTACAGCCAAGTTAGGAAAGCAAGGCCAAACCGAGATAAATCTGAAAGACGATCTTCCAGAGAGGGATAGGACAGACCTCTATAAAACCTATCTGTTGTTCTGCCTAACAGGAGAAGTCACCAATATCCCGTTTGGGGCACAAATCACAACAAAAAAGGATGACTCTGAATATGTACTGCTAAACCAGCTCGGTGGTATCCTTGGTTTGTCCCCTAAGGAGATTGTGGAAGTTCACCGGAGTCTTGCTGAGCAGGCATTCAGACAACAAGCAGAGGTGATACTGGCTGATGGTCAGCTGACAAAAGCTAGGATTGAGCAGCTTAATGAGGTGCAGAAGCAAGTTGGCTTGCCTCCACAGTATGCTCAGAAAGTAATCAAGAGCATTACAACTACGAAAATGGCAGCTGCAATAGAAACTGCTGTCAGTCAGGGGAGGCTCAACATAAAGCAGATAAGAGAACTCAAGGAAGCGAGCGTAGATTTGGACAGCATGATATCTGAGAAATTGCGGGAGAACCTCTTCAAGAAAACCGTGGATGAAATTTTCTCTGCCGGGACCGGTGAATTTGATGAGGAGGAAGTCTATGAGAAAATACCAGCTGACCTGAATATTAATGCTGAGAAAGCTAGGGAGGTGGTTCACGAGCTTGCTCGAAGTAGATTGTCAAATTCACTCATTCAGGCTGTAGCCTTGTTACGACAAAGGAACCAAAAAGGAGTGGTACGGAGATGAAAAGTCCTTTTTCGCTCTCTCTACATTTTTACCAATTTGTTGAAACTTGTGGACCTAGTTATCATAGAAAGAGTCCAGATGCTAGCTTTACATTATCAGTAAGCCACAATCATCATTTTTTGTAGGTTTCCTCGATTAACGATCTGCTGGCTTGCGACAAAGCTGTACCCGCGAATCCGCTGTCTTGGGAAGTCCCAGAAGAAATGGCTGACTTATTTTCTATATACATGAAGAGCGAGCCTGCTCCGGAGAAACTATCCAGATTGCAATATCTGCTTGGCATCAGTGACTCGACCGCAGCGGCCATGCGAGAGATGGGAGACACAGTAATTCAAATCGGCGCAGAGGAAGACTTTGCTTTCTGAGAACTGTGGTAATTTCTTCTCGCATCTGATTATTGGCTAAGTTTTTTATCTACTTGGAATGTTTTCATAGCAGAAGTAGCAGAGACCCCTTGTAAAAAATGGTCACATCTCACTTCACTCCCAAGTCTTGCTACACAGAGTTACAAAGCAATGTCTTGCTATACAGAAAAATCATGTAGTACTTGGGGGATAAAAATGGTCTCACTTTTCAATTATATGAAAAAATTGAAATAAAAGCAAGATTACGTATTCTTTAGTCGAGGGATTAAAATGGTCACTGTTGTCTTTTCCGTCCAAAAAAATCATACATGTCAGCTGACATTTTGGTTAATGACGCTGATGTGACGCATTTAGTTGTTAGAATCTTTAAACATAGGATCGTGGATTTTAAAATAAAGCAGTTTTCATTGAGGAAAGAAAAGGGTTGAGCAGATAAAGAGGCATAACAGCCTTCGGCTACTTGGTTGTTGCCCCTCTCTGGTTGCTTCCCCGCTGTCCTGACTATTGCATCTAAGGTTGGTGACGATTGTTGCTTTGGATCTGTTCCGTACGGAGGTCCAATGACCTTGGATCCGGACTAGATCGGCATGGCCGAGGCCATGGGAGACCCTTAGTTCTCAGTGCAAAGCCCACATATCAGCGGGTTTTGTCCAATACGCATCAGCTTGGGCATCGCTCGAGCCTGAGCGCTGCGGCGGCTGTTGGAGTCTCTGGTGATGGGGATTCCCATCTTGGTCCAGAAGTTCATTTGTCTCTGAAAATTTCTTGTTCACTTTCATATTTCTAACGCCAAAAAAAAAAAAAAAAAAAAAAAAAAAAAAAAAAAAAAAAAAAAGAAGTAGAAGAGAGCTGGAGGAGACCGCTCTATCTGTGTATTGTCAATGGTCTTTTGCATTCCTGTGGGATGTTAAGACTTTTCCGGATTTGATCATGGCTTTTACTCAGGTGTTGGTTTCGGAATCAATTGAGAAAAACGGAGGAAAAAAAGAAAGAATTTGAAAATAAGCTTTTCTGTAAAAATGGAGGATTGGTGAAAAATAGTGGGATCCTTTCATATGAAAGAAAACTGATTTTTATTTTAAGACCTACAATTCTATTTTAAATTTTTCATAAGAAAAAGTGTCACGCTACTGTATCACGTCGGCATTTATTAGTCGCGTCATTTGTCACCCTGTATCATTTGAAATAAATGGTAGCCAGTTTTATCTATGTATAATACTTTTTAACATGTAAAATGCGAGATCATCTTGATCCCTTGACTACAAGTGCATTATGGGTGCGTTTGGGAGTGGCATTTAGAAGCCACTTTGAACCCCAAAGCTCCTTGGGCCAATTTGTGGGTGTTTGGTAAAAATTTTTCAAACCCCATTTGGGGAATGCCACCTTCACAAGGCAGAAAGCCCAAGGCAGGTGGGGGGCTGCCTTGGGCTTTCACCCTTCTCGGCATGCTGAGCTTTGAGCCTAAATAAGAAAAATTTCTTCCCAAATTGTCCTCGTTGGTTTTTGGTTTTTCTGGTTTTGCCCTGACTGTTTATCTTCTTCTGTCTTCTTCATGAGCGGTTGCTAACGAAGGGCACGTAGTCGTCGGCGACCGTTGCGCTCGCCACGCCGACCCGCCGTGCCACGACCTTCGCCTCGACCGTGCGACCCTTCGGCGAGGGTCGCGTGACCCTGATCGAGAGGTCGCCGTGGAGGTCGCGCGACCAGATGTGGTCGTAGGGTGTGACCTCGCGACCTTCGCGTGACCCATCCGGTTGCGGATCCGGTCGCAACCGGATGTGGTTCCGGTCGCGACCTTCAAGCGACCTTCGCGGAGGTCGCGACTACGACCCATTTGGTCGCAGATCCGATCGCTGGCGGCGACCTTTGCGTTGCGACCAAATGGGTCGCCGACCGCGATCTTCAGGCGAACTTCGCGGAGGTCGCGACGCATATCTGGTTGCTACCAGATTTGGTCGCTAGTCGTGCTTCAAGCGACCTTCGCGGAGGTCGCGACCTTCGCGCGACCTATCTGGTCGCAGATCTGGTCGCGACCAGATGTGGTTGCCGGCCGTGATCTTCGCGCTAGCCGGCGACCTTCGCGCTGCAATAAGATGGGTCGTTGGCCGCGACCTTTAGGCGACCTCCGCGGAGGTCGCGACCTTCACGCTACCCATCTGGTCGCAAATTTGGTCGCTGCGACCCTTGCCAAACAGCTTGCATCGGACCGCCTGCCCTTCGCCGAACCACTTGCTCCTCGTCGGCGACTACTTGTTCTTGGCCGGCCAACTCTTCTTTTTTCCAAACACTATTTTACTCAAAGGTACTTCACAAAGGACTTTTACAGTACAATTCATTAAACACAATTTGCATTTTAGAAAACACCTTTCACTCAATGACCTTTGCATTTCCCCAAAAACTTTCCCCAAAAGCTTTTCCAAACGCACCTATGTTCTTTTTGCAAATTTGGCTTTTGTATTTAGGGTGCCGTGCTTTCCCGCTTTTCATGTACTATGCATTTGCTGTTGCGGTGCCATGCGGATCACCTACTTCCAGTCTTACTATTTCGTTTGCCCAAAGAATAAGATACTGAAAATGTTAAAAGCAATCAATCCTAAAAGAAAGTTGCAAGCCTATAAAGAACGTTTTCTGGATTTCAGATTCATTCTACATGCGGCATTTCCTATTATCCTCCGATGCGGTATTTCCTATTATCCTTTGTCGCGGTCCTTTAGGATTCAAAGATGGCGAAAGCAGAAGTGACTAAGATTGAATACCAGAAACTGAACAGGCATGCAACCAATGTGATTTGGTCACACAATAGTATCGTACCCGTTGATCGATCGAGCTTGTGGTCTACAAGGCTGGATATTTGATGCAACCGGGTTACGCTTTCGATTTGTTCCTCTGAGCACTGGATACGGATTTTCTTGCCCTCAGATCCAAGTTACTCTATGGTCTACTAAGCAATCGGACCCTTAATTTGACTGGATAATCAACACATATTCCAATATGATCGATCTCACGAGAAAAAGGAAGTAAACATGGCAGGAGGGAGGCAAAAAAATCGTTTAGCTGGAGTTGGTTTTGGGTTTTGGATTCTAACGGATTGCACGTGTAAGGATCAGATCGAAATTTTTTGCAATGCTTAATTAGTTGTGGGTCAGGCAAACTTGGAAGTGTTCTTAATTTAGTCAAACATGAATCAGCACAGCTGTCAAACGCAATAATCGAAAGTCCAAGTTAGGAACTTTCATTGGAAGTGACGACCACCGACTTATATGTGCAGCTTTCGGTCCCTTTTTCTCTTTTCTCGAAAAAGTAAAATAGGTAGCATTGTATACGCGTGAAATATAAAAAAAATAATATACATATAATTATAGCGAAAATTACTGTGTTAATCGGCAAAAAAAAAAAAAAAAAAAAAAGGACGACTTGGCCCTCCTATTTTCCGCACGGTTGGGAATTCTTCTCTCTTTTCGATATGATATGGAAATCTGACATAGTCGCCGCACAACAGCACCAAATAAAAGTCTCAAAAAATGCCGAGTCATCGTTCGGAATAAGTTTCAAAACTTCGAATTTTCATCTTGAGTTGTGTAATGAATTAGATTATAATAAGAATTCACGTTCTGCAATTTATGAATGTAAATAGCCCGCAAATAGAAAATTACATATTTACAATGTACATATTTACAATGTAGTTGAAGAGTGAAGCACAATTCTTTGTTCAATTACCAAACTTTCTCTAAACAAAAGTACAGAAAAAAAGAGTGAGAGTTTTTCGTTGTTTATCTCCTTACCGTCACGTTATTGAATGACCTTTTCTGACTGGAAGTAGTGATATTAAAAGGAAATACGTAATGTTGAAAGTGTTGAGGAATATCTCATAAATATATTGTTGGCATGTCTTCTACCAGCCTAAGAATAACAAAGTACTATAGCATAGGTTAAGGATCCAAATTTTTGCGCTCTTCCTCCATATTATGCCTATTTTCTCATTGCCCTGTCATCTTGTTGATTTGATTACGTCCAAAAATCCTATTATAAATGTGTAGGGCCAGCTATAGCGAGGGCCGCGACACCATCGTTGTGGCCCACGAGGCCTCAGCCAAATTCGACGAGGTCTGTGACCCTCACCCAAGAGTTGGCAGGGGTTGTTGGCCCTCGCCTAGAGGCCAACATTGGTCGCCAGGGGCCTTGTCGGCACACTGAAGAAAAAACGAAAAAGAAGAAAACAAAGGAAGAAAATAAAAAATCAATAAAAAAATTAAAATAGTGGAAATTTTTTTTAAAAAATTTAAAAATTATTCATGATAGTGCTAATTGCACAATGTAGGACCGGCCGAACCAGCACATCAATGATTTAAGATCACAATTAGCTGAAATAACTATATTGACAATCCATTAAAAGGTTTATAATTAAAGTGGTAAATCATCAAACTATTCATAATTAAATTTGTTTAATGAAAAGATTTATGACTAATTTGGCTATTGAACGATAAGTTTATGACTAAATTGGTATGATTGAAAAAAAATAAGACTAAATTAGCCACCATACAACAAGTTTAGGATTTTTTAGGTAATTTTCTCCATAATAAAAACATAGCAAGGGAAAGGTAAAAAAATTATTGAGAATTAAATTGACATAATTAAGAAGTTTAGGGGACAGTGAACTATTTTCCTTGTGAATCAACATTGCTGGTAAAAAAATCAAAATGCAATGTAGGACCGACTGAACCAGCACATTAACGATTTAAGATCATAATTAGCTGAAATAACTATGTTGAAAATCTATTAAAAGGTGTATGATTAAAGTGGTAAATCATCAAACTATTCAGAATTAAATTTGTGTAATGGAAAGGTTTATGACTAAATTGGCTATTGTACGATAAGTTTATGACTAAATTTGTATAATTAAAAGAAATAAGACTAAATTGACCGCTATACAATAAGTTTATGATTTTTTAGATAATTTTTTTCATAAAAAAATATGATGAGGGAAAGGTAGAAAAATTATTGAGAACTAAATTGGCAAAATTAAAAAATTTGGGGGACGGTGAACTATTTTCCATGTGAATCAGCATTGCTGGTCAAAAATTCAAAATGCAATGATCGAAAGTCCAAGTCAGGAATTTTCGTTGAAGTGACAAGAACCCACTTTATTTGCACTTTTCGGTCCCTTTTTTGGTTTTTAAAAAAATAAATGCCACTTTATGTGCATGAAATATAAAAATAATGTACACATAATTATAGTGAAAATAAATATAATAATCGTCCCAACACAGGATGGCGTGGCCTTCCCATATCCCTCACAGTTGGGAATTTTTTAATTTGTAATGTGACATGGATATCTAACGTTGTCGCACCATAGCACCAAATAAAAATCTAGAAAAAAATTTGTCCAGTCCTTGTCTGGGTATAAGATGCAAAATGAATTATCAAAATTCGATTTTTCCATCTCGAGTTGTGTGCTCTATGTCTTGGTCTCTATGTCTTGGAATTGTTGGCAATTCCATCCATGTTAGAGCATGGACTTCTTAAATTATTTTAAGAATTCCCGTACCGCAATATAGGAATACAAAATAGCCCGTGAAGAGAGACTTGCATATTTGCAATTTTAGTCAAAGATTGATGTATAGCTCGTGAAATGAATTATGAAAATTCGATTTTCTAAATTACATAACTTTATGCAAAGAAAAATATCGGAATAAAAGCGAGAGTTTCGCGTTTCATATCTCCTTACTTGTCACATTATCAAATGACATTTTCTGACTGAAACCAATCACATTCAAAAGTAAAAACATAATATCAAAAAGTGTTAAGCAGTATCTGAAAAGGTCATTATGAATATACTTTCTGATAGTTTTAACAGTCACAGTTATCTGGTACCAATAACTTGAATTAAGGGTTCACCCTGTGGTGCTCTCTTTTAATATTCTGCCTCTTATCCTATTCTCGTGCTATCTCATTAAGGTGATTGCGGTCAAAAAAATTGTTTTGTGTGTATAAGAGATCGGCTATTTTATCTTGAAAAAAAAAAAAAAAAGAGGGGCAGGGATAAGTCATAAATATTTTGATTCTATCTCTAATCTTCTTACCCCTTCACACGTCATTTTTTTTCAACCAAAAAAAAAATGAAATTTTGTTCTATTTATTAATTCAAATACTCTCGAGTGGACGCGTTAATGAATATCTACATGTGCATCAGTGACACAATTTTTTAGCGGTTTAAGTTTTCTAGAGAAACGACTTATTTTCCATAAAAAAATATAAAATATATAGCTGTCATAATGTCACTCAGTCAATCAAGTCCACGCCCAAATCGGGTTTAGAGTAACCACAGATAAAGGTAGGTTTGAGTGGTAATGGATTTTCTTAAAGCGTATGAAAAGATGAATAAAGGGTCCACACTGCATAAAAACAGAGAAAATTTCGGTAGAAGATAGTAAAAGAATACCAAATGGGAGGAAAAAAAGGATAACAAAACAAATTTTAAAAGCTGTAAAGGTCGATCTATCTTGTCATTAAACTAAAGATTAAGATATTGCACCAACTTGGTTGAAATTTGCACTTGTGATCTGTTGAGTGGGGGGAGGACTCAACTAGTGAAGTTTCGCAGCTAAGTGTTGGGTACAAGAACGGCAAATCCCTTGATTAATTAATTGCCAATCACAACCCACGTAATGACAAGATTAGAGGGCATTGAAAAAAAGAAAGGGCCTGCAAAACTTTCAGCATAAGAATGGAATAATTTCTCCCGAGTAGATTAGAATGAGGATGCAGTGGTTGTCCTCTAGGAGGGGGACAATCACATGCCTTGCCCTACAAGAAGTACAGACTGTTCCTAGGGTTACAAGTAACATTAGACTATTAGTTAGATTGATGCGGGGGAGACGATGAAAGTAGCATCGGGAAGCATCGAGACATCGTGTCACGAATTACATATTCTCTCGCATTCTAAGGACTGTTCGTAAGGTTACAAGCAATTGATATTAGAATATAAATTAGATTGATGCGGGAGACGATAAGAATAACATCTAGACATCATGTCACTGTCACTAACTACACATTGTAATATGCTGGACACATACACCCGAATCAAAGTGCTTGCCAACAAATTAGTCGAGAGAGGGTTCGGATCCCTTGTCGAATTTATATGAAATGAATAAAAAGCTGAGTAAGTGCAAATTGAGAAGAGAAAGTACGGATAATGAAGTGTGCTGGAGGGGCAATCATTAATCATTAATGAATAAGTAACAGCTAAAATAGTTTGCTGGGGAACAACCCAAAAAAATTGCACCGATCAAAGCATAAAGAGTAGAGGATGAAAGTAAAATGGAAATTACACGATACACAAGATATACATAGAAACACAAAATAAAAAAAATCACAAGAAGAGAGAGGGATGTTACTATCTTCAATAATGAATATAATAGTACAATCCTTAACAATTGGTGAGTCACAAAATCTAAAGATTTAACTGAAAAAATGAAGAAGGGAGAGAATGTAGAGGTTAGGATTAGAGATAGATTGTGCAACACATCTTTTGTATAATTTCTCTTCAAAAATCTTATAATAAATGTGCATGATTTAAAATGCCTTTGTTACCGATTTGAATGTCAAAACCCATAGTTCATGAAATCAATTTGCTACTTATGAATTCATTTTGGTATGCCATTCTTAATATCTTTAAAGCTATCTTGATGGATTCATATGGGCACGGCAGAACGAGATCATCGGCTGTCGGCCCGCTGGTCTGGCAAATTCCCGTGGACCTTCGGTTGCCCACGTGTCCCTCCCACTCCTTTCCACAGTTTGTTACGTGTTCTATGTCCTCCTTTCTACGTCAATTATTGGATAGTAGGTTGACGGGCATTAAATATTCGTAAAAGTCTATATACTAAAGTTCATGTTATTGTACACGTCAACCTATTGCGAGTAGGTCCCGGACACGTCATCTTTTCGTCTGACTTGATCCCGTTACATGCAAATAAACACATAAGTAGCTAGGTCAATCCACCAAACATTTATGACCATGTAAAGTTACATTAATCAATGAGAAGGTATAATAATATTCATTTCGGGCGACATGTTAGCGAGACATTGGTGAATTCAATCAATTGCCTCCCTTTTGTCGCTGGAAAATTGCATAGTCTAATCATGATTGTGCCTTGTTTTTCTACGTGGGATCAATGAGAATTCTTCTCTACTATAGTGTTTCTCTATATTATTAAGAAAGGGCCGGTCTTCAGGGATTTTTGCAAATGTTGCACTCGACAAGGGTCCGTGCAGAGATTAACCCCATAATGGACGTGGTTATAAGTTTTGTCTTCCGAAAAGATTTCAGAGGGTTTTGACTCGGCTGCTTACATTCAAATAACTCGTTAGAATAGAGAAGATAAAGTAAGTCAGTCTCATAATTAGGGTTTTCAGTTTTGTAGCGGTTCCAACTCCCTTATAAAACTCGGTCTGTATAATTTTGAGAGCGAACGACAGAGAAAGGAAGTCAAAAAATCGTTTAGCATGAGTTGGTTTTGGGTTTTAGCTAAAACCTAATCTTAGTGCACGTGAAAGATTAAAATCGAAATTCTTTTGGTTAGCTTGAGTAGTTATGGTTAGTCAAACTTGGAAGTGCTCTTGATTTGTATTTATCCACTATTAAATAAAGTTTATCCTGCAAGGACCTAAAATATAATAAATATATTAGGAAGTAATAATTAGCCAATATTATTTTGGCATAGGTTCCTCGGTGGAGTACACAAATGCAAGGATCGAAAGTCCGAGTTTGGAACTTTCACGAGGGTGACAAGAGGAAACTTTGTTTGCAGCTTTTGTTCTCCTTTTCTTCCCCTTTTTTCGAAATAATAAAATAAAGGGAAATGACCACCAAAAACTTCAAACTTTACCCAAAATGACAAATTTATCCAAAACTTTTTTTTGTGTCATAAAAAACCTCAAATTTGCCAACCGTGACACATTTACCCCAAACTTTTTTTCGTAACATAAAAAACCTTGAACTTGTATCCGTGTGACACATTTACCCTAAATCAAAGGGCATTTTCGTCTTTTACTTTTTTTTTTCTTCTTCTCTCTTCCCTCCGCCGGCCATGGCGGAGGGAAGCCACACTCAAGCAAGGGTTGCCCTCGTCGGCGTCGGGTGAGGGCAGCCCTCGGCCGGGTTGGGTGAGGGCACGGCGAGGGTGAGGATGGCCCTCGCCCGACACCGGTGAGGGCTTGGCGAGGGCACCCTCGTCGGACTCAGATGAGGGCCGCCCTCGCCAAGCCCTCGGTGGCGTCGGGCGAGGGGTGCCCTCGCCTGACCCAACCGAGGGCTTGGCGCTCGCCTGACCCAACTGAGGGCCGACCTCGCTTGAGTCTGGCTTCCCTCCGCCATGGCCGAAAAAGGGAAGAGAGAAGAAGAAAAAAGGGGAAAAAAAGAAAAGAAAAAGAAAAAACAAAAAAATAAGACAAAAATGCTCATGGTAGGGTAAATGTGTCGCGGTTAGCAAAATTTGAGATTTTTCATGTAAAAAAAAAATTAGAATAAATTTGTCACTTTAGGCAAAGTTTGGAGTTTTTCGTGGTTTTTTCCCTAAAATAAATACCAATTTTGTTGATGTTGGATGGGACACTAAAGATTGATTGTAATAATTTAAGGTATTATTTCTCAGCCAAACGAAAAAAAAAAAAAAAATTTAAGGATATTCATCCTTAGCCTGTCCCAACGGTACAGTCCGGTTGGTGGGTTTCACCGTCTCAGTTGCCAGCAGTTTCTTGCTTCAATATCAAGCTCTCCAATCAATTGGGGCAATTATATGCTTGAAATGTCAAAAATATATATATACATGCACGTTTAGCCGTGAAAATAAATATATTAATCGTCAAAGTACAGGATGGGGTGGCCTTCCCATTTCCCTCAAGGCTGGGAATTATTTTTTATTATATCACCAAATAAAATCTAAGAAAATGTCGAGTCCTTGTTTGGAATTAGATGGGAGTCAATTATCAAAATTTGCATGGTTTTGATTTTTTATTTTATTTTATATAATTTCCGTCTTGGTCTCCATCTCTTGGAATCGAAACAATGTTCAAAGCCACTTGGTGCTGGGAAGGTATGGTCAAGCAAACTGATGCATGTAGAGCATAAACTCACTGATTTATGGTCACAGTTTACGTTTCACAATGTATGAGTACAAATAGCCTGTGAATAGAGACTTGTATATTTATAATGCAGTCAAAGATTGGAGTATGATTTTTTGTTCAATTGTATAAAGTTTCAGCAAACAAAAATAATGAAAAAAAAAGTGTATTTCTTTGTTGTATATATCCTATAAGTAGATTATCGACAAGTATTCTAGCGGTTTAAGAGTCACATGGTACCGGCAATATCAATTAAGGGTTTGTACTGTGGTGCTCTCTCTCAATATTTCATCTCTTCCGTTTATCTCGTAGTTTGCACCAAAAAGTGATCAAATTGTCGATATGGATAAGCACATGACTACAGTGTAAATAATATCAAGCTTGTGACCCAATGTTGTTGACGCACAACAATGATCAATGCCGATTAATTGTCAGTATATGATACGATGACTTATGGCAACAATGGTCAACACAAATATCGAATAATGAGATTGGTGAGCAGTCATAGCATTGAGAGAAAGTTAAACGGATAGTGAGTATCTAGTTGCAGTTACAAGGAGGAAAGCTATTGAAGAAACCAAAGTGACTAAGGTCACGGAGCAATAGCACACATTTTCAAAGGAACAATAGGTCAAGAAAAAGATCATGGTATTGTGAGAGTATGGGCACAAAACTTTTGAAGATTGAGGAACATGGATACAACTGGTGAAAAACCACTCAAGAGCAATTATGGCACAACTACTATAAATACCAACGATCGTCTATTGGAAACCTAGCACACAATTCAAACAGATCTATTTTCTTTTAGTTATCTTTACTTTCGTGCACTGCACTTTTATCTTTCAAACTCACATCATTAATTAGATTCCGACATTTCTTAGTTGCAGTTCCTAGATCTATGTCGTCGATTAAATTTCGGTGTAGCATCTTTGCATTCTCAAGTTTTATCTTCAATTAAATCCTGGCATAGTTTATTTATGTTTGGTTCCGTTGTAGAGTCCATATTTTCCAGGCCCTATCATTAATTAAATTTTGGCACAGTTTGTTTTTGTACAGTTATGTTTGAAGTAAAGTTGTTGATTTCATTATTACCTGAGATATTTCCTATCAGGAGTTGGCGTATGACTTGTCTTCTTTGAATAAAAAAAAAAAAAAAAAAAATCAAAGAATGACTTTCGGTGAAAGATGTTTCATTGTGGAGAAATTCCGACAAAACACTCATTAATATGATTATGTCCAAAAATCCTATTTTGCATGTATAAGCAATCGGCTACATTGGAGCAAAAGGGATAAAAAAATCTCTAGAAGTACATCGTTGATATGTTTTCTAACCATTCGAGTTCTTCACGAAAAATGATTTTATCTAGCAAAAATTAAATAGATTAATATATTGTGCTATAATATCACTCATAGATATAAGTCCAAAAACCAAATTAGGCTTAGAGTAACCACAGATAAAGGTAGGCTTCATTAGTAATGGGTTTACTCAAAACGTATGAAAAGATTAAAGGGTCCACACCACATAAAAATAGAGAGAGATGGAAGATAGTAAAAAGTACAGAAATGGGAGGTAAGAGGGGATAATAAAATAAGTTTTAAAAGTCTAAAGCTAGATCTATCTGTTGGGGGGGGAGGACCCAACTGGTGAAGCTTCGCAGCAAGTGTTGGGGAGGGTGGGTGCAACTTGCAAGAACACCAAATCCCTTGATTAATTAATTGCTAATCAAGCACACAGGATAAAGATTAGAGTGGGTTGACAAAAGAGAGGCCCGCAAAACTTTCAGTCTAAGAATGGAATAAGTTTGCCGAATGGATCAAAGTGAGGATGCAGCGGTTGTCCTCCAAGAGGAAGACAAAAATGTCGCTTTATTAAGTAATTCCATGCCTCTAGGCCAACTCACATACGTTGCTTTGAAAAAAATACAGTGTTCCTAGGGTTACAAGTAATATTAGACCATAAAATAGGGTTGACACGGGAGGCGATAAGGATAGCACCTAAGCATCATATCACTAAGTACATCTTGTCTCACATTCCAATGGCTGTTCCTAAGTTCACAAGTAACTAACATCATATTATAAGTTAGATTGATGCGGTAGGCGACAAAGATTACATCGGGATATTATGTCGTTAACTACAATTTATCTCACACCGAGTGTCATACATCAGAATTCGAGACTTGTCAAATTTAATCAACGAGTGAAAGATCGTACAACATGCTAGATGCATATACCCAAATCAAAGTGCTTACCACCGTACTTGTCAATTCTATATATAATGAATAAACACCGAAAAATGCGCAGATCAAGAAAAAGACACAAATAATGAAGTGTGCGAGAGTAGTGATCATTGATCATTAATGAATTAGCAAACACTATGTAAGTTAATATAGTTCATGAAACATATTCGTTTTTTTTTTTGGTATGTCATTCATCCTTAATATCTTCACCGCTATCTTCTAATCAATTTATTCGAAGTTGCATCGTCCCCGGAATATGAAAATGAATGTAGTAAGAGCACGGCGTCGTATGGACACAGTGCAGCCACAGCATCTGCCGTCGGAGCTGTTGGTCTGATAATTCCCGAAGCCTCTCGTTGTCCACGTGTCGCTCCGCGTCATTTTTGTATGGCTACTTACTCCTTTGCGCATTCCGCCACGTGTCCTATTTCCTCCTTCTTCCGTCAATTATTTGGATAGTAATGCTGGTGAGCATTAAATGTTCGGGAAAGTTGGTATATTAAAGTTTATGTACACGTCATCTTATCGGGACTAAGTTTTAGACACGTCATCATTTCGTCTTCCTCGAGCAAGATTTGCTAGAAGGTATGTAAACTTACATTGATCAATGAGAATATATAATAATATTCATTTCTTGCGATGTGATAGTGAGATGTTGGCAAATTCCATCAATCTCTTCACTTTTGTTGTTAAAGAATGTGATTTGGCTCGATATGCTTATATTGAAATAACTCGTTTAAGTAAAATTAAATTTGATAAGATAAGCCGGTTTTAATTAGGATTTTGTAGCGATCTCCACTCCCTTATAAAATGCAGCATGAATGGCTTTTGGGGGCCCCTGCGCCGGCCCCGGGGGGGGGGGAGTTCAAATTTTTTAGCATGAGTTGATTTTGGGTTATAGCTTATCTTGTGAATGATTTATATCGATTTTTTTTTTGTAAAGGTTAATTAATTATGATTTGTCAAACTCAAGGCTATACTTAATTTGTGTTTCGTCAGGATCTGACTTTTCGACAACATATCTTTCATCAAAAGTCGTTCTTTAGTTTTATTGAAGGAGATAGGTTTTATGCTGATTTTAAATAGAAAATATCACATGTAGATAAGAGAGAGTAACTTCACTTCAAATGGAATTGAATGTACCTAAACTATATCGGAATTTAATTGATGGCAAAGTTAGGGAATGTAATCTCTTCAAATGGAACCAAATGTAAAAGTCTGAAAACTATAACTATTGTGTAGGAAATAAACGATAGTCAAATAAAATGTTTTTTTTTTTTGTGCGCGCGCCTGCTTGTGCTGGGGTGGAAGGTCTCCGAAGAGTACAATGTGGTTATTTAAATTCTACAGTCGATAGTTACCAATGGAAATTACAAACAGAGGTCACATATATTTAGCAAACGATTACATTGATAGTTATATTAACTCCAATCCCTCGACGATTTCATCGACTCGACTATCCTCTTCTTTTGTATTTCATTAATTGACTTACCTTGATGGTTTCTTCAATCCACTATTTTAACGGTTGTTTTATTCCACTACATTGAAGGTTACTTCTTTGATGTTGCCCCCTTAACTTGGCTCTATTGCTAGAGTGGTCGAGGTCTTGGATTGGGTAGTCATATCACCGGGGTTGTTGCTTGCAACATGATTAGCCTTTAGATGATTCATTATTCTTTGCATAATACTTCTTCAAATCGACCACATTGGTTCTATCAAGCGTGCTAAAAAGATGTTTTATTAGATTTGACTTTTCGACAAAATATTTTTCATTGAAAGTCATTCTTCAATTTTATTAGAGGAGACAAGTTCTATGGCGATTCCAAACATCAATGTCATAGGCAGCTAAGAGAATCAATAGCTTCATCTCGAACGGAGTTGAACATACACAAATTGTGCAAAAATTTAATTGACGACAAAGTTTGAGAATTTAATCACTTTAAACAAAACCAAACATACTCAAACTATAATGGAATTTAATTGATGACAAAGCATGAGAATGTAAAGATTTAAGATGAGGCACGGATGATGTACAACAAAGATTTACGCCGAGATTTAATTGACAATGCGAATTTGAAAATTATAGCTAAGAAACCCACCAAGATTTAATTGGCGACACAAGTCTATAAACTATAACTATTGTGCAGGAAATGAAAGATAACATGTTTGTTTGTTTTTGCTAAGGGGTTTTCGAAAAGTATGATGTAACTATCAAAAGTTTACAATCGCCGATGACTAACGGAGGTTATAAATAGAGGCTAAAGCGGTTATTGAATGATTACTTCAATGGTTTCATTGATTCTACTACCTTGATGGTTTGATCAAATTTACTATATTAACGATTGCCTATTCCACTACGGTTTTTTTGGCATATGTAAGCTTTTTGTCAAAAAAATGATTAAACTCTTCTCTTGTTGATTAAGTCTATCACATATTGACAATAATTAAAAGTTGATGTTTTTTAGAGTAACCAACTTGTATTTATTCACTATGGTGTACCGCATATGAACTAGCGCAGCTGGTCAAATGCAATGATCTGAGGTCCAAATTAGGAACTTTCATGGGAGTGATAAGAACCAACTCTATTTCCACTATCCGTCCTCTTCTTCTTTTTTTCCCCGAAAAAATAAAATAAATACCATTTCGTTGATAATGGATGGGACACTAAAGATTGATTGTCATAATTTTAAGGTACTATTTCTTAGCCAAATATATATATATATATACACAATTTTTTTTTTTTTTTCTTAGCCTGTCCCGACAGTACGGTCCATACATAAGCGTGACTAGATTGTATCCGAACTTTGCCGGTTGGTGGTGGGCTCAGCGTCTCAGTTGCCAGTAGTCTTTCGCTTCTTCAATTTCAAGCTCTCCAATCAATCGGGGGCAAGGGCAATTATATGCAAGAAATGTCAAATTTCATGCATATATAATTAATATTATCTACAAAAATGCACTTTCAGACGCGAAAATAAATATATTAATCGTCAAAATGCAAGGTGACGTGACCTTCCCATTTCCCTCCCAGTTGGGAATTCTTTTATCTTTCTAGTGTGACGTGGATATCTAGCCTTGTCGCACCATGCCACCAAATAATACCAAGAAAAATTATCTTGAGTCCTTCCGAAAAATTCGCATGATATCTTATGCTTTTTTCGTCTTGAGTTGTGTTCTCATTTAGGCATTATGTCTCGGTCTCCATGTCTTGGAATTGAAACAATTTTCAAGCCACTTGGTGCTGGGAAGCTATGGTCTGCAACCTGATGTATGTAGAGCATAGACTCATTGATTTATGGCCAGAGTTTACGTAACACCATGTATGAATTAAAATAGCCCGCGGATACAGACTTGCGTATTTAGAATGTAGCCAAAGATTGAAGTGTGATTTTTTTGTTCAATTATATATATACTTACTACTCACGTTACGGTTGGCCCTTCCCGACTGAAATCAATGACGCTAAAAGCAGATACATAAAATTCTTCTAATCATCTACGAGTTATGTGATACCGGCGGCATAATTTAAGGGTTTGTACTGTAGTGTAGTGCACTCTCTCGATATTCTGTCTTGTTTCTTGTTTCGCGTGTATAAGGGACCGCTTACACTTAGCAGAAGTCTTAAGGAATCTCTACAAGTACATTGATGAGTTTTTTTAACCGTTTTAAGTTTTTCGATTTATTGAGCACAAAGCAAATAGAGCAATAGAGAGCTGTGATAATATTACTCAGTCAATCTAGGTCCAAAACCAAAATTAGGCTCAGAGTAACCACAGAAAAAGGTAGGCTTCAGTAGTGATGAGTTTTCTTAAAATGCGTGCAAAGATGAATATAGGGTCCACACCACATAATAATAGAATAAATTCAGAAAAGGTCTAAAGCTAGATCTTTCTTGTCCTTAACTTAAAGATTAAGGTGTTGGACCAACTTGGCTGAAATTTTCACTTGTGATCTGTAGGGGTGAAGGACCCAACTGGGGAAGTTTCGCAGCAAGTGTTGGGCAGCCTGGGTACAAGAGCAGCAATTCCCTTGATTAATTAATTATTAAACAAGCAACTGAAAATTGAAAAGGCCTGCCAAACTTTCAGAATAAGAATGGAATAAGTTTGCCGAATAGATTAAAAAAATGAGGATACAGGGGTTGTCTTGCAAGAGGAGGACACGATGTTGTTTAACTAATGCCATGCCACTAGGCCAAACACACATGCATTGGATCATAACAAGTACAAACTAGGGTTCTTAGGGCTACAAGTGACATTGGACCGAATAAGTTAGACGGGATGGCGGAGACGATAAGAATAAACATCAAAACACCACGTCACTAATTATACTTTATTTTACATCTAACGTTACATATCAGAGTTTTGATGCCATCAAATTTAATCGATAACCCAAAAATCACATAATATATTGTATTTAGACACCCAAATCGAATTGCTGGCCAACAAATTAGTCAAGAGAGATTTTGGATCCCTTAGCAAGTTCACATATAATGAATAGACACCCAAGAACGAGCAAAATGAAGATTAAAACCTTTGAATAACAAAGTAAGTGGGCGAAGCGATCCTCCAACAATACTAAACCGGTAATACATTATAACTTTGCCATATAAGTACATCAAATCGATTCACATAATGAAGCAAGCCGCAACGTGGAGGTGCATCATACTATTAATGAATTCGTCTGGGGTACGAATATGAATACAAGAGCGTGATGGAGCCACATGAACTCGGCAGAACCAGATCATCGGCTGTCGGGCTGTTGGTCTTGCGACTCCCGAGGACCCGTCGTCGCCCACGTGTCCCCTCGATTCACCCTCGCATGGTTGCTTACTCCTTGCCAAATTTCGCCACGTTTCCTGTTTTCGACGTACAAAGGTTCATAGCCAACGTCCACGTCATCCTACCTCGGCTAGCTTTCGGACACGTCACCCGTTCGTTGAACTCGAGCACTTTGCGTGCGAATCAAACGCAGAAAAAAGAAGCTTAGTTCAATCCCACTAAAGCACAACACCCACTTGCGGCTGAACCAATTTTCTATCCGTCCCTTTCGTGGTCGCGCTTGGGGGTTCGCTTTTTGGGGAGCACTTTTGCACAGTTTGCCGAGATTTGGAAGATGCAATTATTCGATTTAAAGTTGGGTATTAGGTATCCTCCATATAAATGCAGTCTCACTAGCTCCCTGTCTCTCTCTCTAAATTTTTTATTTTAATTTTTTTACATTTCTTTTTTGCCTTGACTAAAGTCACGAGTTCCTTTTTGGAAACCGGCATTTATAAATCGGACCAAAAGGCATAAAAGAGAAAAGGAACCGAGGCATTTAAACGCAAAAGTAATCGAAGGTTGATGCCCATTCTCAGTGCATGAATCTTGTAATCATGGACTAATGATCCCCAAAAAGCAATGTGGGGTATACGTATGGTGAACCTGGTCATATGCATCGTAGTTCATTTCGTGTAACATGTGAGAAATGTATATGCACGCACTTTCAATGTTTCGAAACTTTTCAGTGATTAATCAATTCCATGACTTTTAACTTATTAGTCCTTCTTCCTAAGTCGAAATGTGTCAAAATCATTAACCCATAGTCAATTTGTTGTGGTTAGATGCTATTTTTTAATTATCTTTCAATGAGAACATATATTAGGTAATATGCATTTCATGCGATGTGTTAGTGAGATATTGATGAATTCAATCAATTGTCTCACCTTTGTAGTTGCGCAATATGATGACACTTGTGCATTGTTTTTCTACAGAGGGATTAATAAAAAAATTTCTCCGTCATAGTGTCTCTCTATATTTACTAAAAAAGGGTCAACCTTTGGCGATTTTTTGCAAATGTTTCACACGATGGCGGTCCATGTAGAGGTTAACCCCTGATTAGTGACATGGTCATAAGTTATTCTCCGAAAAGATTTTAGGGAGTTGTGATTCGGTATGCTTACAGTGAAATGGCACGTTTAAGTAAAGATAAAACAAGTCGGTCTTATAATTAGGTTTTAGAGGTGGTTCCCACTCCCTAATAAAACGCCTCCTTATGTAACTTTTAGAGAGAGAGAGAGAGAGGGGCATCATTACTCATGAGTGTTCGAAGGAAGGAGGGTCACAAACATTACAACCTGTCATCCATCGCTCCCAGCCTGTCTTGCCTTTCGCACAGATCGTCACAAATCTTCCCCGGAAACATTAATTGTCAAAGCAATCGGTCAAAAAGTCCGACGTGGCGTCCCTGTCCCAATATCTCCCCTATTTATACATTCTCCAGCCCCTCCACCTTCTCTCCATCCCCTACCTTCTCTCTCTCTCTCTAGAACAGCTCATTCGCAGAGCTTGCTTTCTCTCTCTCCGTCGCCCATTTGACCCGGCGAGGCTCGAGCGGAGACGTGAACCGTCAATGGGCATCTGCAGTTCCTGCGAATCCACCACCGTCGCGACGGCCAAGCTCATCCTCATGGACGGGAGGCTCCAGGAGTTCTCGTACCCGGTCAAGGCCTCCTACGTCCTCCAGAAGAACCGCGACTGCTTCATCTGCAACTCCGACGAGATGGACTTCGACGACGTCGTCTCTGCCGTCGACGCCGACGACGAGCTCCTCCCCGGCCGCCTCTACTTCGCCCTGCCCCTCAGCCGCCTGAAGCGGCCCCTGCAGGCAGAGGAGATGGCCGCGCTCGCCGTCAAGGCCAGCTCCGCCCTCATGAGGAGCGGCGGCGACAAATGCGGGTGCCGCCGGAAGTCGGTGTCGCCGGCGTGGTTCTCCGACGAGGAGACGAATAGCTGTAGGGATGCTGCAGCCAGCGGCGGCGGCGGCGGCGGCGGCAGGAGGGGCGGTCGGGGTGGGAGGAGGAAGGCGATATTGAGTGCGATCCCGGAGTAGGGGCATTTTTGAAATATTTGTAGGTTTTGGAAGGTGTAAATATATATTAGTGAGTTTCCACTTTTATTTTTTGGCTGAATCTTCAATTGATTGTAGAGCTGCTCCTGAAAATCAGAAGATGTGATAATGGGGAAGAGAAGAGAAGACCCTTTGGGCAAATTTTAATTTTTTTTCTATCCTTCATGCATATTTTAGTGTTCTCTAAATATAATTAAATAAAATGGTAAATGGGTAATGAACCAAAGAAGAAGCTTGACTTTTATTTTTTCCATTCTTCATGCATAATTTAGTGTTCTTAGGTTTCTAAATATAATTATAATAATTTGTCAATGGGAAGTGAACCAAACAAAAAGCTTGACTTGCTGCGTACGTTAATGGCTTCGAATTCAAGATATTGCCCTTGGAGATGAGCTAAAGTTACCGACAAAGCAATGCAAAAATCGAAATGTCACCATCACACTTCATATCATTGAATAATTACAAATGATTGATCTACCGGTTTATTTATTATTTTAATCTATTAGATTAGATTTTTCTAACTTGGAATCAAGATCATTTCCACTCTAAGTTTATTTGGCATATTCAATTTCCCATTCGTCAAATCTCACGTGTCGCCTTATATATATGTAGTCTCTTTTTACTTATTAGATAACTCTATTGTAACAACTACAATTTTAAGAGTAGTGCTTACAGTACACATCATAATATTTCATCCACCGAGCTTTAATGTGGTATGATTTCGAGATATCTTATTTCGATCACCTATTTTACAACACGTCATGAGGCGGCTACAGTGAAAAAAAAATATAATTCCGAGTTGCAATGAAGTGAGAGAAGAGCAATTATTTGCTCATCCAATTTGAAGAGTCTTCAAAAAGGACGAGCAATGGGGAGCCTGATCGCGACATAACACTAGCAAGTCCTTCCTTGTTGACGGAGTGACGACTTAATTTTTTCTGGCTTTATAGTAGATCGAACGTAAGTACTATAGTTGGTTTATGGTAATGTCAAAAATATTTCTTTTCATATAGTATCGCTGACTAGGCTGGACTCCATACTACCTTTTCATATGCGAAAAAGTGGTCATGATTTCAAATCCAAAAATTGTTATTTTCCATTTCTTTTTGTTAGGCATATATGTTAGTTTCCACGATGATTCCCGACAGGTCCACAATAAATTTTATTTTGGCTTTTTCTCCCCTCGTTTTACGTCTTTCTGGTTGGCACGTGTGTGAAAGTGGGTTGGTGGTGAGAAGAAGAAGACGACAAAGGCGTGCAAGGCAAGTGGCTCATGGATGGCTACGGCGGTGTTTAGTTTCGGATCAATTAGGGAAGACTTTAGGCTCATTATATTGCTAACAAAGATGCTACACCGATATGCCAGTTATAATTGATTCTTGCATATGACCGATTAGTTTAAGAGCTTGCTTGCTAGTCTAATACGTCACTTGGTCAATCAATTTTGTAAATCGATCTTAATAAGTCTAGCATTGCTTGCAACCATAAGTAAGGCCGATGATTCATTAAAGCGACACCGATGGAGCCAGATGATGCGACTTGAGCCACCGTCAAAGGTTTCCAAGCTTCGGGTCAACACTCCTTGAAGCTTTCGGTGGCTCTCATCCTTTCTCCTATGATGGCCGGTACTTAATTTGTCTTTAGGTGATGGAGTAGGCGGCAATAATAGGCCCCTCTGGGGAGATGAAGTTGGGCGTGCACCGTTCATGTCAAAGGCTCAGAAAATTATTAAATAAAGAGCAGGAAATGCGAGGGGATGAATTTTTTAAACCCTTGGTGGGTTAATAGAGGAGATTCCCCACGTGAGAAATGGAACTGGTGATTTTTGGATACGATGCCGCATTAAAATTAGGGGTGAGTAAAAGAAACTGCTGGAAGCAAGAACGCTGTACTAGACCGAATTAATTAATTCTGAGTAGTTCCCGGTTCAATGAATGTTGGTATGGTTCTTAGTTTCAGTACTGAAACTACCCATCGGGATAGGACCAATTATTTCTTTTTCTAATTTTATCACAAGTTTGTAAAATAACTAAACATAATCCTTTATTCCTTCACATTTTGAGAAGTGCATGAAGCCCTCAACTATGTACTTCCAAATCATTTCTTAACTTAGAGGACAAGTTTGAAGGATTTTATAGGGGTTTTTGTTTATATAAGATGGAGTGGAAGAGGTAGTTGTTGATAAAAGTGTTGGTTGATCAATATTGGGTCTTTGAGGATAGCAAGGGAAAATTTTCCCCTTGGCTTTCTAGGAAAGGGCCACTTTTCAGACTTTGATGCAATTGATCTCAAGGGAAATTTTACTCACTTGGGAATTGGACCGGTTTGGTCCGATTTCCGATTCCTAGATGGAAATTGGACTACTCGGAAACCGATCATCCCTAGTCAAAATTGAACATGCAATCGATTGTTGTTTTCAAAATACCAAGCTATCAGTCGATGGGCGAAAAACATCCTAAATCTTAACACCAAAGGGAGGTCGAATGGAATGGTCGTTAAGGAGATATTGTGATCATGTCTCGGGCGGCAGACAGCGAAAAGTAAACACGTTTGATCTCATAACGTGGACAAATTTAAGTTTTGCAAAGACTTTTCAAGAGATGGAGGGCGATATAAGGGAGAACGCCTATTGGCTCGGGGCACTTATTAACCTAGGATATGGCAGGAAGCGAACTTCGAGACCTTTCCCGTGAATTTACTTTTCCCGGACATTGGTACAGCCTTCTTAGCTGTTGATGAGTCCGCATGCACTTAACTTCGGGGAGGAGCATCTCCACAGTGCCTTCCCCACCTTGAGCTACAAGACAGCCTAGTACTCCATAAATGCAGTGACCGAGGACGACGATGTCTGACGGCGATAGCACGAATCGACCTATCCATTCCCATGTATCACCAAAGGTTAAAAGGGGACGAATGTCAAGGAAGTTGGCCCCAATACAGAAGAAGCTTCCAAGTGTCATGCGCTGCACGGTAAATGCTGCTGACTAGTGAAAGGATCTGAGAATGCCATAATGCAATCGCTTTCATCATCTGCAACTCCACCGTGGAGATTCCTTTTGGACAATTTTGGGGGGCTCCGCCACAGTTTTCGGGGGGGCCAATCTCTTTGTCTTTGCTCATGGTAACCATCCTGTAAAATTACGACACTTTGCACGAGAGTTGCGGAAATAGTAATAAAAGAAATCCCTATTTGGCACATTCTCCATTTCCCACTAGCCCAATTTATTTATCTTTCGTTCCTCCTTTTTGTGAGGCGCATTATTGATGGTTCCTGGGTCACCTCGAGAGCAGAGAATAACTTTGGATCCAGCTAATGTCCTCTCTTTTCTTCCTCTCTTTCCTGTTCCTTTCCTCCTCTCGGCAACTTGTATTACCCAACAGAAAGAAAGCCACAGGAGCGCATGGCTCCATCTCAAAGTCTCCACTTGTTACATCATCGTTATCATTATTATCCACATTCAGATGGATCGAGAAACGGGATTGGCTGGTTGGTGGGTGAAAACGACACGAAAAAATCATCGGAGTTTGATACGAACATTGGAGAAAAGAACATGGAGAAGCTCGAACATCATACGGGTGCCGACACTATTAGTTTGAAACATCGCAACGCTAGACACGACCTTTGTAGTTAGCGAAATGAAATAACTTGACCACAATGACACCGCAGGAATTGCAATAGAATCTAGAAAAATTAGGAACGAGCAGATGCTAGTAGGAGTTTTAGCACTACAACATAGTCTGCATAGGATACTGTACTTAGAATGGCAGCTTGCATCGATCTTCTGTTTTTTTTTCCTATCTTTTAATATTCTGATAACTAGGACAATGCTTGAAGGAGAAGTGGAATCACAGGGAAAACTGCCTAGGAAGAGTCGTTCTATTTATGATGGAATAAAGTGAAGGACCTTTTCAGTTTTCACGCTAATGGAGAGTCCTCTTCACATTATGAAGCATCTACTTGGGACTTTGGAGCGACTATTAATCATCCATTAATGGAATAACCAAATTAGGGTATTTGGCTGCCCTCTTCCTAGGCTCCTTGTGTTTGTTCAACTATCCATACTCCTCTTGAAATAGAAATTTAAATATATGCAATGACTAGTAATCTGTTCATTGAATTCTTCTGCATAGAGGTGTCGAAATGGGTTGTAAATCCATTATTCGACTCAACTCTTTAGATTCAGAGTCCATGTGAGAAGTTTAAACATTTAAAGGACCCAGTGAAAGTGGGTTTAAAAAATTAAAGTTCAATCAGATTGGCCCTTTATGGATTTTAAGAGAACACATTTTCATCTTCGGTTACAATGGCCTTCTTTTAAGGCGATGTCAACCTAACAAAAAGTGAACACGAAAATAGGAAAAAGAATTATGACAACATGAAATGGCGGAACTAAGCGGATTGGGAGAAATCCGCGATTGAACTTATGCTATACAAGAAAGATTTCAATCAAGCACTAAAATCATAAAAGAAGTCAAATCTAACAATATGAGAATACTCAAAATTAATAATATGTTTATTTGAATGAAAGAATTTTTTGCAAACTAATTTTTTAGACTTTCATGTGTTTGATATGCTAAAAATGATTAGTCAATGGAAACCCATTTAAGGTAAGAAAAAAAAATGCAAGCTCAAGGTTAGGAAAATGAATTTCTCTAACCTGAAAATGGGAAAATATTTTTCTATAAAATGATTTTCTCGAAATATTTTTCTTTATTATGAAATTTTTCTTGAAACAAATCCACCTTGAAAGTATTAAAAAAAAAAAAGTAAAGCAAATTATAACTAGTTAGAAAGGGCGGAAAAATGGTTAAAGAGTTGAAAGGGCTAGTTAATACACCTAGAGGGGGGTGAATAGGTATGCATAAAAATTTTCGCAAGACTTAGTAAAAATAAATTTTCTTTTAGAAGATGATAAACATTAAACGTATTTCAACTTTGAGCAAATAAACATCCAATAAATAAAAGTAAGGATTTCAGGGAAAAGAGAATATAAACACAGGGTTTATAGTGGTTCGGCTTAGATCAAGCCTACGTTCACTCTCTCACCGATTGATTTTTGTTGGTGGATTCCACTAAATATCAAAAGAGATGTTACAGCTTGAGATCTCGACTGTCACAGTGACAAGTCTCTATCAAACTTTCGCACTGTCTCACTATGAGTTTCTCTCTTTTGTATACAATGTTTAACTCGATGAATGAAAAATCGAGAGACTAGAAAGCTTCAGACTTTGGAATTCTCTTTCAAGCACTGCATCGAACAACTAAAGAGTCAATCCTTAAATACTCCTTCATGCCTTCTCGACCGTTGGCACTTTCCAAATGAATTCTTCCAATCTACCCATTGGACATAATCAATTAAGGTGATCTTGAGTCGTTGGATGATTTGTGATGAAAACCCGTCAATCATGTTTGCCCATACAAATCAAGATCTTGAGTTTCCATAAATGGAACATTCCAAGTTTGTTCGCCTTTCAAAGATCTACATATCGAAGTAGTTTCCAATAAGAATAATCAACTGAGTATATGTGAAATCCAGCTATAAGGTCTTTCAATAACCATACGAATCAAAACCTTGAAGATAATCTTGCATCTAGATAATGATCCTGCATTTGGATAAGTCTTCATACATTAGTCTGGAATTGTTAGTGAGGATAGATTTTGAGACTAAAGTCTAGTGATCTGTCGGTCTTCAGACTTTGACAATAGTCTTGAGATCTTCCAATATAAATAAGGAAATGTTTTGTCAACTTCAAAACAATAAATGAGTTTTCTCTAACAAAAGTGACAATTGTACTTTTGTTGGATATAGTTTAGTTGCGGTACTTATAATTATGAAATAGATACAACACCTACATTATTGTTGGGATGCATTGCAAAAACCGATATCAATGGTTTTAAGAGATCACCAGGAGAGATTAAGTTCAAGCCCTTTGATATATTCAGTTAGACTTCACTCAAGCTTAAGTTAATAAATTATGGATCAATTAATATGTATTAACCAGTCAATAACATACCAATCTTTGATGAGGGACTTTCTCTAATCCCCACACGTGAGTTTCAATGTCAAGCAATCCTCTCATTTAATCAAGTATCATTTTGCACGAACATATCTCAAGTTCACGGTGATCAACTTGTAGCAATGTACGCAACCATCATTACTAACCAACTCAAGACCACAGTACTATGCCACAACGCCAGCCTTCACACGTGATCTCTCGTCTTGCAGATTAACCTCAATGGAAATTTCCACCAAAGAAATAATTTGATCATGAGATTTTTTTCCTTACATATTTCGACCCACTATTGATCCATGTTGGGGTTCACTAATCAATCATCAGCTTTATCGTCATTTAAGGACATGGAGTATAAACCTAATCACTTCAGATAATTACTAAGAGAGAGTCAAAGCCCAACGAACCCCTTAGCATATCTATTTATTCAATATTTGGGGACAAAGTTTTTTATGTGATTCACTATAATTGCACAAGAAAGGGATACCATCCGAATATCCAAAACAGTTTTTTTCAGTTTAAATCCATGGGATAACGAAAGCCAGATTCTTGGAAAGTTGCCACAATACTTATTCATTGGGAAATTGATACTATAAGTACCATAATAATCTTATGAAGTCTATTTTAATGCCAAATTTTTCAAAAAATCACACGATTGCCAACGTGGTTAAAAATGACCATTTTATTGCATCCAATGACATATTTCAACAAAGAGTCTGGCATGGCTCTTTTAATGAATTTACAAGTCCTTAGCTCTTTGGAAAAAAAAAATTGAAGTCCAACGTGCACTTGTGTGAGGAATTTAGGCTAAACCGATTCGAAAAATGTAACCTTAGCTTTAATTCGTTCGACTCCCAATGAGTACCTCAGTTTCAATTTCTTGGTAAAGTTCGTGACGTGAGCACTGAGCAAGAGTGAGAGGAGGGGCTCACATATCATCTACAGCAACAAAGGTAATTCTGATCGTACTCGAAGGACACCGACTCCATGAAATTTGACAGAGGAAAAGTTGAATGACGTTGACTTAGTCGCACGTAGAGAAATTAAAGGTCATGAATCTCCAGCCAAGCATTTTGAACACTACAGCTCCCTGCCTCGTCGCCGCTCCCGCTGTTGTCGCAAGCCAACAAGCCTTACCCTCTGTCCTCGTCCATCGCGCGTCAGATCTTGGCTCGGGATGTCAGGTTCGATGTGGCGGAGCCCAGATCCAGGTTTACTAGCCACGGGCAACCTTCGATTTGGTTTTGCCAATGGCCAGGCTCAAGCGACGCCATCTGCAGTGGTCGCGACCCTGGGGGAGAGAGACAAGGACACAAATCGTGGGCTGGCTGATGGGTGACGCTCGGGTCAATGGCACGGGGTCGGGAGTTTACAACGGTGCCCATGCTATGGGGCCCGGGATAGAGGCCGACGGTGACTAAAGATGAAGGGGAGAGAGAGAGAAGGATTAGAGGGAAATTGGCTTTTCTTTTGGTTTGGATGTTGTGGTGTAAATTTCCCAATAAGTGAGGACAGCTGGGGGCAAACATGTATATGATAGACCACGTTGTTTAGCTCTTATTTTGCCGACTTTATTTTGGCGACAAGTCACGTCGGATCCTTAATTTTTGAATAATGTTATTTCGAATTTTCCAATCACTTGAATCGTTAATAACATTGAAGTGATCGTTTATATTTTACCAAATGACATTCAAGAAATTGTTCGAAAAGTTTTGGTTGTTCTAAAGTGAGCAATTTAGGAAAGTCATTACACTTCCAGTGTCATCTTCCTATTATTTATTGTATTTCAAAAATTTTACACTATAAACAATATTATTGCTTCCCATTTACCATGAATATAAATGAGAACTTGAAACTCTTAGGGTTATCAAATTTTGAAACTATAATCAATAATGATATTGTTTAAAGATTACACAATAATTATTAACAATTATCACAAACTAAATTTTGATAACCGTTATTATGATTAGTTACTTCATAATTACAAACTATATTTAGAATATAAGTTATAAGTTGATAATTCAAATTCTGTTAGTTAAATAATTTTAGTTTAAAGTGGCTGTAAGTTTTATCTAGTTATAGTTATTTCAAGGTTGTTGTGCAATAGAAAACCAAAGGGATAATGACACAAACAGTCTCTGAGCTTTCTCCCATTGTGTAATTTGATCCATTAATTTTTAATTTCTTCAGTGTGATTCCTGAACTTTCATCCGATATGAGATGTGATCCCCGAACTTAATATAATCCTTGAACTTTATGTTTTTTTTTTTAATATAGTCCATGAGCTATATAAAAATGTTCATATAGTTCAAGGACTATATTGAACATGCATCAAGTTACATTGAACAAATTAAAAGTTTAGGGACCAAACTGTATATTAGGCGAAAATTTAGAGACTGTGTCATTTTCCCAAAATTAAAGCTATTCTTAGTCGCATGGAATAACTATTCCTGCTCTATATGATAGCTATTCCAGTCAAATGGCTATTTTTACTTTAATTTTTTAAACCGAACAATGAAATGGCTGTTATACATAGTACGAAGAAATAGCCATTCTCGCGAGCGGCTTTGTGAGATAAGCAAATGAAAACATGAAAGTGAATTTGAGATAACTTCTAATATTAGCTTTCAGCTTTCTGTCTAACATATTGGAACCGAAGTGGTATTCACTAATGAGCATCTCAAATCTATAATATATATCAATGTTCACAATTAAAGTTCACCTCTTTTGACATATTTTTCAGAACACAATATTTACAATTTTAATTTTTAACCACCGGCCTTTGCAGCGTGGATGGTAGATCCTTTGCCCTCCACCGAGGAGGCCAAGGTTCGAAGCCCTTGCGAATGGCGAGGGAGGCTGCGCTGTGTGGTGAGTTAAGCGTGGCGTCGGGGTGGTGGTTTCCCGCTAGCGACACGCAGGGGTTTACGTGGCGGTTTGTCGGCCAAAGCGGTTCCTCCAAAGAACAAAAAAAAAAAAAAAAAAATATTTACAATTTTAATTGCGAAACCTCTTTTATATTTGGGCATGGCGAAACAAGAGTCAACCGAACACCCTTTTAAGTGCGTGTGGAATTAATTTTTCTTTTTATTTTACCTTTAATTTTTTCAAGGATTTTTTGAGTAAAAAATGAGATTTGGATGTACTTTTGAGCTCCTCCTTTCCTTAACAATATATATCTGAAAGGCAATACTCCATTTTAGCTTTTCAAACATGCGCGTCATCTGCAATCAAGTCCTTCGACTTTGAATTTACCCAATCGAATACCCAAACTTGGATAGTTTTCCAAAGTAAATCCCTTTCGACTTCAAATTCGGCTAATTGGAGCTGATATGTCTTAGAGCCAACAAGAAATTTCATCCCCAGAGATTTGATTTTTAAATTATTAATCGTTGGGACATTAGTCTCCCACATTGGTTGGGAGTCCATGGGCGGCAAATTAGTCAGTCTCTTGCCGGCTATGACGGATATGCTGATTTCAACTTACCGGCTTTAGGGTTGGGGCGGCGATGGAGGCTAAGACGGGTGTTAGAGGTCGCATCTACGTCCTTGTCCCCGTTCCTCATGCAAGGAAAATTTATCTACCCCATCTCCAACTTCATGGGTAGTGGAAGCATTTTCGATTTGAATAAGAAATGAAAAAGCAAAAAGAAAGAGGAAAAATGCCAAATCAATTCCAAACTATAATATCGATGTAATTTCAATTCTAAACTTTTTAAATTTGTTAATATAGCTGTAGTTTTTTACATGAAATTTCAATGTAATTCTTTTAGCAAATTTTGACAAAATCGTTAGCATAGTGGTCTAGTTAGTCTAACCATTTTATGTAGCATGGTCAGCGTCTCATGTACAAGAACTTGTCTAAAACTACGTCATTTTGCATACTTTTCCAAATTGTCTGATTTTTTTACTGTTTCTTTTCTTTGTTTTTTCCTCATTTTTTTGGTTGCTATTCATCTTCCCAAAGCGTTGAAGCCATGTCTGCAGCTCACTCAGACACCAACAATCGGCCATAAGTGCAACGCAACTCGTAGTTGCTCCTCGTGTTGACCATAAAGGCGAACAAATTTAGGTTCCGTCCAGATTCATAGAATCTACTCTCTAATTTTTTGAACCTTGAATGTAGACCGCATGTCGAGGAACTTGGAACCTATCCTCTGTGACGTTCCATGATTTTTTTAGGTTTCACTCGGTACTTTTAATTAGACGAATGACCACAATTTGCTACAATTTATTGATCACAACTCATATTTAGACATATAAAGATCATAAAATTTTAATAAAGTAAAAGTCTCAATAAGAGATATTGCCGGAAATAAAAATTCAGACTAATAATTTTAGATTACATACTTATTATTGAACTCTATGGAATACTATAAGATCGCGTGGAGATATAAAACAAGAAAAACGCAAAGACTCGCTCTAATTTCTAAGTTCTCGATTTCACTTAAAACTTATAATCAGACCTGCATGTCTTAGAATTTTGTTCTCAAGTTTCCGATTCTATTCTGAAACGATGCTTAGGAGATGTGTCGATAGCGACAGCTCAGGTACAAGGCTCGGCTTGAGGGACTCGGTCAGCGTGTGGTCTACGTTGATCTGAGATCCAAAGGGTTAGCCGAGGCCTGACCTGGCCGGCGTAGGTATCGAGGGCCGCTGTTAACCTCTTGGCCGACTGTTACAGGTTGCGTAGGGACTCGGGCTCCGGCTCCAGCTCACAGCCAAAATGGAGGTCGCAAGCTCCAGCTTGCGGCCGGGCGCGGCTTCCTGCCGAGGTAGGTCGCCATCTGTACTAGAATTGACGTGCTCGGTAGAGGACGCAAACCCTTGAGCTCGACCATAGCGCCTTCTAGCTTGAGCGAGACGAACTGAACAATAAGAAAGAAAGAGGGGAAGGAGAGAAATAAGGTGAACAGTAATAAAGGGGAAAAAATCTGAGATAATTAATATATCAAGCAGAGTGATGTCATTTTACTCGGGCTTTGTTTGTGTCATGGAAAATGAGTAATTCGGAAGTTATATTCCTGAAAACAATCACTTGTATCACTTATAAAATGAAGGGAAAATGTCACGAATGGTCCATGAACTTCTACTTAATGTGCAATCTCGTCCTTAAACTTTCAATTTGTTCAATTAGGTCCATGAACTATCGATAATTGTCCAATCTAATCCTTCTGTTAAGTAATGACCGTTTTTCCTTTTCTTTTTTTTTTTCTTCTTCTCTTCTCCCTCCGCTGGCCATGGCGGAGCCGGCGGAGGGAAGCCAACGTCTGGCGAGGGTCGCCCTCGCCTGGGCTGGCTAGGGCCGCCCTCGCCAATGTCGAGTGAGGGGTGCCCTCGCCAAATCTGGCGAGGGAGGCTCTTGCTTGCGTTTGGCGAGGGCACCCCTCACTCGATGACGGTAGGGGTGGCCCTCGCCAGACACAGTCGAGGGTTGTCCTCGCCTGCGTCGGGCAAGGGCCACCCCTACCGGCGTCGAGCGAGGGCTGTTCTTGCAGCGTCGAGCGAGGGCACCCCTCCCGACGCCGGCGAGGGTGGCCCTAGCCGGCCTAGGCAAGGGCGACCCTCGCCGGACGCCGACTTCCCTCCGCCATGGCAGGCGGAGGGAAGAAGAAGAAGAAGAAAAAAAAAAAAAAGATCAAAATGCCTAATTCCGTTAACTTTAACTAACGGAATAATGAAATTGGTCAATTTTCAAATAGTCAAGGACTAGATCGGACAATTATCGATAGTTCAGGGACCAAATTGAGCAAATCGAAAGCTTAGGGACGAGATTGCACATTAAGTGAAAGTCTAGGGACCATTTGTGACATTTTCCCAAAATGAATGAATGTAAAATATTTTCATTATCCACGAAAATGTTTAGATATAAATTGTTGTCGATAATAAAACTTTTCATTAATTAATTATTCCAAATAATACGGACGATCATTTTAAGAAGAATACTTTTTCAAATCATTTATTTCTGCGAAATAAATGGAACTTTAAAGTTATTCATTTTAGACATTGGTTGTGCCACAAATGACAATTGGCACTAATTGGACATCATCATGTCAGTGTTTTTTGACGAAAAAACTGAAATTCTATGCAAAAATTATCTAAAGAAACTAAGGGATGAGAATTCATCGGAGCCATGCAGGGTGGGGTCACGAGGCAAGGCTCACCATATCCATTTATCTCACTTCACCCATAAATGAGACATGGATGTTTGCCTCATCGCCATCCAAAAACCATGCATTGCGGGCTTGGAGAAAAGACGTCGAAGCCCAACAAATGATAATACCTAAAAAATAGTTTGGAATGAACAATCTTACTTGAAGAGATATTGAAAACAACTTAATTTAAAGGATGAGAAGATGTAACAGAAGTTTTTTGGTGGGAAAATTACTAAAAAAGTCCTAAACCTATTGTAGTTGTGCCAATTCAATCTTAAACCCAATTTTTTTTTTTTTTGGGTGTTAATTAAGTCCAAAACCTTGCATTTATGCTAATTCTATCCGTCTGGCTAATTTTGGTCGATCGGCGCTGACATGGATGTCAATTAATTTTATGTGGCACCACCAGCGTTAATATGGACAAAATTTATTAATATTTTAATATTTTTCAAATTATTTATTTGTTTGTTCTTTATTTTTATTTTTATTTTTTTTTCTCTTATTCCTCTAGCTAATTGTGGGTTTGACAATTGCCTAGAGGTGAAGGCCAATGAGGTTGACCTGAGGTGAGCCTTGCTTGCCCCTGGCGAGGCTCAAGCCCTCAACAAAGGCCGTGAGGGCAGCCTTGCCTAGCTTGCCCTCGCTAGGCACGACCTTGCCCATGGTTGGAGAGGGTGAGAGTGAGCCTCATAAGCCTAGTGAGTGGCCTGGGCAAGGCCACCCTTGTGGCCTTTGGCGAGGATTTGAGCCTCACTATGGGCTAGGCAAGACTTGCTTGAGGCTAGCGAGGTCCCTCATCAGCCTTGCCTCTAGTTAGTCACCGAGTTAGTGACTAGTTGGAGGAAGAATGAAGGGAAAAAAAAAGGAAAAATAAAAGAAAAATAAATTAATTAATATTTAAATATTATTCAAAAAAATTTCACGTCAACACTTGTGGCGCCACATAGGACAATTGTTGTTCATGTTAGTGCCGTTCAATCAAAATTGGCCAAGTGGATTGAATTGGCATAATGTAAAAGGTTTAGAATTGATTGCCCAAAAAAAAAAGTTTAGGATTGAACTAGCATAATTGCAATATTTTTAAGACCTTTTGATAATATTCCCGTTTCCTAGCCATTTGAAGTGTGCATAATTAGCCAATCAATCTGCACATAAATTTCATTCTTGATGACCATGCTGATCTAAAGAAATCTAGTGCTTATTAGAGGACTCTTAAGGCTAAATTATAATAGTAGATACATTATCTAAATCAGCAATTCCTTACCAACATCATCCAATTAGAGATACCCACGTGAGTAGGAAAAAAAAACCACAAAACAAATGTGTGATGAGCTTGAAATTCGCGAACGCTCGGCCTCTTTATTTATGAAATGGTGCACGTGGACAGCAAACACTAAATAATAGAGAATTCCTACAATAATAACTTGATCGAGTAGTAGTGAAGACGACCGGAATCTCGTGCCTCAGAAAAACTTAAGGCCTCAAATTCGATTTTTATTCGATGGAAATCATTTGGAGTCAAGCCACAATGAAATAATTCCTCTAAGAAAGAGTCGCTTGGATTTTTCCATGATTTCCTCTTTTCGGATGATAAATATTTCTCAGAACATGGAACGTGAATCAAACCCATATTTGAATTGAAATTGAGATACCAATATAAGTTCTTCTCTATGAATTCTCTATTCGTAGGTGAATGGTTACCTTCTTCTGATGCTAGTGTGGTGGCATTGATGGCGATGGTGGTAAGGTGCAGCTAACTTTGATAGCCACCACGACGGTGATGGCCAACTCAGAGGAGGGAAGGAATAGGTGTGGGGGGATTATGATTAGGAAAGAAAAGGAAAGAAAAAGGTTGCCAATTGAGATGAAGGTTGACAAGAAGGTCCATGTCATGATTTTTTTTTTTTAAATCAATTTTGAGTTTGGCAATATTCGTTGATACGAAACACGTAGCGCTCAATTCAATAAAAGCATCACATTAAACTGATATTGAAAGTTGAGGTACATATTTGAATAGGAAAAAAGTTCAAGCATTCATAAAAATCATGAGTAAATGTTCAGGTATTTACGATGCATTACTCTATGATCGAAGTGGTAAAATTGACATTTTGGTCGAGCAAAACCAGATGTTTTTTTGTTTATGTATTCACTTTTATTTATTTGATAGAATTACATCAGAAATGTGCCATCAACAATGGCAAATTCATATTCATCAAACATTTTCACGATAAAATACCATATTTAATCCTCGCTCTAATCAGTATGCCAAATCAATCAAGGCTTTCTTTTTTTCAAAATTTGGATAATGATATAGATAGTTCAAGAACTTCTCTTCAATATTCAAAGTGGTCAATCAACTTAATTTTATTAAATCTAGTATGTGAATTCTAAAAAATCTACTCAATATAGTCATTTTGTTAAATTTCTAATGCCATTAGCTCAAGTGACAATAATTTCTATTAAGTTGAAGTTAGACTTGCCATATTATCATCCCCATGGCATACATATGGTGTATACGTCTCTGAACTTAATTTTGTTTAATCTACTCCGTGAATTTTTAGAAAATCTGCTCTATTTAGTCCTTTTGTTAAAAATTCCAATGCAATTATTTGTTGCAACTATTCTAACCTGACATTAGATTTTCCATGATGGCGTCCACATGGCATACATACGGTTAAAACAGATTGGTTGATTTAGGAAAATGGAACCGCAATCCAGGTCATTATTTTGGTCCTCTAAAGACTGACGTGCACCTTAGAAAAATACAGGTGACGTGGCGATATACTTAATAGAAGCAATACGTTGAGTGGATTAATCAAAGTTTTGGAATTAAATTAAAAATAAAAAATGAGCTCAGGAATCACATTAAATAAAAAAAAAAATCAAGGACCATGTGAACATGAAAATGCACTATTCTTCTTACATGGATGCTTGAGAAGAAAAGGCTTGTATCTAAACGAAGAAGGACAATATCCTCACAATAGATTATTGCAAAATTGTGGTGTTTGTTTGTTTTTTTTTTTTTCTCGTATAGTCTTAGTAATGTTTGAGTCAATTTCTGCGAACCTAAATTAATCGAGTCAAAAAAATGGACAATCCACGCTTTGACCACTTCATGAGGACTTTGTGCATAGTCGTAGCAAGAGGCTCCTTTGATCACTTCATGGAGACTTTGCGCATGATGTGGTGGTGGCTGCTGTGGCCTTCACCCGAGGATGGCGACCATTGTGCGGTGGTTGTCATGTCCGTATCTAGATTTGCCACAGAGACAGAATGACAACAATCGTTGTAGCTTTAGAATGTCAACCATCGCAACCTCTCACAACTGAGGAAATTTATCAATTTAATCCTAAATTTACTATATGGATATCAATATATAGTCCTAGACTTTTCTAGTTTTGTTGATGTTCCTAAACTTTGCTCATTATTTCAATGTAGTTTTTCTGGTCAATTATCGTTGGTTTGCTGACATGGTGATCAAGTCATTGCTAGCCGTATTATATGACAGCCGGCGATATGACATTTATAACTCTGTTGTTCTAAAACTCCTCGCTGTCTATTCTGAACTTGCTATTTTCAGCTCCGACTTTTTAAGCATCTGGTAAGCCCCCCGCCCCCCACCCCCCCCCCTTCTCTCTTCTTTAGCTGTTTCCTCTTCTTTTGTTGAATTCCTTTGGTTAGCGAGTGGTGAAAGTTTGACACCTGGTTTTCTTGACTCACAAACGCATCCCTGGAGAAATTCAGTTTGCTTCCTTTTCTTTTGCCTGTTCTAGAGTTTGGATGGGTCTGTAGTTGAGAGCAGGAAGTGTCGAAAATGACGAGAATGTGGCTGAATTTTAAGGAGCTCCAAGCTGGGGATCCCAGCGACCCCAGGCCAGGCCCATTTTGCCCCGGCCGAGGCCAATTTGCGTGGAGGCACACAGTAGCACAGAAAAGGAAAGAAGAGAAAATAATATAAGCAAAACGACATCATATCATCAAGAGTCATACATGTTTTATCGCCAATCGAGTCACACAAAACGGTTAATGATGATTAGATACCACATCAACAATTTCCTGCAACAATTGACGGAACGCAATATCTTTGAATTTTGTGTAAATATTAAAGATTATATTGAAATATTTATGATTGAATTGATATCCGTATAATAAATTTATGATTAATTTGGTAATTATCACCTTGCAACCGAGAGAGATAATAATGAGGAGAGACCTAGAAAGAGAAGAGAGAGAATCGTAAGGACGGATTATAGACTTATTTTTTGGGTTGATTGTTCATGTCTTCATATCCTCTCATATTTGAATTGTGTCAAATCTAAGTCTAATTCGATATGACATGTTTAATAAACGTATCAGAAAACACAACATGTTTATTAAGAGGGTCATGCAAGATGACTCGTTTAAGATATGAATTCTCACATATACGTGTAAATATGTATCTATTGGGCGCGCATAAATGGGTCTAAAAATATTTAAAATGCATCTCTACCTATCTAAAAGTGCTACATTAATGCTATAACATGTTGACCTGTATTACCAAAGAGGGCTTGACGTGTCCTTATTAATGAAATCTGTTTAAAAGATCATCACATATATGGCACGTTATAACAAATTTAAGTTGATTTGATAATTATCCCCTTGCAATCGAGAGAGATGGTGGAAAGAGATAGTAACGAGGAGAGAGCTAAAAAGAGAAGGCAGAGAATCGCAAGGAGGGACTCGGACTCATTTTTAGGGTTGATTGTTCATGTCTTCATTCTTCTTTTAATGGAATCATGTCAAATTTAGGTCTAATTTGATATAACATGTTTATTAATCTTATTAAAAAATATAACATGTTTATTAATCGGGTTATGCAAGACGACTTGTTTAAGATATGAATGATCACATGTACTTGTAAGTATGTATTTATTAGATGCGCATAAACGTGTCTAAATATATCTGAAAGTCTTATGTAGATGCCGATGACATGTTGACTTGTATTCCCAAACAAGTCTTGACGTGTCCTTATTGAAAGATCAACATATATATGACATGTTATAACGAATTTAGAATTGATTTGGCGATTATCCCTTGCATTCGAGAGAGATGAGGGAGAGAGATAGTAACAAGGAGAGAACTAGAAAGAGAAAGGCAAAAAATCGCAAAGAGGGATTATAGACTCATTTTTGGGGATGGATACTCATGTCTTCATGTCTCTTGTAATGGAATCATGTCAAATTTAGGCCTAATCTGATATAAAATGTTTAATAATTGCGATAGGAAACACGACATGTTTATTAAGCGGTTTATACAAGACAACTAGTTTAAGATAAGAATTCTTATTTGTATTTGTAAATTTGTATTTATTGGACGTGCATAAATGCGTCTATACATAAATGCGTCTAAACATATTTACACGCATCTAAATATATCTAAAAGTGTTATGTTGATGCTAATTACATGTTGACCTGGATAACCAAACGGGTCATGACGTGTCGTTATTAACGAAATCGGGTTAGAAGAAACATGCATATCACACGTCAACCCGTTTATAATATGAACTGTAAAGCAGCACCTTTACCCTCGGAGCCCATTCCTGCATTCTTTCTGCGGTCTTCTCATCCATACATCGAAAGCAACCACTCCTTCTCTCTCTCTCTCTCTCTCTCTCTCTAAATCGCACGCAAGTCATAATGGGCGCTTGCCTTTCTTCCCGAAGCACAAAGCGATCTCATCAGACACGAGAATGCTCAAAAGGGTCATCGGCAGCAAGAGTCAAGATCGTCCAAGCCGACGGCAAAGTTCGACAGTACAAAGAGCCGCTGCAAGCGAGGCTCATAACCTCCCAGAACCCGAGCTTCTTCCTCTGCAGCTCCGAGTCGCTGTCCCTCGATTCTTGCCCGCCTCAAGTCGCCGAGGAAGAAGAGCTGCAGGCCGGCCAAATCTACTTCTTGCTGCCGCTGGCTCTCGCCCACAAGCCCCTGAGGCTCCCCGATTTGTGCGATCTCGCCATCAAGGCGAGCTCGGTCGTCGGCAACGACGGCGTCGAGATTTTGTCCGCTGATTCCAAATTCATTCCGAGTTGAATGTTGTACAGCTGGGGTTCTTTTTTTCTCTTTTCTTTTGCGGTGTTTCTTTTTCTTGGGTTGGGAGATGGAGATGGAGATGGTAATGATCAGGAAGCTTCTCTGGTAAATTATGATTATGATTTTCTTCTATTCTTTTTTCCCTATTTGGTACCGTTAATTATGGCAAAAATGAAGGGTGATCGATCCTAAAATAGGTCGATTCCTACTCTGGAATATGTAAGCCACAAGTGAGTTAAATTAAGGATGGTTTCTTCTTTTGTTTCTTTTATTAAGGGTGATTTTTTTTTTTTCCTTTACACGCTACACGTGAGAATTAAAAAAATCAATTAATTAGAGTTTATTTCAGAATAACAAAAATTTAAGAGATTTTGATCGGCCTATTGGTCTACTCAGTTTGGTTTCTTAAGTAGAACCGACTCCAATTCTATATTTCTGAAGTTGGGAAACGGACCGGTCTCAAAAAATAACCCAAAATTAGTCAGTTTGGTTTCGTCCGATTTGGTTCCAGAGTAGGGCTGGATCGCACACCCCTAATAAAAATGTCAGCATGTGAAAATCCAACGGAGAAGTCAGAGAAGGAGAAGGTCTTTACTGGTGGTGGCGGTGAATGGCGGTAGCTTCTACTCTTCGACTTAACCTATCTAGGGAAGGTTAGTCATCGGAGTCATCATCTTATCTTTGTTAGGGAGTAGGACTAGGGCGTGTTTGCTGAACACGGTACATTGGTGTGACAGCATTAGTCAATGCGTTGATCAATTGCTTCATTAAGAAGTGGACTCTACGCAAAGCGATCGATTTCGTTTTGGCATTGCAATCTAAGACAATATCTCTCTCCCAAAAAAAATAAAAAAAGACGAATTAGTACACTCGAGAATATGGGAATGAGGCGGAGTGGATGTTGGCTCAACATGCCCATTGTCATTGTAGGTGACCCATTGTCCATCATGCTCGACGCAGGTCATACTTATTTATCTTGTCCTAAACCATAATAGTCTTGCAGATTATCATACTCTACTTGCCCCGCACTACAATAATATTAGGCTTAGAAATTTTAAGTTGCACGATTTAATAAACGTAATTTAACTTAAGGATGCGTTTGTTTCAAGGAAAGTGTTTTCTCCGAATTAGTTTTTCGAACTTTCCCTTTTTTGGTTAGCTAAACATAGTCATAAAATCGGAGAAGCTGACCTCGCTAGTGGTCGGCGAGGCTGACCTCGCCGGCCGGCAAGGGGAAGGAGAAGATAGGGAAAAAAAAAAAAAAAAAGAATTCAAAATTTTAAAAAAATATTTAAAAATTCGAAAAATTAAAAAAAAAATTAAAAATGCCACGTCAGCGTTCGCCGGACGGCCGGTGTCCACGTCAGCGCCGGCCGGCCAATTTTGGCCGGATGGACTGAATTGACACAATTGTAAAAGGTTTAGGACTAAGTTGGCCCAAAAAAATTTATGACTGAATTGGCACAATTGTAATAGGTTTATGACTTTTTTGGTAATTCTCCTCTAAAAATGATTAGTCAAACGAAAACACTTTTTGATCAAAGAAAATATTTATACATGAAATTAGGAAAGGGAATTCCTAAATCTAAGACTGTGAAACACTTTCCAGGATTGCTCATCTTGAATTTTTTGATATTTTATTTTTTCTTTTATTTAAAAAAATTGATTGTTTAGATATTTTTCTTTTCATTCTTCCTTCTTCGCCAACCACCGTGCCTCAATGACTAACAACAGGTGTGAGTTGGTGTAGGCCAATGAGGACCACCATTAGGTGAGCTCCACCCTCACTAGATCCAGGCCAAGTTGGTCCTCATCGGGTCTTGGTGATAACATAAGTGGCCTATTGCGATCATTGCCAAGGCCGGACAACAAGCGGAGGAGTAAGAAAGAAATATAAAGAAAGGAAAGAAAAATAAAAGTTATTAAAAATGAGTTTTTTTTTTTTTTTCGTGAAATAAAGTCATGAGATTAAAATTATTTTCTAAATGAGATCCAAACACTAGAGAACGTTTTCGGCTGCACATTACCAAACAAAGGAAAACTAAGCTTTTTCCTAAAAGGTGATTTACTGAGAGTATTTTCCTTTTTTATAAAAATTTTCCCCAAACAAATGCACCATAGGTACCAATCTCTAAGAAAAAAAATGCAGCTGGAGAAGATAGTTCTTATTATTGAAAGTATTCATGTTTAACCTCGAGGGACTTTTTTCTTTTTGTTTTTACCGAATAAAAATGAGGGAATATATATTACCTTTTAGTTAACATAGAATCACAGTTAACTAAAATTGACAACCCAATACACTCTATCTATGCATTTATATTAACTTTTAATTCATGTTGGATCTTTGAACCTGTGAAGGCGCGCTATAATCCATGGAGAATATATTGGGTATACTTATGATGGACAACTCAACAATATAACAATGCATAGGTTGATTGATACGTGTCCCGTGGGCCCACATTTAAGATATTTCACAAATCTCCCTCACTCGCCTTTCTCCCACTTTCTTCTTCCTCCGTCTCTTCCCTTCGGAAACGGAGGCTGAGATCTCGGCATATATGGAAGCTGGTCTTTCCTTCATCAAGATCTTGACCTCAGTCGCCGGCCGGCGACGGAGTAGTCGATGGAGGCCGATATCTTGGTGCGTGGAGGAAGGCGGTGGCCTGCTGGAGGTCGAGCATCTCGCCGCGGAGCTTGTTGGGCTTGGGGTCGATGAGGCTCAGCTGGTCGACGAGGCCTTGGGTGAGGATGGTCTGGGCGATGGCCATGCCGACGTTGCTGAACCCACCAACGGCGATCTTGGTGTGGTGCTTGGAGGGCGACGGCGGAGCTCGTCATTTCACCATCCCAAATCCACCATGGGCTCCGCCGTTGACCGGGAGGGGGGCGACCACCGTCGACAGCTGATCACCTAGGATCCTCCCCGAGGTGAAGCGTGAGTTGGGAGGGAGAGAGGCCGTGGAGAGAGAGAGAGAGAGAGAGAGACTTCGCCAATTTCGGACAAGTGGAGCCAAGAGAGACACGTGTCGCTCATTAACTGGACTAGCGTAAACACGAGTTGTCAATCACAAGTATATTCAATATTTTTTCATAATCCATGCGTGCTAGTATTTTTACTTGACATAGGATGACATTGTTTGTCGTGCTAGAGAGTAATATTTGATACAAGGATATTGACTTAAGGAATTACTACTCAGTGATATGATGAACTCTCATCAGGTGACGGACGTGGTTTACTTGGCGGTTCGATCATTAGAATTGTCAAACTTTTACATGGTGTTAACTTTTTATTTTTTACTTATTTAAATGCTATAAATTTAAAAAATTGATCACTTAAATGTTAATTTCAATTTGTCTTACCAGAAAATTTAATGTGGATTCACCGATACTGACATGGATATTTTTTTTAATGTTATTGTAACATTTTCCTTTGTGGCCCAGGGCAAGGTTTCGTGGCCGGCGAGGGTGTTTAGTCAGAAGTGGCATTTAAGTGAGCGGTTGCACTTGAGTGGGCGAAAAAAAAAAGGTTTAACACTTAAGTGAGCGTCGTACGAAAGTTTTGGTACTCCTACTGTTCTTATCCCGTTTACTTGTGTTAGCACCAAATTTGACACAACTGGCACGAGAAAAGCATCAAACTTTTTAGCGAGAAAATTATCAACAAAGTTCTAAATCTATTAAAGATGTCAATCACTGCTAATTCTTTTTAATTTGATTAATTTAGTTCTAAATCATTTAATAATATGTTAATATAAACCTTCTGCCTAATGTTAGCCAGAAAATACTATGGCGGATGCTAACGTGGATAATTTATTTTACTTTATTTTTCTTTTCTTCTTTTTCCTTTCCTTTTCCCATTTTTTTCCTTATTTCCCTATGTTGATCGACAACCTTGGTGGTGGTAGGCAAACATATGAGGGTTGGGACACTATTGTCAGCACTAGGCAAGGGTGCTATAGCCCTCGCTGGATATGGGCAAGGGCTGTAACACTCTTGCGAGATTTAAGTGACATAACTGTCAAATGATGTGAGCGGGGCCAAGAGCCCTTGCCTCGTGGCTAACAAGGGCTTCGGGCGAGGGTAGCCCTCGTCAGTGTCGGCGAGGGTCGTCGACCACAGTTAAAAGAAATAAAAGAAAAGAACAACAATTATTTAAAAATTACATAAATTATTCACATTAGCATTGGTCATTCTATGTCAGCTATGTCATATAAGATGATTAGTGTCCAAGTCTGCACTTTCTGACCAAAATTGACTAATTGTCAAAATGATTATGACTAAATTGACCAAATTAAAAATGTTTATGATTTAATTAACATTCATACGATAAATTTATGACTTCTTTTTGGTAATTGCTTCAGTTTTTTGCTGATGAACGGTAAGCTATTCGCTTACGAACGTGCCAAACTTTCATGATGGGGACTAAGGAATTGCGAAAATCCGTAAAATCTAAGAGGAGGTTGGTGGACCATACCATATTACAGTAGTGCTAGCCTGAGAGAATTAGATACAAATAAAAACCCTAGAATCTCATAATTGATCAGCTAAAGATGGTAGTCTTTTTCGATGCCAACCCGAAAAACTAGAGTTAGTTGTGGAGCGTCCACAATATTTTGGGGCGCAATGAACAACCGTGTCAACCCTCGGAAAAACACAGGTGCCAATTTCGAAGAATGAGGAGCAAGGAAGACCACCAAACTCGTTTGGGAAGCAACGAGGCACGTGATAATCACCAATGGTATGGCGAGCAGGGACAATATAGTATAAAAGCAAGCTCAAAACTTGAATGACATACTCAACCACATCGTAAGATTTATGAATATCATTCAAGTTTCTTGTTTCTTTTCTTTCATTTTACCAAACTCTAGCTCTTATGAGTTTGATTTGAACTTGTGTTGTCGGCTTTTAGCCATAAGTGATTTTGAAACTTGGTCATGTGCCTTTCTGAGATGTAAATTGTCTGATAAAAAGCACAAGGATTACGTTGTTTTCATAGTTGCCAATTCTGAGCTTGGTTTTCATTCAGGAGTCTTCCTTGAGAGGGCCGACACGCATTTAGTGAATCTGGGACAAATACATTTTGGCACGTCTGATTGCCCCCAGAGCGAAATAAACCAATGAGAACTAATGCTTGACGAAACACGTAAGTTGCTGTAGAAGATGCATCTAATCAAGATGCTAATGAACTTGTGAGTGTAGATATTGGAGACAATCAGCTCGCTAGTCCGCACGACTCTAATGTTAATGTCGACATGACTAATGTGGATATGAGCATGTTTAGGCTAGTCCTCAAGGAGCTTGCTTTCCCTTGAGGAGTCTTCCTTGAGAGACCTAACACTCATTTGGCGAATTTTGGAGGAAATACATTTTGGCACACTTGGTTGGACCCAGAGCGAAGAGCTAGTGAGACATAATGCTAGATGAAACGCACAAGTTTCTTTAAAAGATGAACCTAATCAAAATGCTGAGGACAATATGAGTGTAGATATTGCAGAAAATGAGTTGGCTAGTCCCGCCAGGCTCTAATTTAATTGTTGGCATGATTGATGTGGACATGAGCATGTTTAGGCAAGAAACAGATCATAGCTTACACAAAATGCAGGTGTTACGCTTAAAAACATGGCTGAAGTGCTCAAACCAATGATTGCTAGCTCGTATCATAATCTGAATGTTCCAACTGCTGTGATTACCAGAGATTAGTCAGAGTTCCTAAGAAGAGTCAACTCACAATACAAACTATGACCATCTATAAAGCACTAGCAAGCACTGGTAGTTGGGACGATTCGGTAGACAATCCATTTAGAACGGGGTCAGGCATAAACCAGGTAAGAGCGTGTTGGTAACTTGGTATGCAAAAGCAAGTCCATATCTCCAAGAGGGAAATGTCAACTGCTCGGTATGTTGAAATTGCATACAATGCTTTACAGTAATTTTTTGAGAAAAGTTTGAGGGTCAAGTGTTTATGAACTTATTTTAGTTGGCAACCCCGTGGTGAAGTATGAACAGTTGATGAAAGAAAAACAAATCATCCATTTTATTAGGCTAAAGAACATTTTGCCACTGTAATTGATTTTGGAGGTAGAAGACCAATGCGAAATAGCAATGACGAATTTAAGTCTGGGGAAGCCATACGAATGTTTAGAACTTATGTCGAGCCGGACCCAAGAAACTGTAATGCCAAAAGCTCAGGAAAGCCAACTTTTTCATTCCACGTTTCTAAAGCTGACCAAAATTTTGATCTCCTGTTAGAAAAATAGACGAATATAGTTGCTAGAAGGTCATAAAAATCGAACAGCTAAGGAAATGAAGAATAACAAGCACTATAAGCGGCACCATTCGGGGAGTTATAACGCTCATAAGTTCATAACTGTATTGTTTTCAGAAAAGTGATACGGGAAGAACTAAATGGTGGACAATTGAAATCTGCAGAGGAAGGAAAGGGAAAGAAAAGATGGGTGCAGATGGGTGTCCTTTGCCAGTGAATGTGTGGATGATTGGCATTAGAGGTAAAAGAAGGTTGCGTGGTTTATATGTGCACTCGATGCCAGCATAGAACTGAGGATAAAAGAGGACCGGCACGTCATTATCCAAAAGCCCCGCCATCATATTACGGAGGTTGGTATGCATGCTAGCCACGCCGAGATTGGCAAGGTTGGCATCGTCCTAATGTCAGAGGGTATAGCAGCCATTCGGTAAATGCTTCCTCAAGGTTGCGTTATCCAATGTCATCGCCACGACGAACTGTCAACCACGACGAGCAATGCAGGGATCTCTATGGTGAATGAAAACCTAACATCATGTCAAGAATGGTAAAAGTGCTAGGGGATCCACCTTTTGGAGAGTGATTTAAAGCTAAACCCAAGAAGCGGACCAGTCCTCTCAAAAGCGGATCGAGACTAACCAGGACTCAGAAAAGGGGGATGGAAAAAAGTGCGTCATGGAGAAGGAAAAGGCCGTTCCACGTGGCGAGTGAGAAAACTGGAAAAGAGAAACAAGGAGCTAGGGATGAATTCAGACCGGATCAACCCACGAGCTTGGTATGGCATAGGATAGACTAGGGAAAATGAGTGAATGGAGGTAGTAATCAAGTAGGGAATAGGGACGACTCCAACTGGAAAACAGATTGTCCTTGGGAAAGTTAGGTGTGCGTCAATGCCATGGATGACCTCAGAAGCCAAGTTTGAATAACGCGAAAAAAGGCTAGCTAGGGGAAAGGTCATCGTCGAGTATTTAATGTGAAAATGGTAGGTTAGCTGCTGAAATTCTATAAAGCCGAAGTGGACCATTATATACTAGAGGGCGATACCAATGAGGAGATTGAACTAGTTACCAAACTTTCTCCAAAACCTGGGGCAGTGGTCAATGAACTTGACTTTTAACTCGGAGTCACTTATAAACTTAATTTACATTCCTTTTTAAATTGTAAATCGTTTGATTAATAAAACGAGGATTATGTATTCCTTGAGGGAGCTGATATCCATTTGTGGATTTTGGGGAAACGTCACCTAGAGACCGATTTTACATATCACTCTTGGTATAAGTATATATTTGAGTGGATAAATCTCGAAGATAATGATAACATCCCAATTTACCGCACTGAATTCTTGGGCTATTACCTAGTACAAGATCCCATTGGGCTCAGAGCCCATGAACCAAAAGTGTCTATTTCAAGATGAAATAAGATTACTCTTGGACTGTCACCAATGTCCTGTATGATTAATGGGATATTTCATTGATTTCCACAACTATTATCATGAGGATTACAAGCATCGTCTTTCCTTTACCTTACTGAAAAGTTTTGGAAATTTCCAGCTTCTCCTTTTTTTTCCTTGGTGGAAACGACGACCTTCGGCTTCATTGTTTACTTAATTTTCTGGTTTGATTGGAAGATCAAATGGGGCCAATAGCCCACTCGAAAAAACAGGTTGTAACCGATCAAAAATAGCTAGCTGTATATCTTTTTGCCCAGATTACAGCCATAAGTAAAAATATGGATAAATAAATTAAAAGTGGTAAAATTTATTGCGAAAGTGGAATAGAGTTATGAAATTTTCAAAAAGTGCCATCGAATTTTAAGACTTATAAAAAATGTATAATTTAATGCCTCTATTAACTCTCTATGATTTGATTAATGAAAAATGCTAATGTGACTTTTTTTTATTGCTTTTTAAAGACACGGAAATACCATACTTTTGTTCTTTGTGGTTTTGTGGTGTCAAATTAATTTACTGTCATCTTACATGACTTACAAGTTGGACTCCTATTCTTTTTTCTCGATCTCAACCACCTGACCATTGATACAAAGAATGTGGTGATGACCAAGAAAATGTTTAGATCATGGAAAAGAATGTCGAGAGTTATATCTATAGTTACCCAAGCATATCCCACATGAAAGAATTTATCAAATATGAAATGAAATAATTCATATCCGCCAAGATTTTGAACATATAAACTTTTCTTATATATGATTTTTCGAAAAAAAAAAAAAAAGTTCGAGTGGTACTTATAAAATCATCAACTAATTATATTCTGTAGATTTCATTGTGGAAGATTTTGTCACATCATATGTAATTATTATTTGAAAGATTAAATTATTTTACTTTAAATGTATGATACGTGTGTTTCTAAGCATATCATCCGTTAGTGTTGCACTTCTTAGTAAACGGTTGTGACGTACTGTAGTTTCTTTTTTCTTTTTTCTTTTTTGTTTTTGTTTTGGTCGAAAGACGTACTGTAGTTTCAAGCGGTACTTAAGGCTCAATTAATTGAAAAGTGTTAGAAAATTTGGCTTTGTTTTGCAGCAAATGATCGGGACTTGATTTCACCCCGTGGAAAATTCGACAATCGATTGCATCGGCTTCTATTTACTTTTTGGAAAAGAAGTGACGATTGAAATCTCTTGTATCACACATCTAATCATTGGACCCCACAAATATATTGTCGGAAAAATGCGATTTCCATAAATTAGTTCAAAGAGTTCGAGTACAAAAGACTTGCATTAAAACATAGTATGGCCCAAAGGGCTTCCGAGACTTGGACAACCAAATGGAAGTTAAAGTTCTATTTCTATGGGTAATCTGCCATCATATTAGTTTCTTTACTACAGTGGGCCAGAGTCAAATTCGTGAAGCCCATTAAGAAGAGCTAGGCCTCGGCAATAAGAGCACCTGCTTTCCATGAATAATAATCTGCTCGTTGAAGTGTTTTAATTAAAGCTTCGTTGTCAGACTCAAGATGAAAACAGAGCCAACTCTTACAGAGTGCAAAACCACCCAACATTTCTCTACAGCTGTTTCGACAAGCGCAACTAATGGTTCTGGCAGTCAACCCATCCAAGAAAGATCCATCAATACTGATCTTAAGGGTTCCTTCGCTTGGGCTCTTCCAAATCTGAGGTGAGTTGTTCCTTTTGTCTTGCAATTTCTCTTTAGTTCTAGCCTAGTTCATGAAACTTGATGTTCTGCCATGGCCGAACTTACTAAGCACTGTGGGTTTGGCTCTTGATTGCGCAAAACAAAGCTGTTCTGCTCTTTCCAAATTCCCTAGGGGGCGAAAGCAACTAGACGAAAGCCAGGTGAGTTATGTTTAAAATTGAGAATCCATTCTAAGTCTTGTTCCTTTTCACAGTTTTCGACCTCAGAGAGCAAAATAAGCTGTGATCCAAGCCTACAGCTGATAGTGTGAAAGATTTAGAATTGGGAAAAAGAATTCTCCATTCCATGGGGCAAAGGACTCTATCCAATCTCTCTTCAATAAAGACATCCCCTTCTTTATTGTTAGCCCACGTAAAGGCACATCATTTACTTTTCATATCCATCATTATGCAGGAGTTCAAAATTCCCAAAACATATTGAGTCGATTGTATTCAATCATTCTTTTCCCTACTTTCTCCCAATGGTAAAAGATCTCATTAAAGTCTTCCATACAAACCCACGGGAGTAGATTTAATAGGTTGATTCTTTGTAACTCATCCCATAGCAAAATCTATTACCGGAACATAGATGGGCGTGCACAGAAGTAGCTCTTATGAGCTGATTGCTATCTTGCAACTTACATATAATATCAACATAAAACTTCAAATGGGACTTAATAGTAACAGAAATTTCCTCGTTCCAAAAGATGGCCATTTCCCCCCGCAAGACCCACTAGATTTACTCTGAAGTAGTGCTTGAAATGAAAACACCTATTTATTTTACAAAGCACACACTCTTGAATTTTTAGTTTCCATAAGAAAAGGGACACCAAGCCTTCCTTGAACCACTAAAGCTCTAACTGTTTGAACTATTAGTAGTATGCCCAACTCCCAACAGTTCTAGCTCGGTAGTGTAACCAACTCCCGACAGTTCTAGCTATAAGCTTTATATATACCTCAGTAACTTATTTCGGCTAGCCGCCAAAGCTCATTCACTTACTTCATCAACCATCCTAACTAGGGGTGTGCAACCAGACCGGGTATACCCGGTTCTCGGACCGGCCACCCGGAAAACAGGGCCGGGAATCGGTTCCCGTTGAAACCGGTTCGGGAACCGGTTCCCAAAATTCGGAACCTGTTTAAACTGGTCCGGGAACATATTCCGAGTGATTACCCACCCAGAAACCCGTTCCTGGACCGGTTTTGGAATTGGTTCCCGGACCAATTTTGTAAGTAAAGGTCCAAAACCTTTTTTTCTCCCCCAATTTCTATTCTTACTCCCGCAATCACATGACGTTTTTCCTCTTGGCTCTCTCAAACACGCACGGGAGGACATTCATCTTCCTCCTTGCTTTCCACCCTCACCGGCTCCCTCTCGCACCGTCCGATAGATGGATGGTGTTCGTCACCATATCACATGGATTGGCTCGCCTAATTTCTCTTTTGTAGGACGAGTTATGCTTGCATAAATGAGTAACTTCATGTAGTAGTTGTGGGAATAAGACTAATATTAGACCCATGTTTGTTGCTAATTCTTTACCTTATGATTTTATTTATTATAATAGCCTTGTGGATCCTTAATTTTTTGTTTGGTCAAAAAGTTCATGTATCTATTTATTACAAGTGCTTAATGTTTCAATACAAATTAGGAGGATTACATTATTTTCTCGTGTATTAATATAAAATTCGAAGTTGTATAGGATATTGGGAGATTGCAAAACAAGTTCCAGTGGAAATAGGGTTGACATTGGAACTGGATCGGAAAAACAGGGTGGGTCAGGTATAGGGTCCAATACAAACAAGGTCGGGTATAGGGTCCAAAAAAGAGGAACCGGTTATAATAGGATCGGGTATAGGGTCCAGGTCTAGACTCTACCCACCATGGACCTGATCACCCATAATCCTAACCAGTGTTTCCAGCAAGTCGGATTCATTCAGAATTCCTTGATTTGCTCCTAAAAATAGAAGTGTATGGTGTTAGAGCAATGGTCCTATTTCTTAAATTGAGATGTCATCCCTTTCCTAAATGGAATAAACTAGGTTTTGTCTAAGATTCTGTGATGAGATGACAACTGACAATCTCAAGATGGTGAAGGTTTGAACAAATGAGAAGGCGCCATGTGGCACGAGAATTTTCTGCCTAGAGACAATGGTGTAGTTCAAGGTTGAATTGGGCTGAGCTCTATCAGTTAGGTCTAATGACCTGAGTCAATTCTGGTCAAACTAGTTGATCCTAATCTTTGCAAATTTCCATGATTAAAAACATTTCTTTGAGATAATGACAGATGAAATTTGGGTGTTAACAGGAACAAGTAAGCATTCAAATTTAATTAAAGGGACAACATATTGTATTTCACTCTTGTTGAAAACTTGCTTGTTTTTTTTTATTGTATTCTGTATAAGGGTTGTCTTTGTTTCCAAAAGGGAGAACATAGTGTATTATAGTGTCAAATGTGCTTTTATTCATAGGTGATGCTTGCAAAGTTCCATATCGGGCAATTAAGGAGATATTCTAGTGCTTATAATAGGCAAGTTCCCTCTCCTGACAAGTTAGTTTTCAAGATGAGTTTTTCCACCCCCTTATAATGCATCAACATTGTATCAGAGCCAAATTTTGGGCGCCAACCTTCTAGCGCTTTATTCTTGGGGCTGTGGTCCCTTGGTCGTGACCCAAGGTGTTGTCCTCAAGGCCATTCTACGACGTCGTAACATCCTTGACGAGAGGGAGGATGATGCGGGAAAAGTCCCACATTATAACCATATACTAAGATTCTTGTCGTGGAGAAGCAACATCTTTTATAGATTGTTGCATCATTGAGATTACTAATGGATTCCAACGTTGTTTTTTGATATTAGTCTAGGAGAGTGGATGTAGGCATAGTGAAAAGCCTAGCCACTACACATTTACTTACAATTTAACTCTTCAACTCTTTTGTTAGTTATATGATAAAACTATCAACACTTGCATAATTAGTTCTTCTTTTACAAAAGAGTATTTGCAAGAAAGCTTGGCATGGCGTAGGATAGACTAGAGAAAATGTGCAGATGGGAGTGAATAGGGACAACTTAAGTGAAAAACAGAATCTCTTTGGAAAAATTAGGTTTGGTTCAATGCAATATGTGGACGTAAAGCCGAATTTGAATGACCTGATAATGTAGAGAAAGGTCATCATTGTACTGAAGTGGACCGTTGTATACTAGAAGATAATTTGAATGGGGAGATTGAACGAGTTTCTAGACTTTCTGAGGAAAATGTGGTGGAAGGACAGGGTCTAGCAAACTTGGCTTTTGGCTTTGACTTACTCATAAACATAGTTCATGTTCCTTTCTAAGCTATACATCATTTGATCAATAATAAAAAGGTTGAGTGTTTTTCTATTGGCCAATTCTAACCTTGGTCTTCATTGAGAAGTCTGGGATAATTATCCAAAAAATTCTAAATTTATTATTGTCGCGACCCGATCTCGCCGCCCTCATGTCAAAAGGGGGAAAGGTTGGGTTTAGGGGTACTTGATTGCGGGAGTTCACCCACAGCTCGTATTCCAAAAGACGTCATTACCTCGCCTTTTGGATCAAGCCTCTTGTGAGTTCCTTTCACGCGATCACGAGTTCTCCCAAGCTCGTACCCTACGTGACAGCGGAGTGTTGTGATCCATACTCACACGGGCGACACACCTTAGAAAAAGGAGGTTGGGTGTGGGTATTGGATTTAGGGGTATTTTTACCATGGTAGCCCTCTTGCCACTGCTCACCCATAAGGATGGCATCACTTCATCCTTTTGGGCTACTTCCCATGTCAAGTATGCTAAACCATCGTGAGTTTCATCGAAACTCATATCCCGCGTAACAAGTTTATTTAAACGATCTAGTTGTTTATAACAACCTAAAATAGACAAGAGTCGCCACTAGCCTCGTTTTGGGGGTCGGTTAGAAAACCCAATCGAGGGTCGGGAGTATTCCCTCGATTCCTACGCAACCAAATATTTAGGTTCGGGGACTTGGGTTATGCTAATATTTCTATTAACGCCCTTTCGGTACCTAAACAGTATGTTGTGTTTTTCTAACATGTCCATGCGTTTCTTTTTATATTTTCATGATCATCAGTTCCATACTAAGTGATCATGCATGGTTGATCATTTTCATTCTATTCTATTTCTAGAAAAAAAAAACAAGAAAAAGAAAACAATCAATGGAATTAAAATTGCGAGATAGTAAGTAAACAATTAAGGAAAGCCGTAAATCTATCATGCAATCCTAAAAATATAAAAGAGAACACAATTAAAAGAGAAAAAAAAAATAAAAAGAGAGAAAAAAAAAAAGAAAACCCACAACTCATCGGGTTTTATACAACAAATGGAATCCGAGACATGTCTAGAAAAAGAATATTACATGACAATGGTCGAAATGAACATCGACCTCCACCATCTTCACGTCTTCTCCATCTTCAGGGCCCTAATCTAAACCTAATTTAAGAAATTTATAACTAGGTACATACAAATGAGAGAAACAAACATGCATATTAAAACAACCATAAACAAGACATCTTTGTATTCACAAATAGTGACTAAAGTCATGAAGTCCCTAGATCAAATTCTAGGTGATATCCCAAGGTTTAGCATTATTATGCGTCACACCTAAATCATTCATCTAAAGATCACATGCAAAGCGTATAACATGACAAGTAATCTCAATTCAACATGCAAGATATTCTAAAAGAAATTATAGAATGAAATTTTAACAAAGAATCACAATAGAAATCATCAAACATCACAAATAAAAGCAAAGTGATTGGGGTAGAGCCCATATACAATTAGCTCTAAGAAAAACACAAAACATCAAGCACACCACGAGGAACAACTTTCATGAAGGTAGTTTCCTAAGATGGGTTATACATGAATTTATAAAAATTCAAGATCACATAACAACACATCAGAAACATAACAGAACAGCAAGGCATCATGGTAAATCAACAACAATTTGTCATAGTAAACAATGTCTAAAAATTTTGAAATTTCATCATGACATAGTCATGAGAAAGACAAACATATTCATTAAGGAGTCGATCTCAAAATCCTTAGGGAAAAATCCATGCAAACATAATAAGAGGTCTGACTCAACAAGGGCTGAATAAGCATTCCGAATTTCACTCATTGCAGATTTCAAGGCCAACTTTGGAAAAATGGAAAATGGGACAAATGACATGCAAATAATGCAAAACTAGTGTCATTAGAAAGATTAAGATGTATCCTAAGACTTTTTAAGAGATGTCGGGTTCAAGTAAGGTCAATTCAAGGCCAAAAAGTAACAATCGCTAACACATGCAAATCAATCGCAAACAAATCAGAAAATGATGCATGGTAACTCACTTGTTAAGCCACCTAATCAACGCATGAAGATTATGAGATTTGGACATGACGTAGGGCTAAATGTAATGAACAAGTTTGATTAAGACATTTAACCCTAAATCTATGGGCAAAAGGTCACACAAATCATTAACATTGCAAAGTGACTTAGAACTAGGAATATCATGCTTGGCAAATTTCAATTGCAATTAGCCCAATGGATGCATTATATTCACATTAAATGAGATTCAAATATGATATGTCATGCATTGATGCGAAATTTGTAACACGTGTTTCAAATGTCAAGAAGACAATGAGGCATGATTTGGCCCTTAAAAGGCCTAAACAAATAGCCCTTAAGCCCTTAACTCAACATGACCATCACATGATTAATTTTTGATGACCTAATGATCTGCAAAAATCTTAAGAAAAATCCTCTATGTAGAATGTGGCTTGAAGAGCATTTCTCATGAGGAGTCTAAACCTAATTTGGCCATACGAGCCCACACAAAAATGACAAAACATAGTCATGTGATGAAATGCGTCAATTATAACAAAACCTAGACATATTCATGCATGCGAAAACATGGAAAACGACGCTCAATTCACGCAAATCATACATTCTTAGAACACTTGCAACTTGTATTACAAATCTCATGAAGGATGTGATGTCAAACGAACTCATCTACAACCTCAATTTCAAGCAAAAACAATTCGGATCTAATGTAGGATAGACAAACATAGGGTCGGTTTTTTTGGTATTTTACCTAATCAAAACATCCTTAAAAAAATGTATGAAATATTAAGAATATTTTGTGCAAACTTCATGAAGAAATTTTTTCACATAATCCATGCACAAAAATTAGTATGAAAATAACAAAACAGAAAATCGTACAAAGTCAGAAACACAAATCAACTTAAAACTACTGCAGAATTGACAGATTTCAAAGGTGTTTTTGTGGCATCCAAAAATTTCATGACAACCCTTGGATACGTTATGAACCATCAATAGGTGATGGAAGTGCCATTGGGTTATGAATCAGCCATTGAATCAATGAATTTCAACTAATTTAAGGCCGGGCATTGTAATGGACAATTGTTTGGATGGAGATGTGTCTACAAGTGACCCAAGGATTTTATTAAGGTGCAAATTGATATAGAAATCTTATTCATGGGGGTGCACTTTATAAGTAGAATTTTATTGATTTAAATTACAAAGTTTTGTGACCTTATAAGCTGAAATTATGTGTTTATTTAATTGGGGATTAAATGGAATAGGAATAGGAGAGGGTAGGCTGGTTTTAGGCCCAAAGCCCGTCCAACCAGCCCACGCAGCCCCCCATTTGACTGGCCCATGAAGGCCCAAGACCGGCCCAAAAAAAAACTGAAGCCCATTAACCTTGCATGAGAGAATTGACAAGTGGCTTAGGAGACTTACCAAGTGTCATCTTGCATGGGAAAAATGCCAAGTGGCTAAGGGGTTTGGCCAAGTGGCATTTGCATGCAATCTAATGATTTCAAATCATTGCAAGAGGAAAGAAAAGAGAGGGAGAGTGGGCGGAGTGAGCGAGAGAAAGAGAAAGGGAGAGAGAGTGGTCGTCCGAGAGAAAGAAAGGAAGAGAGAAAGAGAGCGAGCGTGCGAGAGAAGAAGAGGAAGAAGGAAGAGCTCGTTCGCCGCGGTTCCTTCGCCGCCTTGCCCGCCATTTTGTCGCTGTTTGTGCTTGAGGTTAAGGCAAGTGAAGTCCTAAAACCTACTCTTTGCATTGCTGTGTGTAGGTGTAGTAGATGGTAAGTCTTGGTTGTGGTAGATGGGATGAGATTTCGGAGCTTTGAAGAGAGATTCGTTGGTCATGCATGCTGATTTCGGAAAGACCAGTCCGACCGTCCGCGAGTTTGTGTGTTGCATGTGACTTTTTAGTCGGAATCTTGCTTCGACCTCTTCATGAAACTTGTAGAGAACATCTTCAAGTATAACATACTGAAATTTGATACAAAATGGACAAGTATTAAGGGATGAAACCCTTTTTCTACGAAAACATTAGATCTGGAAACTGTTTTGTTGACGTCTTGGTGATTTCGTGTGTTGCATGTGACTTTTTAGTTGGAATTCCAACTCGACCTCCTCATGAAAGTGGTAGAGAACATCTTGAATAATAACATACTGAAATTTGAGATAAAACGAACAAGTATTTCTGGGTGAAACGATTTTCCTTTGGAGAGACTAGATCTGGAATTCGTCGTGATGACCTTCAGTGGTTTCGTGGTCTGTAAAGTAACTTTCTTGTTGAAATCTCACTTTGATCTCTTAACAAAAGTTGTAGTATACTTCTTGAGGTAGAACATATGAAAAATTTAGAGGAAATGAACGAAAATAGGTCGGTGAAACCGTTGTCTTTTGAAGAAACTGGATCTGGGAAAAAGGCTGCTTCGACCTAGTATGATTTCGGGATTTTTATAAAATTATACAGTTAAAATTTGATAGTGTGTCCTCAATAAAATTTGTAGGTAATATTCTGAGGAACAACATACTGAAATTTTAGAGTAAATGGACCAGTAATGGCCAAAGAAACGATTTTTATTCAACACGGGTAGATCTGGAAAAACGATACCGAGAATAGGAAAAGTAAATCGATTTTATCTTTTAATCCAGAACGAATTGGACTACGATTTCTTCATGAAACTTGTACTTCTAGTCTTAAATACAGCGTGTCCAAATTTCAGAATTTTCTGAGTTTATTTAAGGGATTAATCGAAACTGTTTTCAAAACTGTGCATGGATGATGTTAAAATCCTTTTTTCGGTGATGCATGGACCTGTACGTATTCTGTGAAGCCTTGTTTGATATGGTGTTCTTCATGAAATGTGTTTTCTTAGATCTTATCTACATTGTGGTAAATTTTCAGAATTTATTTCCATCGTTTGCTAATTTTCTAGAATTTTTCATGAATAGTACGCATTCTGTTTAAGCTGGAAATTGTTTTATTTACTGTTTATTGGATTTATTATGTAAATCATGATATCCTGGATTATTACTCGTGCAATGACATGATGACATCCGTACATTTCGTATGACATCAAAGGATTGATGGATTTTCATGAACTCAATGATGTTTTCAAAACCATTGCATCAAATGATACTTTTCCCAAGGCATATTATATGATTTTAAAAAGGGCTGTTGTCAAATCGTTGGCATTGTTGCATCAAATGTGAAATTGAAAATGAGATGTATGGGAATATGCATTGTGGTGATGAGAAGGCCGTCGGAGGTGTGAGCCGATGATGCCCCGGGAGTGTCGGGATGCCCGGAATGTGGGAGTGCCGGATGCCCGGTGGCCTAGTGGCGTAATTCCGGAGGGTCCTCGGGAGTTTCGAGATGCCCGGTGGTATACGGTACGTAATTCCAGAGGGGGGATCCTGGTGGTATGGCGGTACGTAATTCCGGAAGCCCCGGAGGTTTGTGCCCGGGGGGATTCCTTGTGATGCTAGTTGGGATGCGAGATGCCAGGAATGTGGGGGGCCGGATGCCCGGTTGTATTTTGAATACATGCCCGGAGGTTCCTCGCGATGCCTGGTTGGGTGCAAGCGATGAATTGTGGGATGCAAACATTGGTCCCTGGAAAGAAAAAAATGATGAGATCCTTATGAAAGATAAGAATTGAAAATAAATCATGTGCATGGATGTATGCATATGGCATGATGCATGATCGGCTTATGAAAATAAATTGATGCTATTTGATATTGAAAATGCGATCATGAATGCATGAATGGATCTCATGGTGATGTATGCTTGATAGCATGGATGATATGAATCATGGTGGTATATGCACGATGGCATGGTGAGATATGCATGACTGCATGGTGGTATATGCACATATGGCATGGATATGCATGAATGCTTGATGATGAGTGCGTAGTGGTATATGCACATATGGCATGGTGATATATGCATGAATGCTTGATAATGAGTGCATGGTGGTATAAGCACATATGGCATGGATATGCATGAATGCTTGATGATGAGTGCGTAGTGGTATATGCACGTATGGCATGGTGATATATGCATGAATGCTTGATGATGAGTGCATGGTGGTATATGCACATATGGCATGATGATATAAGCATGGCTGCAAAGTAAGTTATGCTTGAATGCGTGGACGATATGTGCTTTGTATGATGCCTTGATTGTTTTGTTTGATGCATTGAGTAGTTTGGTGGATCTTTACGCGAGTGGTTGTACTCACCCCTTTTGGGGATTAACATTTCAGAATAGATAAGATACATGCTGCCACGCCACCGTAGATGGATCACGTGGTTGGATATGACCGCGAGGAGGAGGATAGCAAAGGAAGGAACTTTTGGACGCCGACACTGATCGATGGACATTAAGTATACGACTGTTGGAGGAGATGTCGGTTATCTTTTGAAGTATAGCCAAGTATAGAAAACTATGGCATTTTGATGTACCGATGAATGATGCCCATCTGATTTAAGTAAATAAAAGTGTTCGGCTTTTACCTATAAATGTTTAGTTGGTGTGCATAGTTTTCTGGATATAGGGAAGGGAGTTGATGGATGTGCTTCCGCTATATGAATAGCGCAAAAAAGTAAACCCTCAGGTTGTATGGACCCGCTGCAATTGAAATGGTATCAGAGTGACATGTTAGTAGGGAAAGTGAAAGGTGAGCGAATTGTGGCGACCCTAACGGATCGGGGGCCGTCGAGGGGTGCCACAGTTTTTCAGCGACCAAACGACATCCATTATGGGCGTGCGACATATCAAATCGAAGCTCTAGAAGTGTATTTTTATGTCTAGAAGGGCTCGAGGTCAAAAAACCTCATCTAGCACCTCGTTGCAGCCAAAACAGTAAGTCTATCCCAAAGATACGAAATTGCAGATTAATACAAATCAAGCTCAATCAACCTCAAGTTCATGATCATTGATCGTCAATCCACAGAAAATCATCCAATAACATTGTATAAGAGCAATCAACCGAAGGAAACACTCATAAGAGAAGCAAAGTCAGCAAACAGAACCTCATTGCATGCTCAAGTATGCTTGTAATCCACATCATTTATACGGACCAACTACACATCGATGACTTGCTCTCCCTACCTATAAAAAGAAGTTGATTATACAAACTTTATGTGCCCCATAATGGAGATTTCAGCATCGATACGTATCAGTATACCCTTGATGCTGAGGAAGGACAGTAAAACCCACACTTCCAGCTAATAAATTGAACTTAATGGCAAAGACCTTGAGTCTTAAGGCCCCAGCATACTCTGTAATATACTCCGCAGAGCTGACGAGAAACACCGTTTACAACGGAAATCTCCTCCCACCAACTTCCAAAACAAAACCACCTTATAGCATGCAAGCCGTCCATGCACATGAAATGTACAAGCACGCCCGACTAAGAAACTGAATCTGTAGCTAAGATAGAATAGAGCAGCTCGAAAAAAAACCCTAACCACGATCCCAATCTTCTAACTCCATGTCCACGAGATCGTGGCGCCAAAACCAAACTAACCCGCTCTAATATATCGCTACGGCCTTAGTTCTTTCAAAATAGAGAAATGCCGAGACTTAAAATCCAAGACCGAGGACGACACACCGAGACCTCAAGAGTTCAAAAATGTCACCACACTGGGAAGCTACCGCGACACCGCAGAATCAGAAATTCGGAAAGGGAGCGAGTTTTACCTCCTTCCGGTTCCCTAGTGAACCAACGCCTCAATTCCGGCGGTCGATTCAGCAGCGGCGGGACAGAACCTACGTCAGCACACCGGATGAAGGAAAACGAAGAACGAAAGTCGATCCGCAATCCTGAAGCTCGGAGCACGGAGTCAGAGCCGAGGCGAGCTGCAAGACCGTGCGCTTGGAGCGAGTTCCGCCGCTGGAGAAAACGCTTCCGGCAGGGGGAGTGAGCTTGACCAGTGGAGATTGAGATCGAGAGGAAAAATAGAGATCCCGATCTCGATGGATCCCGCAAGAGTCGAATCGGCTCGCCGCCTTCTCGCACGGACGAACACCAGCAGCGAAATCTGGTACGAACTGCAACTCCACTCCGTCGGAGATGCAGATTTCAGCAGGAGACGAGAGGAGTTCAGGGGATTTCATTGGCCTAGGGTTTCTGGTGCAGAGGAGGAGAAGGTAAAGAGATTGGAGGAATTGAATAGCTTTTTATCCAGCAAATTTTGGATCTTAGAACGGAGCACCATACAGTTGTCCACATTATGACCTTTTTCACCCATATGGTAATCACACATCTTGTTAAGGTCGAATCCGGCAAACTTTGGCGGATTATCCCTCGGGATCTCTTTTGCCACAAGATGATTTTCGATCAGCATTGGAAGTAATTGGGACATGGGTCTAGGCAATGGAGTAAATTGCCTTTGAGGGGCTTTTCCTTTGCGCTCAAAGTTTCGGGAAGAACCCCCTACCTCCATGGCAGGTTTATGAGCTTGAGGATTATATGGTTTATGAGAAGAAGAATTTTGTATATAAGCAATCTCCACAGTCGATTCATTATCTCTCTTCGGGGCATATCGACGATTTGTGTTCTCGGTCAACCTTCCTTTACGCATGATCTCCTCAATACGTTCACCTAACTCCACAAATGTGGCAAAGTTAATACAGGTGTGGTTGTACATCTTCTCAAAGAAATCACGAGGCATAGCTTGAAGTAGAAATTCCATGGTCTCTTTCTCAGACAATGGCGGCTTTACTTGAGATGCAGTAACTCTCCATCTTTGAGCATAGGCTCTAAACGTTTCAGTTCTCCTTTTCTTGACCCGAACTAATTCTTCTCGAGTTGGAGCGATTTCAGTGTTGAATTTATACTGTTGGAAGAATTCGTCAGCAAGATCCTCCCAAGTATGGATCTTCTCCATGTCCAACTCTATAAACCATGTCAACGCAAGACCGATCAAGCTATCTTGAAAGGAATTAATCAGGAGTGGAGGATTATCTGAGTAACGGGTCATCTTGCCCAAATAGTACTTCAAGTGGGTCTTGGGGCATCCAATGCCATCATATTTCCTTGTAAACTTGGGTTCCTTGTAGAATTTAGGAACTTTAACCTTGGCAAAGGGTGATAGCTTATTGAACCCTTGCAATTCATAGCCTTGTAGCATGCAAAGGCGCTCTTCAATGTTTGCGAGGCATCTTGAACTTTCCTCATCAGAGTATGGAGTTGGAGTCTCTTTAGAGGGAGGCTGTAAATAATGGGATTGCAGTAGGGACTTCTTCAGCAGGCCCTTTTCCCACGGGTTCTACTACTGGCACTTCAAGTGGTGCGGTAGGAGGATTCATGGTAGGAGAAGCAGGATTTACAGAAGTCAAGTTCTTGACTTGGTTGGAGGGATTAGCTAACAACGCCATCATCTGCGCCATTTGGTTCTCCATGCTAATAACACGGGCACGGGTATCTTCGTTCTCCATCCTTGTTTGGCGGAAGGTACGTATGATAGACCGCTCTTCAGCCATTTTTCACAACCTGTAAAAGAAAATGACTCGGATTAGTACAAGTTAAAGAAATCATTAAAATACAAATCCCGGTCAATTTAATATTTTCTTGAGATGAAATAATGATAAGAAGTGTATATGATCCCAGTATCATATAACATCCTCTTATCAAAATTTCCTCAAAAGAAATTATACAATTGGAAAGGAACGACGACAAATATTTAATCAGAATGCCCCCTTTTTTCTAAAAATTACATGGAAATGTTCATGAATTTTATTCATTTCAATCGAACAATTACAAGGGAAACAGAACCTTGCTTTCTTGAAGCTTACAAAGTGGTTCGATTTGACATTGTTGGGAATAACGGATCCCCTAAAACCGGATTCGACACTAAATCGAACCCTAAAACGAATGCGGAAGACAAGCCCGGGAAAATCACGTATCACCGATCCTAAAGCACACCACGGATTCGAGCATACCTTGTTAGCCACAGATTAAACACCAATGCCGATAAGAGGAAGAGAATTTGGCCCTGTTCGATCCGATGACGTCAATTGGCCTTGAAGGGAAGATGGCGTCGCCGTTTGCGCACTCTTTCTTGTTGGAGGGAGAGAGGGAGAGGAACCTACGTTCGTTATGCCAACTGGTGTCTTCGTCTCTCTCTTTCATCCCTTATATACGTTCCTCCAACAAAAAGGAACGTACCCCTTCATCCATGGGCCCTAATCTTGTGGGCCGGGCTTTTAGGCCCAACATGGGCGGACGGGCCAACTTAGGCCCATCACATAAAACCATCATCTCCCACTCGCACATGGTGGGCTGAACAGGATTCTCTTTACCTCTCTTCAACATTCATACCGGTGAATAATCCGTGCGACCAGCATACTTTGAGAGCTCGTTGCTATACATCGTTAGAAATATATAACAGCTCATAATGGGCATTGCACTCGAGTAGATTTAGTATGCAGTTCCTAGATCGATCAATCACATTTATATCTCTCTTGATCTCTTTTAAACAATGATATATATATATTGTATTCACAATTATGATTATCCCAAAGACAGTCATAATTGGTTAACCAGTGAATACAAAACTACAATGTGATTCTCCATATTCGATCTTCCTCTTTCCTTCAAACTCTCAATTTCAGTTCAGCTTGCTTTTCTAGAAATGTCCCATTAGATCGAATCAAACTTATGACCATTGGCAACATCCTAAGATAGCAAACACTAAATAGAAATCTTGAGAATAAGTAAGAGTCATGAGGGCACTAAAATTGAGGAACTCTTTTCCTCAAGAGTCTCACACGGCATAAAAGTTGAGATCAAACTTTTGCCACTCTAATTGGTCGTCTCATGCATACGTAGTATGAAATACGTATTACGGTATTAACTCCTTTCCCATGGAGCGTATGTCTACACCTTCAATACCGTACAGATGATAGTTCAGACATACCCAATGTCTAACTTGAGTTCACATATCTACTCATTCACAAAATTCATCAGAACTCACATCTAGCATCATAGACAGATAAAGTAAAATATGTGGGGTATTTTACTTTCGGACATAGTAAGTATTATGTCCTCATCTTAACACCCTGTTAAGGCGACATACATATTTTAAGCTTGAGCTCTCGATTATCACCTAGATAATAAGCTTAAAAACAGTCTCATCTCTATTTATCACACAGTAAATAAAGGCGATTACCCGTGTGAGTGGGCTAATCTTATATCTCGTCCGACATACTTTCTTAACTTAAAGTAATGCACGAGCATTAAGATGCATAAAGATCAAACAAAGATTCATAGGCATTAATGATGAAAACACAAATTCATCAAATGTGAACACTTAGGGAAATTACAATATTAAGTACATCGCCTCTACGCAATCCTAGAGATTTCATATGGCCACAAAACACATCTCTAGGTATTGGCTTTGTCATAGGATCTGCTACCATTCTATGCGTAGTATGTACTCTAAGTTCACATCTTGACAAAATTATACTTGGTATCTATAGGTTTGGTCTTGCCATGATATTTTGGATCTTTGGTGTACACTTTTGCTGCTTGGCTATTACAGTTAACCAACAATGAATATGCAACACTTCTAATAACACCTAAATGATCCAAAAAATCTCTTAAGCCAAATACCTTCTTATCTCTGCTGATAATGCCACGAACTCAACTTCCATCGTGGACAAGGTTATACATGTTTGTTTCTTCTTTGCTCCAACATATGGCGCCATTATTATTCGGTAAGAAAACAAACCCAGAGGTAGATTTTCTTTCATCTAAATCTCCTCCTCAATCAGCATCAGAATAGCCTTTGAGTTGCAGATCCTTTCCTTAATAACTCAGCACATAATCAGCAGTCCCCTTTAGATACCTCAGTATTCTCTTAACGGCTTTCCAATGTGCTTGACTTGGATTGGATTGGTATCTTCTCACCATTCCAACTGCAAAATATATGTCAGGTCTTGTGCACATCATAGCGTACATCAAGTTTCCAACAGCACTAGCATAAGGAACATGTTTCATTTGTTCTTTCTCTTGTGGAGTCCTTGGACACAGTATATGGCTCAATCCTTCACCTTTTGCAATAGGAGTGTCTATGGGTTTACAATCTTGCATACGAAATCGTTCAAGAACCTTGTTTATAAATGTTTCTTGCGAAAGAGATAACGATCTCTTGAACGATCTCTTGAAATCTTAACTCCAAGAATGTATGCAGCCTCACCCATATCCTTCATCTCAAAGTTGGAAGACAACCAACTCTTGACAGTATTAACAAACTCCATATTGCTTCCGGCAATTAGTATATCATCAACGTATAATGATATGATCACAAATTGATCTTTGGATCTTTTGATATATACACAATGATCCTCATCTATCATTGTAAAGTCATATGCCATTATGGCATTATGAAAACGTATATACCATTGTCTCGATGGCGCTTAAGGCTATATATCGACCTCAAAAGTCGACATACCTTTTCTTCTTGGCCTTTCACTATGAAGCCAGCAGGTTGTTCCATATATATTTCTTCCTCTAATTCTCCATTGAGGAAAGCAGTCTTTACATCCATTTGACGTAACTCAAGATCCATACTAGCCACTATTGCGGAATAATGCGAATCGAGGTAAATCTCACTACGGGAGAAAATGTTTCTTCATAATCAATTCATTCTGTTGATTATACCCCTTCGCCACAAGGCGAGCCTTATGCTTTTCTATTGAGCCATCATCTTTTCGCTTTATTTTGAGAACCCACTTGTTCCCAATAGCTTTGTGTCCTTTTGGAAGATCAACCAGTTCCCAAACATGATTTGACTTCATTGACTCCATTTCCTCTTCCATTGCATGAATCCATTTTTTTCTTACTAGGGCATTTAGAGCCTCATTAATATTTCTTGGCTCATCCTCATCTTGCGGAGCAATCATAAAAGTTTCCCCTTCAATGTCAAAAAGTCGACGGGGAATACTTTGGCGACTTGTTCGCCGTATAGGAGATTGCACACTTAGCACATCATTCCCCATTATGCTCCCACTAGGATTAGATAATGATGACGTCGTCTCATCATGTGATTGCAATTGAGAATGAGTTGAATTCAATTCATCACTTCTCATATTACTCCCACTTGGACGAACTCCACTAATATCATTATCTTGATCCAAGGTTTCAAATAGGTAGTAATCCTCACCTATTTCGCCCTTATTAGGAAATTCATCCTCTAAGAATGTGACATCCCGTGATTCAAATTCAGTTATACTCCCACTTTCTTGCTCACCTACGAACACATATCCTTTCGAGTGTTCGGAGTATCTCATTAAAATACTCTTCTTTCATCTGGGACCCAATTTCCCAAGCTTGTGAGAGGACTCATGAGTATAGGCAGCACAAACCCATGGCTTAAGAAAACTTAAGTCCGGTTTTCTACCTGTCCATAACTCATATGGAGTGGAAGTAACTGATTTGGAAGGCACCCGGTTAAGTATATAGGCAGCAGTTAACAACGCATCACTCCGAAAAGTGATAGGTAAGTTAGCATGCGCCATCATGGACCTAACCATTTCTAGTAGGGTTCTGTTTCTTCTCTCCACAACACCATTTTGTTGAGGAGTATATGGAATAGACAACTGTCTTTCTATTCCTTTTTCATCACATAATTTTCTGAACTCATCAGATAAATATTCTCGACCTCGATCGGATCTTAATACTTTTATTTTCTTGTCTAATTGATTTTCTTCCAAGTTCATAAACCTTTTGAAACAACTTAATGCTTCAAATTTATGAGAAATCAAATAGACATATCCGAATCGAGTATAATCATCTATAAAAGTGATGAAATAAACAGCCCCATGCCTTCCTCTCACATTCATTGAACCACAGACGTCATAATGGATTAAATGCAGAGGAAATTCAGCTCTTTTACCTTTTCCAAATGGTTTGCTTGTCGTTTTCCCTACTAGGCAATGCTCACATATGGGCAAATCGACTTTTTCAATGTTGCCCAACAAGCCCTCTTTGGCTAATCTATTCATATGTTGTTGGCCAATATGACCAAGTCTAGCATGCCACATAATCACATCATTATCATATTAAGTAGAAGACGTGAAACAAGGGAATAACAAATATTGACATCACCACAGTCAACATTTAATACAATAAAACCATCCAGAAAGTGACCACAACCATAGTAGTTTGTATCCAAATACAAATATACACCGGCTATTACGGAAGTTCACACTAAAACCAAGCTTAACCAACACCAAGAACGAGACACTTAAATTTCGACGAATCTCCGGAGCATATAGAACATCATGTAGGAACAAGGTGCGTCCACCACACATGTTCAATTGGCATGTGCCAATCCCTTTAACTTCATCTCTGGAGTTATTTCCTACATAGATCCACTTAGTTCCAGTTGGTACTCGTCGGAATTCCACGAAGGATTCTTTATCCTTCGCTACATGGTCTGTCGCTCTTGAATCTACAGATCCACAAAGGATTGGATTCAGCTAATAATACAGAACTTGACACATAAGCAAAGTTCTCAAATGTACAAGAGGTGTTTACCTTTTTCGGCTCACAACAATTGCGAGCATAGTGACCCTTCTTGTCACAATTGTAACACCTCACCCTTGACATTTTCTTCACTTGAGGACGTTTTCCTCTCTTGTGTTGGTTAACTCTTGATCTCTTGCAATAAGGACTTGATCCTTTGCATTCCCACATATTGAACGAATCAATACGCTTGCGCTTAGAGCTCAAAGCCCTTTCTGAGCTAGAACCAGCATTGCAAATATCTACTTTTGGCTCACATGCCGTTAAGCGGTCCTCTACCGGCTCAAGGTGGCGCACAGCATCCTCAAGATCTTCCATAATATGGTCAAGAGCTTCTAGTGCTTCTTGCTTTTCCAGCACATATTGAATCTTCTTATTCAATATTTCACAATTGTTGCCGTCCATATCAGCAATTACGTTCTTAGTTCTTGAAACCATCGATACGAACACATCGGACATATATGCACGAATAATTAATGCCTATCATTTATGCATCCACTTTGCACAGACCCATCATATCAATAAATAATTTCAAGTAAGGTTTCAGAATCAAAAGGTCACTACGTTTCCAATCATCCTCCAAAAATCCTAACTTAAAAATATTATTAATATAATTGTCTTATGCAAAATAAATTCTATGAAGTTACAAAAACTTCTATGAACTACCCACAGCTGAGTCAACAATAACGAGAAAGCAAATAATATCTAACATCCAATAGAATAATAATGCTTTCAACATAATACAACAATCAATTACACTAAGTAATATATTCAAAGAAGAAATATCAACATAGAAAGAGATATTCACACTTAAAAAACATCTCAAACTAATCTAAGAAATAAATAGGGAATGTCCCTTCTAATCTATCAATCAAAAAATCTGAGAAATTTGAAGGCACATTTGCCAACCATGGAAAAACTTTTGGAGAGCTCTCATGTCGCCTCCAAGGCGCATTCACTCTGCGCCATGTGGCGCTCAGTCTAAGAGTTGAAGTTTTGGTTAACTCAAACCTATAGTACTCTCTAACAAAAGCTACCATTAGCCTCCTATAACCCGGGACCACGTTGACCTCCCATAGCCGATCTAACACTGCTTGCCATTCAGGTGGAAGAGTGTTCATCAAAGCCGGCACCTTCTCAAAATCCGGCATAAGATAACCATTACAGATGATTTCTTGTATCATCTGATTGACCCTGACCACGTGTGATACTAAATCACCGTCATGCCACCGATAATCACCGACTCGTCATCAGCCTTTTAAGTCTTGCTTTTCCTTCGTCCGTTCTCGGGATTGCAGGTATCCGTGCATAACGCATCATAGTTCCTGCAACAAATGCAGAACTAAAAATGGATCACTTATAATTCACAATGAACATAAGGGAAAATACATAATTTTCCATGATTCATGCAACAAATGCACAATTAAAAATGGATTACCTATAACCCACACTGAGACATAATTGAAAAAGAAACAAATTCCTTTTTTTTTTTTTTTTTTAGGTCAACGGTCAACGGTCACCGGTCGTCGGCTTCGGCGGTCGGACCGGGTCGGACGAACCGACCGGCACGTGCGCGCGTGCGTGGGATGACGTCACGCAGACGTCATCCGGCACGTGTGCAGCAGTGCCCGGGATCCGATGCGGGTCGGGTCGCCGTCGGGTCGGGTCGCCGGCCGGTGACTGGCCGGCAACGGTCGTCGGCGATGACGTCATCCCGGCGGTTACCGTGACGTCACGGTGACGTCAGCACGCGTCGGTTCGCCGACCGGCGCGTGCCGGTTCGCCGGCGGCGGTGTCGCGCACGCGCCGGTCCGTCACCGGCGCGTGGCGCACGCGCTGCCGAGCGGCGCCAGCGCGTGGCGCCCACGCGCTAGCGGCTTCGGCGCGCGCGTGTGGGCGCGTGCGGTGTCGGATGGCGGCGGTCGACATGTCGACGGACTCGTCTAGACGAGCTCTCACCCTATGCCTTCAGAAATTGATTTCGACTTACGAAAACTCGAAAAAATGGATGAACAGTGCTCGGGTGTCGGGATTTCTCGCCCCGATCCGTGTCGGCCGAATATTTTCGCGAAAAATCAATCATAAAACATCAAAGGGATCGGGAAAACATGAACTAGGGCTCTGATACCAATGTTGGGAATAACGGATCCCTAAAACCGGATTCGACACTAAATCGAACCCTAAAACGAATGCGGAAGACAAGCCCGGGAAAATCACGTATCACCGATCCTAAAGCACACCACGGATTCGAGCGTACCTTGTTAGCCACAGATTAAACACCAATGCCGATAAGAGGAAGAGAATTTGGCCCTGTTCGATCCGATGACGTCAATTGGCCTTGAAGGAAGATGGCGTCACCGTTTGCGCACTCTTTCTTGTTGGAGGAGAGAGGGAGAGGAACCTACGTTCGTTATGCCAACCTGGTGTCTTCGTCTCTCTCTTTCATCCCTTATATACGTTCCTCCAACAAAAGGAACGTACCCCTTCATCCATGGGCCCTAATCTTGTGGGCCGGGCTTTTAGGCCCAACATGGGCGGACGGGCCAACTTAGGTCCATCACATAAAACCATCGGACATGTAATATGAAAATGAATACAGGGAAACCTTAATAGAAAGGAAGGAAACACAAAGGAAATCCCTTTACAAGGAAAGAATATGAAATGAAAACCTAAGCACTAGGTGGAATCATGCGGAGACGCTTGTTATCATGGGCCAAGCGTTCCTCATCGATGAAGGCACTGTCTTCTTGCTCCTTAACATGAGCTCGCCAAAAACCTTGAGGCTCGGGAATATCGGGCAACTGAACCTTGAGAACCTTGAGCTCAGGTTTTACTTGACGGTATACGTAGTCAGTGGTAGCTTGGTGAGTCTTCATCTCTCCTTCCAAATCAGCTTCATCGACGGCAACCACGTAATGCGAGGAACAAGATACGTGGTTCGACTTTTAATAAAGTCGGGAGAAAGCATATGTGTTTTTCCACATAGGCTTGATGTCTTAGGTTGAGATTCTCCCATAAAGTCTTGAGATTCCTAGGCATGGGGATCACGTCCATTTCGGGTTTACCCATCTAAACCTAAACCTTGAATGAATCAGTGAAGAATTGATCTCCAGGGAATTCTGCCTTTCAACAACAGTCGCTGATCTACTTCTTTGGTTTCGCCTCAGATAAACAGAACAAGGAAAAGAGCAGAAACTGCTGCCAACGTCGCCACCGATCAACTTCAGATCTATACCCTCGGAGCCGAGTCGACGTCACCGCTGCTGTCGATGCTGATCGATCGGCTTCGGATCTTTACCCTCGGAGCCGAGTCGAGACCTCCAAACTTGGCACGGATCTGTGCCTCACGTTTCGAGCTCCTGTCACCACCGCTGTCACCGTCTTCTAGGGTTTGAGGGAGGCGCGGAGAAGGGAGTCGTGGTTGAGAGGAAAAGAGAGCGAATCTGGCAAAGAGTCGAATCAAGTCATAGATCGGGAGCCGCTGTCACCACCGCCGTCGTCTTCGGATCAGAGCCTCACACTTCCGTTGGCTGCTACTCCGTCTTCAAGAGTTGATCGGAAGAGAGAGATTTCCTCCTGCACAAGCTAAGGCTCACAAGTCTCGTCAGTTCTTCTCAGACACCATGTCGGAGCGCGGGGCTAGATCGGGGCGGCTACCGTGCGCGGCGGCTAGATCGGGCGGCTACCGTGCGTGGCGGCTGAATCGAGAAGCGGTCGGTGCAATCACGAAGGAGCCCTAACCGCCGATTCAGAGGAAGAGATCGTCAGCTTCGGAGACGGGGAAGGGAGAGAGAATCTCGAGCGAAGGTCAAAGAGAGAGAATGCCAGAGCATCTGCTAGAGAGAATGCGCGTCCCCCTCCCCCAGTCAGCGTTTTCCCCTTTTTTTTCTTGTTTTCTTCTCTTTTTTTCTTGTTTTCTTGTTTTCTTTCTTTTCTTCTTTTCTTTCATTTTTTTCTTCTTTTTTTTTCTCTTTTTTATGTTTTTCATTCATTCTTTTTTTCTTTTTGGCTCTTTATTTTTTATATTTTTCTTGCAAAATGAATGTTTAAAATGTCGACAAAAAATCGGGTGTCAACAATTGTATAATGACCAATTCAATTTTAAATCATTTAATTGTACCAATTTAGTTTTGACCCTTTTAACGATTTGCTAATATAGTCATTCCGGCCAATTTTGACTGAAAATTAATGACGTGGATATCGATCATCTTACGTGGCATGGCCAGTGATGACGATGATAAGTTTTTAATTTAATTTTTTTATTGATTTTTCTTTTATAATTATGGGCCAATGAGAGCCGGTAGCCACTAGTCAAGACCTGACAACCTCGGTGGCCATTGGGCAAGGGCCACAAGCCCCCAAGCCCCCAAGCCCCCACCTAGTGGTCGGCATGGCTGGCCAAGGCTGACGACCCTCGCTCAAATTTAGGCAGGCCAAGAGCCCTCGCCTAATGGTCGGGGAGAGCTCACGGCCCTTATTTAGAGTTGGCTAGACTGAATTGATATAAATATAAAATATATATGACTTAATTAGCGAAAGAAAGAAGGTTTATGATTGAATTGACACAATTGTAATAGGTTTATGAACTTTTTGTAATTCTTTGCAAACGGAGTATTAGAGTACATTTAACAAGTGCAAAACCTAGAGAAGTTATGACGATGGCCGAGCTTGTTAGAGTTGACATGTTACTTGACTCTTTTTTTTTGATAAAGTACTTGACTCTTTTTTATCGACACGGTAAGCCATTAATCCCAAAGCACTTCTTGATGTGATTGCAATTGAGCAATTAGGACAAAACCCACATACTAGGAATATGTTCTTGAATCAAATTTAAAGTTAGAGTTTAACTTGATAGGTGGTAGTGATTATTGCAGCAAAGAGTCGAGTCAAAATCAAGCTCTTTCCGAGGCATACTTGTGGTAAATTGCAAAATGATAACATTGGCTGGAATTGACAATCGATCACTGACTAGTTAACTTTGTAGCCAATTAAATGGAACCCGATTTATAATGTTACAAAAAGAAAGGATTGAACAATAAAATTTTAATGAGAGAGACAACTTATGGAAAACATAGTTGGTGGCAGGAGATCTGCATCCCACATGAATACCTTTTCTCTTGTTCTTCGTGACTCTGTGTTGTCAACCAGCAGATTTTCTCTCATCTTACATGACTTGAAAGTTGAATTCTTACCTTTTCTCGATCTGATCGCTCGACCATCAATACAAAAAAAATGTTGTGGTGTTGATCAAAAATTGTTTCTATCTAATTTGTAGTCAATGTTGTCCTTGTTGACTTTATTATTGACGATTTTTAAACGAAAAATATTATCCATGCGCATGCACATCTAGATCATGAAAAACCATTTCTAGTGTTATATCCATGTTTATCCGAGCGTATATTACATGAAAGATGTACGTGAAATGAAATGACTTATACCCACTATGATTTTGATCACATAAACTTGCTTATATATAGGTGATTTTTTAACAAAAATAAAAATTATAGAGTCATCGTCAAATGATCAATTAGATGAATTTTACAGATATTAATAGAGTTAAGTACCACAAAAAAACTCAAATTGGTACATCCATATCACATTTACCTTAAATTAATTTTTGTATTACAAAAAATTCATACTAGTACACTCATATCATATTTACTCCAAACTAATTTTTATGTCTACTAATTAATCTCAAACCGGTACACCCCTTGACAAATCTAGCCTCTATCAACTTCCATCTAGTCAACAAGGACAACATTGACTATTTAAGCAAAGTTTTCAAGAATACAATGGGTGTTTACCTTCTTTGGCTCGCGACAGTCGTGAGCATAGTGACCATTCTTGTCAGAATTATAACACTTCACCATTGACAATTTCTTTATTCAAGGATGCTTTCATCTTTCATGTTGGTCAACTTTTGGTTTCTTTCTCGACGAACTTGCTCCCTTACTTTTCCACATTTTGAACAAATCAGAACGTTTGAGCTTGGAGCTCGAAACCCCTTGTAAACTATAGCTAGCATAATAAATGTCAGTTTCCGGCTAGCAGCCGGGAGACGATCCTCTTCCAGCTCAAGATGGCGCATTGCATCCTCAAAGGTTCTAATGTTCTCGTTATGTGTCAGGTGCACCTTCATATACTCCCAACTTTGAGGTAAGGAACGGATCACTGTTTGCACTTGCTGCTCATTAGTCAGGATATGGCCAGTATCTTTCAGCTCATTAATCATGTTTGATATCTTTATCAGGTGTTGTTTCATGGTCTGACCATGAGGCTTATTGTAAGAGTTAAACCTTATAGTGAGCTGCCTCAGTTTGGTCACCGATGTATGACCAGATCATACTGCCAATGTTTCCCACATTTCTTTGACATTCTCAAAATGCCAAAACTCTCGCATGACATCATTCTCCATACTACTCAGCAACGTAATGCGAACGGGGGAGTTCTTTCTCTTCCATGCAACAAATGCATCCTTATCTCTTTTATGTTGTGCAGTATTCCTATATTGAAGTTCTTCCATAATTAGGTCAAGAGCTTCTAGTGCCTCTTGCTCTTCCAGCACATATTGGATTTTCATATGCCATATTTCATAATTATCGCCATTTAGCTTCTCACATTTGTTCAATTCAGCGACTATGCTCTTAGTTACTGAAGCCATTAGATCTAAACATATCGGACACATATACATGAATTATTAACACCTCTCATTTATGCATCCATTTTGCATAAACTTATCATTTAAATGAATAATTTCAAATAAAGTTTCAGAATAAAAGGTCACTATGTTTCCAATCATCATTAAAAAATCCTAACTTGAAATTATCATTAATATAATCTTCTATGCAAAATAAGTTCTTTGAAGTTACATAAACTTCTATGAACTACCCATAACAATTAATAATAACATAAGCAATTGACATTGAATATCTATTAACAATAGAATAAAAATATTTCCACATAATGTAACCAATACATCAATTGCTACAAAGACATCAATATGATAGTAATTATTTATATAAGATATCCATAAAACATACTAAGTAAATACCACTAGAAACAGCTAATGCTAAGTCAACCTATGAACAAGGAAATATTTTTTTAATTTCTTGAAAATTTCATTTAAAAATTCTTTATGTACATTTGGCAACCACGGAAAAACAGCCGGAAGTCCCTTAGGATTTCTCCTTCGCACATTCATCCCCTACTGGATTGAACTCATTCCTTGGATCGAAGTTTTTGTGGCTTCAATCCTATAATATTCATTCAAAAAAGCCACTACAAGCTTCTTATAATCAGGAACTACGTTGACCTCCCATAGGTGATTCAACACTCCTTGCCATTCATATAGAAGAGTGTTAATGAAAAATCACACAATCTCAAAAGCTGGCATGGCATAACCCTTCCAAATGACTTCTTGTATCTTCTTATTGACCTCGAGAACATGTTCAATTAAATCACTATTTTCTCATTGATAATCAGCCAACTCAGCTATCATCCTTGCAAGCCTCATCTTTTGTCTTTCTGATTGTGCGCGAACTGGTGTACGCATATGAAGGGGAGGCATTGTTCCTGCAACAAATGCATAACAAAAAATGATTACTTATAATCCATAGAGACACAATTGAAAAGGAAACACATCTCTCTCTCTCTCTCTCTCTCTCTCTCTCTCTCTTGTGTTGACGATCAACGCAATCAATGGTCAATGGATATCAGATCGATTAGACAAGTCAGGTCAAGTCAAACATGAGTGGGGTCAACTGATGACCCGACCAGGTGACGTCATTGTGACGTCACTAGCACGTGCACAGGCAACCGCTAGCTGACGTCACGATGACGTCAGCGGGCACGTGTGGCGCATGCAGATGGAGGTTACCCTGCGCATGGCCCACAAGCGCGTGCGCCGCACGCGCCGACAAGGCCTCTTCTTCCGGTTGCGCGTGGCAGCGCGTTTGGCGGCCCCTAGGGGCGGGCCACTTGTCGTTTTTCTCTTCTCGACAAGAACTACGACCCTACAATATCATAAACGACTTTTGATTCTTGGAAAATCAAAAAGGGGGCGATCGATACGGGTGTGTCGGGATTTTTGTCCCCGAATGTCCAACGGCGACATTTCTCGAAATTTCGGCCAAAAACAATTTATAAACATCAACAATGATCGGGAGACATGAACAACATCGCTCTGATACCAATGTTGGAAAAAGATTCCTAAAAATGAATCGATACTCGAACGATCAAATACCAAAAAAACGAACTCGAAAAACGTGCCTAGGAAGAACATGTAACACCAATCGAAAGATATGTCATGGAGACGAACATACCTTATTTGCCACGGATTAAATACCGTTGCAATCTCAGAAGAATGAATTGAGGCCCTAGAATTTCGTTCATCAAGAGAAAAAACACTGTTGACGTAATGTGTTTTTCACTTTCTATTCACCAACATTCTCCTTCTTTTTATTTATTTATTTATACAACAGTAACTGCACTCTTTTATGGGCCATTCACTTACCGGCCGGATCTTGGCCCAACATGAGCATACTGGCTCAACTTAGCCCATCAAATAAAAAACCCATCAGAAATGAAATGACTTATACCCACTATGATTTTGATCACATAAACTTGCTTATATATAGATGATTTTTTTAACAAAAATAAAAATTATAAAGGTCATCGTCAAATGATCAATTAGATGAATTTTATAGATATTAATAGAGTTAAGTACCATAAAAAATTCAAATTGGTACATCCATATCACATTTACCTTAAATTAATTTTTGTATTACAAAAAATCCATACCAGTACACTCATATCATATTTACTCCAAACTAATTTTTATGTCTACAAATGAATCACAAACCGGTACACCCATTGACAAATCTAGCCTCCATCAACTTCCATCTAATATCCTCATTAAATTGCTAACGTGAAAACACATGTGGCAATCGACTCGAATAATTGGTGTGTGACATGGATCTAATGTGAAAATTTAACATTTTTTTAATGACGTCGTTTTGAGAAGCCAGATCTAAAGAAAATGAATTGAGATTTAAAAACATGACAAAATTGAAGTTGCTTCAACTCTCTCTCCCAAATTACCAAAATATTAAGGCGAACTTGGGCCAAAATTGGGGATTTTAAACCGTGAGGGAGTTTTCAGGGCAAAATAAGCGGATTTTGGCTTCTTCTTTTTTTTTTCCATCTTAATTCATTTTCTTCAAATCTGGTTTCTCCAAGACAACATTGTTTAGAATATTAGTATTAAATTTTCATATCAAATTCGTGTCACACTCAAATCATCCAAATTATTTGTCATATATGTTTTCATGTCAGCTATTTAATGGAGATATTAGACAAAAGTTAATGGATGACAAATTTATCACTTATTTATTAATTTAGGATAATTTGTAACATCAGAATTAACTTGGTGTTAATGTGAGATGAGAATATCGGTTTGAAAATTTTTAATCATTTGTGATAAATGTAGCACGAATATATCGGCTAGGATTCTCGGCGGTATTAACTCATTTTAATATAACGGATTTTCTCAGACCATATGTAATCATTTGTCCAAGAAAAAAAATTTACGCCAAATGTTTCTGATATGCGTGTCCCTAAGTGCTTTTATTTGTCAATTTTATTTTATTTTTTCTGTAGAGCTTTTATTTGTTAATCAAAATCACATGAGAGGGTGCAAGGGACAGAACTGTTGGGAGTTGAGCCGGGGGCATTAATGATGGTTGTCGCGAAACGACATAAATGAACATCACGTGGCGGACTCAGAAAGTCAAAACACGGTCACGTGCGGTGATCCAAGTACACTGCTATTGCATTTAATAATACTTCCAGCATCCCATCTCGAAAGTAATGCACGTACTTAGGAAAACAAGACGAAAACAACAATTTTACCACCTCCTTGTCCACTCCCTTTGCACGCATGAACTAAAATATAATCTTCATGATCATAAAATTGTTGTATTTATAGTGTTTATCTACTGAAAATAAAATAGAAGATTAATACTATACAAAATTACAACTAGATATATCTGTGATGAATTTATTTAAATTTAATTTTTCAACAACAAAAAATTCTAAACTAATATATCTGTGATAAATTTATCTCCACTAGTTTATATTAAATTTTACTGTTAAATAACTGAATTTTATAATACATGATAGTTGACAGGTGTGTCAGTTTGGAGTTTTAACATCCGTTTGTCATAAGAATATCAATTTATAAATTTTTGTGATAATGGAAAGTAAATTTATCATAAATGTATCAATTTGGGATTGTTGGTAATCAAAAAATTAGTCTTGAGTAATTTTATAAGAAGTGTATCAATTTTTGACTTTTTATGGTAAAAAAATTAATTTATGCTAAATTTGTCATAAATATATTTGTTTGAAGTTTTTCGTGATAATAGCCTTAAAATATAAAGCTTCTAGGGAAAATGCTAAAATACTACTTATTGGAAATATTTCTCAAAATGCCAAAACAGGAAATCTAGGGTTTATTTTGTTCTATTCATGGGATTTTACATGATTAAATTTGGGGGAAATGAAAGTTTTGGAAAAAAATATGCTAAGTATTTTGATAGTTTCCAAAGTTTCCGAGACAAGTTTTACATAATTGCTCGTAATTTGGAATGTACTGAGGCACTCATTATCTACACAAAATTGTTTTGAAAAAACAATCTTGTTAACAACTACCATTTATCAACCCTGATTGTGATTATATATAACATATTAAAACGGTATTTTGGAAATGACAAGCTATGTCTATTAAGAGATTTAGGCAATTGTTAATAAAATGCAAAAAAAGAGTTCTTTTGATTTTCCAAAATATTTACCATGAATTAAAAATTACATATACGGCAAAGTGCGTAAATAGTATTTATTTTCCCAAGCTCCGCCTTATAAATTGCACCTACTTCTTTTTCCAAAACTCATCCTCCCCAACGAACCCAAGAGGCGAAAATGACCCACTCATTTCTTCTCCTAGCTTTCCTCCTCCAAGCGACGCTCCACATCTCAGCTCAACCCCCACCACCAGCATCGCTTGCATCGCCACCGTCGCCGGCGGCCCCGGTCCCCGCCGCCGCCCAGGAGTTCCTGGACGCCCACAACCAGGCCAGGGCCGAGGTGGGCGTGGCCGCGCTCCGCTGGAGCCCCCAGCTGGCCGCGGCCACCAGCCGCCTGGTCCGGTACCAGCGGGACCGGATGTCGTGCAACTTCGCCAACCTGACGGCGTCCAAGTACGGCGGGAACCAGCTGCGGGCCGTTGGGGCGGGGACGGGGGTGCCGCCGCGGGCGGCGGTGGAGGCGTGGGTGAAGGAGAAGATCTACTATGACCACGCCAGCAACACGTGCGCGGCGGGGCGCTACTGCGGGGTGTACACGCAGGTGGTGTGGAGGAACAGCTCGGAGGTGGGGTGCGCACAGGCGAGTTGTCCCAAGGAGGCGGCGAGCCTGACCATCTGCTTCTACAATCCGCCGGGGAATGTCGTCGGAGAGAGGCCTTACTAAGCAGACCGGCGATGTAGGGTGAGGGATCTTTGGGAAGAATGGGGTTCGAGTTGGTGTGTACTTTTATTAGTCTTAAATATGTTCTCTCCTCAGTTTGAACAGTAGAAGAAAGGAAGCACCCGTGATCTTCCGCATTTTGGGATTTCTTTCTTTACATTTTTAAGATTATGTCTTATCTAAATTGTGCATTTCTTTAGTTTTCAATTGATCCTTTTGATTAGTTGTACGCATGTAGTGACCCTCGTCGACCCTCATCTCAATTTGGGCAAAGGATTGGGATTCAGTTGCATCCAAAGAGCTCGAAAACTAAATTCTTGAAAATACCGTTTTTAAGTTAAGAGGGTCGGGATTAGAATTGATTTTTGTTTTGAGGAAAAACTTCATTCGAGAGGGAAATAAATACAAGTCGCTCACGCATGTTGGATCCCCCTTCTTTTCTGAGATGAATTATAGAAGCAAGCAAAATAAATAATGTAATAAACCAACATGAAAGATGGTACGGATATTCTCAAATTCACTAAGCCAATTCAAAGACTAGGAAAGGTTAGTTGATCACGAAGTCCAACTACCCTCGGGCAAACTCAAGTCAACCTGGCTCTATAACTCACACAAGGATGCACTTCTCCCAATTGATTTATAATCAAATTTGAGTAAATCAATTTATGTTGAAATGGCATCCACACAATTATATATAGCACTAATTTGACATCTTGAAAATGCTTGTAGTGAGTGTTGGTTCTGGTATATAATTAACTCGAGAAAATTATCAAAAAATCATAAAACTATTGTTTATGCCAATTTATATTCAAACATTTTAATTTAGTCAATTTAGTCATGAATCATTTTAAGAATTTTTCAATTGATTCATTCCAATCAAATTTGGCAACAAATTGTTGATGTAGACAATTTTTACAATTTTTTATTTTTTTTTTAAATTTTGAAATTTTATTTTCTTTTTTCATTGTGGCAGGTGAGAGTCATTGTCTACTCTCATTGGCCGGGGAGTGAGGGCCTCACAAGCCCATCAGCCAAGGACAAGGTGGCTCTTTCTCATCCGTCGTGGCCGATGAGGTTGCAGTGGCCTTGGGCAAGGCCTTTGCGTGACCTCATTGGCCATGATGAAAAAAAATAAAAGAAAATAAGAAATTAAAAAATTGTCCATATTAACGTAAATTGTGCAATGTATGACAAATGGCGTTTATGTCAGTGATTTTTGGCTAAAATTGGTTGGAATTACTCAATTGACAAATTGTCAAAAGGTTTAGGATTAAATTGATTAAATTAAAAATATTTAAAATTGAACTGACACAAGCATAATAAGGATTTTATTGATAATCTATTACAAATGGAGCAATCGTAGAGGTTGGCAATTTTTTAGTTATTTTGCTTAGTTCGCAATGTTAGCACTCTTTGCTCTAATGTCATTAATTTATTAATTGCATTTAGCTAATTACCACAAAATTATACTTCTATTGAACAAAGTAAGGAATTCCTCCCTAATTTATCAGATTAAGTGGTCCTTAACTTGATCGAGTCAATTAACTTAATTCTAGTTTAGTTTGTCAAAGGAATTATAACTCATTATGTGCTGAGTTTTAGTTTTCACTATTTGATTGAATCATCAAACAGGCTTCTAAAATTATACTTCTGTATAATTCTTATTATTTATTGGTCTTTAATTTATAGTGTGAGATTTTTTTCTTGATGCACAAGCTGTAAATTTTAGGTAGTCTCATTGATGATATGTATTTCAATATACTGTTGCCTTTTTTACTATGGTATTTAGGATATGTTATCTTTTCGTTATTTAGAGTTACTCCAAATGGACTCTTAGCCACAAACACACAGTTTAGTCATTGCATAAAATTTTATGTTAGCAATTGCCGTAGAGAATGTTGAATCTTGGAGTAGCCCAATAGGGTGGTGATTCGATTAAAGACCAGATCAAGATTATCTGGTTACTAAATTTGTTCGTTCAACACAACATAGCATCATTTGATATCAGAACCAAGGTCCCGAGTCCGACCTTAGGGATATTAGGTGCCACCCTCGAGTCTTCCTCCTCGGGAAGCTAGGCTTAAAACTAGTTTAGGTCTAGGTCTCGAGATGGTGCGACAAACTCTGATTATGTTTCTCAAAAGCCGGTTTTAAGACTTTAACGGTTAAATATGTCAAAATAATTCCTAGCTCATTTGATGAGTTTGACTAAATACAAAATTATATGAAAATAGAATTACTAAAAAAAAAAATGACACACCCACTTCCAAACCAGTACACCCATGCCATACTATACATGTATCCCATTTATCCTAGATTGTGGTAAATTAGGGATTTTTGGGTAAATATGGCTTGGGTATACAAATTTGGGATTTTTGTGACATGAAAATTAATTTGAACTAAATGTGGCACGGGTGCATCGATTTAGAATAGATGTGGTGCAAGTATACCAATTTGGGAGTTTTTGAAATAACAAAATTCAATTGAAGTAAATGTGGCACAAATGTACCGATTTAGGATTTTAGTAGTATTAACCCTTGAAAATATTTTACTCTCGTCTAAACTTGCCTCCTTTACCATGATAGTTTGAGAAAATGTTTGAAAAGTTCTAAATATATGGTATTGTGGCCAATTTAATTTTAAACATTTTAATTGTGTTAATTTCGTCCTAAATCTTTTGATGACTCATTAATTTAATCTTAAACTTTTTAACCATTTGCCAATTTAGTCATTCCGATTAATTTTGGCGGAAATTGTTAACGTTGCAATCTAGTCATCGTTGACCGTCTTAGATGGCACGGCTAATATTAATGTGGACAATTTTTACAATTTTTTTTTACTTTTATGATTATTTCTTTTTGTTTTCTTTTTCTCTCCTTCGGCAATTGTTGAGCATCATCAATGGCTGATGGAGTTTGTCGACCTCAAGCAAGAGTCACCCTTGCTGACCTCGAATGGGGGACGCTTGCGCGTGGCTTGGCGAGGTTTGCCCTTCCTAGCTCAAGTAAGGGCTACCCTTGCCCAATCCGATGAGGACAATCCTCACCCTCGCTTGAGGTCGGTGAATTTGCTGGCCATCGATGAGGCCCAGCGTGGATAAAAAGGTAAAAAAGAAGAAGAAAATAATGGGAAAGGAAAAAAGAAGAAAAGAAAAAAAAATTAAAAATAAAAAATGATAGAAATTGTCAACATCAACAATTTCTAATCAGAATTGGTCGAAATGACTAAAATAACAAATTCTTAAAAGGTTAGGGATTAAATTAGCAAATCATCAAAGTTTTAGTACTAAATTGACACAATTGAAAATTTTATAATTAAATTAGCAAAGTAAAAATATTTGGGATTGAATTGGTAGATGTACAATAGGTTTAAGACTTGCTTAACATGATGCTCATTATAATTTCTAATTCTGAGTTAATTTTCCTAAAAAGCTCTAAAACCTTATCAAGTTTACCAGCCGACTATCGAAAAGTTTTCAAAGGATTATTCTGATATTTAAAAACTGTTCAGATTTTCTAAGTCAATCGATCAATGCAAATATACCGTTCCACTTTTTTAGAAACAAATATCGCGGATAAGCGGAAAATCCAGAAGCTGAGATAATCCCTCAGCAAAACTGCTCAAGTGCCTACACACACTACACAGTTAAGATCCTGAAGATCCGTTCAATTCCCTGGCATCTGTAACTATGGAAAAATCTCCTTTTATCCCTTTTCAGGGCTTGTTCTTCACAGAGAATCACTTCGCGATTTCATACTGAAGGAAGCAATCTATGCTTCATACCGACTGCAAGGACGCCGACGACCGCCAACCATGGTGGAACGTATTCAAACCCGTCCTCGACGTCTTGGTGCCATGCTGCATGTGCCACCCTATCCTCCTCTTCTCTCTCTTCTCCTCTCCGCCGGCCACCGCCGCCACGGTCACGGGCACCATCATTTGCCCCACGAACAACGGTCGTGTCAGGATCGCCATGCAAAACCCTGCGGAAACCTCCCCGTTCGTAACCCTTGAACTCCCACTCCACACCTCACACTTCGCGGCACTTGTCCGCGGCGAGACCAACCGGATCTCCTTCACGTGCCCCCATGACCCTGACGGTGGCTCGGGGACTCTCCCGCTCTTGAGTGCACCGGTTTGGGCGATGTTGTGCAACGGGAGGAAGATGGGGTTCGCGGTGAGAAGGGCGGGATCGCATGAGGACGCATCGCTGTTGGAGATGATAAGGTCGGTCTCCGCCGGTGCAGGGTTGTTGCCTGATAAGGAGGGTGTCGGTGAGCACAAGTACTTGAGAGGCCAGTTCGTTCGGACGGTGGGGTCAAGCGATTGTGAGGCGTACCACTTGGTTGATCCTTCAGGGTGTTTCGGACAGGAGCTGAGTTTGTTCTTCCTGAGAACTTAGGAATTACTGCTAGTCGTTTGCTTTGCTATGTATTCTATTCCCGTAATGTTGTTCCTGGAAAGAAATAGCAATCGGTCTTTGGCCATCGTAAGGCAATATATTTAGCATCTGATCTAGGACAAATTTGGCTTGTTTAGTGGACGGAAGAGTCGATCACATGCCAGGCAATACAATCTGGTGGTGTTCATGCCGTGAAATTACCAAAATCACAGATCTGCAATTTTATAGGCTACAAACCATGAGAAGTTGTTCATCTGCTTGCTTTTCTTGAATTTCAGGTGACCTTATTGGCTTTTATTCATAATGTTATCTTCTGGAAAGGCAACAAAATCTTGTGCAATCCCACTTTCTGTCGTCGGAATGTGGTACTTATTGAGAAATGGTAAATATCAAGCAGATTGCGTGAAAGAAGCATCGACCGCAAAATTGATGGCTAGCTAAACAAATATATTTACAGGTGGAACAATTGAAATCAATCTGTTCGCAGCATTACAAAAATGAGTGGACAGCGACTCACATCTATCTGAATGGCACAAGGTAACTTACATCACATGTGAATAAATGTCGGTTGTCCACTCGATTCTATTTATGTACAGAGGGAGCCGTAAAATCTACAAAGGCATGATCACTTTGCCAGCTCTTTTGCAATGAGATAGCGGAAGCTGAAGTTGTAAGGAATCCATTCGATGGATTTGCTCGATTTGCCCACCGGACACTTCTTCAGGCTCTTTCTCAAAGAATCGGGCAGGCATTTCTGAACCATCTCAATAATGTCTGCAGCACACAGCCCCGAATCTTTTGCAAAAGACTCCACAGTCTTTGGTAACAAGATCTTCTTGTCCTTGCGTACACCAAAAGTAGCTCGAACATACTCTTCCTTCGCAGTTTCCAGCTCTTGAGATAATCCTTTTGGGGTATATATGCGAACCTGAGCAGAGTTAAAACGCAGGGCTCAATATTCCTGATATATCAAGAACAAATTCAACGTGTTGGCTATAGCCCAGAAAGGCAGGACAGTTGCATCTTTTCCATTGATTGAGATTTTTTCGTTGTTAGACAATAATGAACACATTGCGTACAGATTTAGGAAATGGGCACACAAACAATCCTCATTCCTGGACATTTTCATATGACAGGAAATTCGGCTTCAAAAGAATAGTGGCTACTTATCACTGGGGCATGCTTCAAACTAGTTGCTGTATAGAAATATAAAAATGCCACCGAGTACCAGGATCTCCATCTCAGTGAAGTTGAAAGATCTTCTGAAAGTATGTGAACCCACGATTTTGGGACACAACAGATCTAAATTACCTATGTTCATCTAGTCTTAGCTTAGAGGACTATCAAAGATCAATCTGAATAGAAAAGAGTACACTCACACAGGAATAAGTATCGGAATAAAAGAATGGATAGGAAGGAATGTAAAGTACCGCAGGATCGGAGTGGCTCCCAAAGCAGAGTGCAAAGTGCAGAAGCGGCTCTGAATGCTTTATACCATAAGCTTGTCTTTCGTCCCTGGTCTTGAACTTTTTCTTTGGACTAAGTAATAACCGAAGCCACTGCAAGCAAAATATCCCATTTATCAGCTCTTTCATTATAACATGATATATTATCAAGTAATAAAACAAATCATTTGTCTAAAGATAGAATGATGGCGTTAATTCTTTTCCTTTTCACTTTAGGCATATAATTTGAAAAATCTCCAGTTTCCTCCAAAAGAAACAGATCTTGAGACAGGTTGAGGCTTTTAACTCACCTGTCCTGGACGAGACATCCGGCATCCCAGGATGGTACTCTGGATCGTGTCTGCACTAATCGTGTGGCCTCCAACATTGTATGCAGCCTGGCACACAGCGCATTGTTTAAAACCTATGCATGGTACACTCCCCAATCTAACATAATTTCTTTCCGTGTTTACTTACCTTCAGTAGCTGGAATACTCTCTTTACATTGTTCTGTGGAATCCCGTAAGCCAAAAACGCCTGTTCCCAAAATTTAGAGGGACCGATCAGATATTTGCAACAGAAGTATGGTTCAATGAAGCAAATATATATATGGACTCTAATAGCTGTTTAAAGTATCATTACATGCATCACCAATGCATTGTGGATGTTGATCCAGAACGCTACTTTTTCCTCGTGCCTCAGCTTCCTCGGATCTACTTCTTCTAAACGGCAGATCAGTGACCTATAAGAGAATTAACTTGTTAAATAGATGAATCAAAAAGGTATGACGGGGTTTGACGATGGTCATCCTGGACAATGGTTTGAACATATGATGTCCTTGGTATGTCGTTTTCAGGAAAGACAAGATACAGACTAAAACCCACACCTGTAATTTTGTAGCAAAGGTTCGATGTCACCCAATTTCTGACTGTCTCTATGTATCCAGGGCACTTCGACCATCGTGCTATACGGTCCACTGAACTCTTTGAGTCCCTCCACGTGGAAAGGATTATCTAACCGTACGTCGAAGGACGAATTGTTCCTTAACCCAGGGCTCCACATGTCTGATTGATCTTGAGGGGAGAATGCGCTTGCAGATGACAGTGACGAGTTTGGAGAAGAAAGGCCCTGATTTGCCAGAGGAGGATCTGCCAGTTTGCAGTATATGGATGACATGCACTTGATCATATCCTCGGCGAGCCTATTGGCCGACTCAGGCACGTGATCAGAAACGGTCGTGCCGAGGTACTCAGCTAGACTAACTACACTTGTTCCTGCCTTTCGAGCAAACTGCAAGACAACACCGAAAAGTCAGTTCACTCAAAGGCATACTAATTAACAGAAGTCCAAGAAAAGCAATCATAATTCAGAAGTCTTAAGTTCCTTTTGTGCACGTGTGGTGTGTGTGCGCGTGTGCATATTAACATGCTTTTTGCATAGTGAACTCCCAACTCAGTTTTCCTTGAAGCCAGATGTGCAGAGGCTCCATAATATAGGAGAATTCACAGCTACTGAAAGGAAAAAGGCCTAGGGAAAAATTTTGACAATTACATAGCTGAACTTTATAACAGTGGAACAGTAGAAAAGGAACTGATGACAAAAACTTGAGAAAAACCAACAACATATATGCTTTCTTTTTGGGTCTTCTCAGTGAGTAGGCCCAAGAAAAGAATGATATGAAACTTGCCTCTATCATCGACAATGGTTGGGAGTGACAAGCACGCACGGCTTTACCCAGAGACTCCTCTCGAGGAGAAATCCTTACTTCCAAGGCTGAACGGTGAGACAGTGCGGAATGGCAACGATGGACAGCAGAATGCAACAGTTTCTCTTCTTCGCTGAGAGCATGAGCATCTTTCAAAGGGATTTCAAGTGGCTGAACAATTGAAGGAACTGCAGAGTCCTCCCTTCGTTTTGCATTAGCAGATGGAGGAGTTTCAAAAAGCCTTGCCCTCGGGATATCTTTTGGAGTCCTCAACCTCTTGTCCTTGGAAGATGCATCTTTTGTGGACGGAGATACAGAAGAAACCTGTTGATCAAAAGCCTTCCGGTATAGCGAGAGAAGATACTGCTCCAAATGTGCTACTTCCAACTCCAGTGTCGCAATTTCCTTGATCAACTCTGTTGCTGGCTGGACTCGAGGAAGGGGAAAAAGCGTCAGTTTCCGCCACCAAATGATGGAAGTGAAACTACTACCAAATTAGATGCGTGCCTTTAGACTTTGCACATGGTTTGCTCAGGCAATCTTAAGGCAACAGAAGCAACGTTCAAAGCTATTAGAAAATGATGTTCATAAAGTAAAATCCAAGAACCATTTGAATCTAAATCAAGAACTCACTGAAATCCACACTAAGAATAGTACGGTAATTCTAGTTTTTATATGGAGTGCCTTCAAAAAGTAGATAGTAAAAGTAGAGAAATCGAAAAAATACCTTGGGCATTGAAACGTCACTTGTATTGTCATGGGAGGAAGTCTGATAACCCAGCGCTTTTTCTAAAACATGACGCACCTGGAACTGGTCTTGTAATCTTTTCTCAAGTTGCAAAATCTGCATAGAGGGTTCAAAATGAATGGAGGACGACAAATTTTTTTTTTTTTTTTTTTTTCAGCGAAGGTTAATTCTATGGTGTCATTTTATATACCTCTTGCTTCAAAGAATGGTGGGTCTCAGAATTCGAGGACGGTTTCTTGTTGGTCTTCAAGGAGGGTTCAACATGAACTAAGCCCTGATAAGAGATTTAACAAATCTATATTAGAAACTAAGGCAACATCTTTTGTGATACAGAAATGAGATGATCGTGAACGTGTAAAGCATTTCGCATATTCTCAGCTCACAAAAGTTCCAACTTCCAGAATACTTAATCATGTCAAGTGAAGAAGCAAAATTAGGCATCAGGGGTTCAGAAACAGAGAATTTGACAATGACAACCGACATGAGTCTTGATTGATACACCCCATTGATGTTGAGTATTCGATTACTGGTGTTGACAGCCCGACACTATACTTGTTGATTCGCACCCTCAATGCCACTCCTTGTTTGAAGAAGAGGCTGGACAGGTTTTTTATCCAAATCCGAAAAAGGGCAAAATGTTGACTCGAAAGAAGAACTTCTCTAACGATCAACAATTATATCACTAATAGTCGTCATGGTCCTCCACCCAATATTAGCAGTGAAACATAATTAATCTAACTATTGTCATTTTTTTAACTGGAGGAAATGGAACAATTTTTTTCTCAGAAACTTTTGACATTGCGAAATGCAGAGTTGCCCCATACTCCTCTTCAAAAAAATTAGATTACTGCATCGACGGTGAACCTTTCTTTTCATTTCTAAGTGAATTCAGTTCATTTCAAGCAAATTGGAAAAGAGGAGCAGTCTCACCTGCTTCATGCCTTGTGAAACTTTAGGTGAAACATCAGAACCGTCTTCTGGAGCTCTGTTCTTGCCTGGAAAGCTACAGTGGCAGAGACGCAAGCAAGAAGAGTTAACATTGATAGATTGAAAGAGGCAAAATTTGGAGGAGCCAGCCATTGCAAGATTTTGTTAGTTTCGAGATCAAGCACTAATGCTCCTTATTGTTACACCAAAGTTATCAGAAGTAAAAAAGGCCTTGTGGAGATTCTAGAAAAAAAAATTGGGTACAAGCTAAGGTCACATAACCAAATTCTAACAAGCCCGACTTCAAAAATTTCACCACACGAGAAAGAGTTTCTGCAAGAATAAATATCAGGGGAGGACTAAAGAACAAGAAAGAAACCCAGATACAGGTTTACGCGTGGTCACACTATGTGCGATTAAGAAAGTCTGCAAGTTCCCAATTTTTTCACATGAAACACCCATCACAGTCAGAAGCATTCCCAGTTAAAGAGAAGCATCAAGCAATAAAAGCATGAACAGAAATTTTTAACTGCAGGCCATTAAGCACTCACAATGATTGCAAAGTAACAAAGAACATTTAATGCCTACCTCTTGGACCGCTTGTGCCTCGAAGACGCCGTGAGTCCCAAGAACTTAATCTCTCCAACCTTCTCAAACCCCATCTCTCTGAAACAAACAGCCACAAAGAGCAAAACCATGGTTCAGCAATAAATGCCTAAGCAAAGCATTTTAACAAAAAAACAGAGCAAACAACAAAAAGAGCTCACGTTACCGTCTCCAACAGAAGGAAAAGAGCAGAGACGAAGATGAGCCCCAGGCGCGCGAATCCAAGAACTAATAAATGGGCTTCCGCGAAACGCGAATTAGGCTCCAAAGGCTCTCACTCGTCTTCTTGCGTTAGAGCAAAACAAGATACAGAGAGCTCCAAGATTGAACACCCGAAGAGCGATCATTGCACAGTTCTTACTCGCCAGCGGACAAGTCACGGAGAGTCAGAACTTAAACGGAGCTGGGAGCCTGTGACTGTTCATGTACATGAAAAACCCGCAAATCCTGCTAAGCAAAAAGAAAAGATACCAACTTTCTCCTTTTGACCACGGAGCCTTGTTGCGTTAAGGGGAGACTTGTGATGATATATGGAAGTAATGTGTATGACTCTCTGCCTGACTTTTGCAATGGAGGAGGCCCTCTTCCTCTTTTTCTTTTGCATTAAAAGGAGAAAACCAGCTCGTGGGGGGCTTTTTAACTACAGAAGGAAAAAAAAGAAAAAGAAAAAAAGAACAGAAGGAAAGTTCAGCAGACATAAATAAAAACAAAGATAAAAAGTTTAGTAGACTTGAAGAAACGTCAAATGGGTCCAAACGTTGACAAATTACACATAACCAGAGATCTAAGTGGGAAAAGGACAGGAGGATTAAAAAAGGAAAACGCTACTGAGCATTTGACTGTTAGGCTCAAGAGAGATCTGTAATATAAAACAAAACATGAATATTATATGGAGTTACATGCTCAAGGCTGATTTACAAGATGTAACGAAATACGGACGTGCATTAAATACGTCGTATCGTATTCCATACTCGATAAGCATACGTGGAATTCGTACATCCATTCGGTATATCGTGCATTATTTTAATAACTATTTAAGGAGGACTCAAATTTCCACAGCCTCTGCTCTTCTTGTTGGAAAACAAGTGGGAGTTGGTGACCGGCCCTCCCCCCATCTTTGTCTAACACTGCTCCGCATGAGATCCGTCGTCCATTTTTTTTAGTGGAGAATGCCTTTTTTCTTCACTTTGTTGAAAATTGTTGAGTCTGAAGCTCTCGAGGTGATGTAGACGGCATTTTGGTCCACAAAAGGACAGATTGCATGTCGGACATTTAATCTGTCTTTTCTCTGCTAATACATTTTGTATGGTAGTCAGATGCAACCGATAGGCTAACATAATGGGTCGAATTTGCTCTCAAGAACCATAAAGATAAGTTAGGTGATGTATCACGATCTACCGAGGAAAATCGAGTTGTATATCGAAAATATTCTCCACCCAAATTATGAATATCATTATGTCATGTAAGCTACGAGTTGCTGGAATATTTCCATCAAAGAATGCGGCTTCGCAAAGGCATTTCTCATGTGCCTTGTAGCATTAGGTTTGTCGTTTGCTTTGATCTTTAATCTAGTTTACTGTTTATAAGGAAATATATATTTCTACCTCCGTTGTGCAGCAACGGCATCCCAAAATTGAAGACTGGAAAGGTTTTAAAGGGCCAAAGACAGGGAAAAACAACAATTAGAAGAGGAAAAGCAGGGCTCGCCTCAAAAGGGACGAAAGGTGATTTGATGAGAAAAGATCCATAGGATGCTCCAAAGGGAATTGAAGTTTTGGGGGGATTTTCTTGTCCATTGAAAATTGGAGATACCCACATTGTCCTCCAGCATCCAAGAGACTCATGTTTGTCACAGAATCCATGGAAAATATAAAAGAAAATTTTGGGGCTTGACCTTTGCCAAGATCGATACACATGGAAAAGTTGGGTGATATAATAATAATAATAATAATAATAATAAGGGTGATGAAGCTGGCCGGAGTCTCCTTTTCTTGTCGTGACTCTGACCTACTGAGATGTAATAAAAGCTTATTTTTTCTATTGCAAGTAGAGGTGAGAGAGAGAGAGAGAGAGAGAGAGAGAGAGAGGTGGTTTTGCTTAGGGGATACTTTTTTCGTCATATTGTTATATTAGTGGAAGCCTTTTTGGATGAGATTGGAGCCAAATATAGAAGCCAATTGGCGGGTCACATTGTGTTTTACTTTTTTTACTTTTTTTTGGATAATACAAAATGGTCGAGAGGAATGATCTATGCTAACAACCATCTCTAGGTATTTCCAAAAAAGGTCTCACGCTAATCATGAAATATTCAAATTAAATCATAACCGCTTCATACCGATTGTACTTAGAAGATCTGAGGTTAACTAATCCGTTAGTAGTCAAAAAGCTTCTCCACATGGGATTTGCGCAGCAAAGTAATGCGAAACAAGTCTTTCAGAGGTTATATAAATCAAACACATGATCTCATGGATGATAGAATGACCCTTTCATCATTATGCCAATCACTTCGGTAATGCATCAAAAGTGTGTTTTCTTTTAGGGAGGTAAGAGGCCATTTATTTTGCACCCGAAGAGGAAAAGGAAAATTGCTCCCTCAAAAACTAATCAAATTAATACCTTATTAATCAGAATTTAGAAATATTAGTAAAAGAAAATGTTGATCCCTATACTGTTACCCGCAATTTGAAATCCCGTACTTTATAAAAATGTCTATATTTCGTCCTTTGAGGACACAGGCTCGTTGATGATGTGGGTTGACGCTCTCTCTTGCCCCTGTGACATGGGCTCTCCCTCCCTTCCTCCCTCCCCAGACCAAACAGAAGACCACAACCACCATGTGATGCGAGAAGGAGACCGTGGCCACCGAGCCGGCAACCGCCACCGACGACGGAGCCGACTATTGCAGCCGCAGGAGGTGGAGACCAGCGCTTGATGGCAACTGTTGTCGTCCCTATCACCCCTCAGTCCATCCCCTTAAAAAAAACATTCTTAAATTACAGGAAAAATGGAAAGAGACCGCGCGCTCGCTGTCGGCTGACGGCCACCACCGCATGATGGTCACTTTCGTCGTCGTCCCTGTTACCCTTCCCTCTCTCCTCTCCCCACCCCGTGCCCCCTCGAAAGATAACTCAAATTTGGACGAAAATGGAGGCTGCTCATCTCCCATAAGCCTTAAGTGACGTTCACCATTACTTGCCACAAGCATACAATCACCACAACAGGACAACACCTGTGGTTTCCCTCCACCGCCCCTCCCCTAAAATTATTTCTAAAAGATGACCGTTTATATCGCTTACGAAAGCATGTTAAAAATTATTATCCTTATCAATAAAAATATTTAGGTATAGATTTTATCGATCTACCATAATAATAAATTAGTACATATGTATCAAGAATTGATTTGATTAAAACACAATTGTACATTGTAGTTGCATGGTTTTTATATGATTTTTGATATATTGGGGAATGGGGAATGGAGAATTCATGAATGGTAAGACTAGTCTAATTTGTAGTCCGGGGGCAATATGCTTGTCTTTGCAGCGGAGGTCTAAAGTGAAAATTGACTTTATTCTTCAAGATTTCTTTTATGTTTTCCTTCGATTTCTGGATCACCGTCACATGGAGACAGATTGTGGCCCCACGAAGATAACTAATTTGTTTCCATATTATTCTTAATCGCTTAAAAATCAGAATCTTATTTCACTGAGATTCTAATGCACAGAGTTCCGTGTCATAAATATATATACTAGGTTAGAACGCCTAGCCATAGTTTCTTGTATTTCTCAGCCACACTTAAACTAAACAAGAGTTTGTTAATCAACATCTTTTGGCTGCTAATGTGAAAGATGCTACGTAGTCCTAACATGTGTAATATGGTCTTTGCTGCTTCCTATTTACAATGACACATAGTTACCTTTTGCCATATTTCTGTCAATAAGAATCATTAAAAATTCAAGGTGATAGTTTTCATGGACAACGTCAGGCAAACGAGTCCAACATAACAATGGACACATGTTGCCACATCAACTAGAAGCATAGCCATGCGTGCCACCCCTGTCGGGATTTTTAGTAACTGTAAAGAGAAAAATCTAAACCAATGTATTTCTGGGTCACTAATATAATTGGAGAACATTGACCAGAGTGAAAAAAAAAAAAAAGTTTGGGATAAAATTTAGAATTTTTAGAATACTTATCTTTTTAATAATTCTAGGAGGGGTCTTATTGTATTTAACACCGGATATGTTGGCTTAGAATGCTTGGTTGCTCGATGTGAAGCCGCTGCTGCATTATTGATTTAAGTTTCTTTTTCATTTGGTTAGTCCATCCTGCATTATGTGGTGATTGAGATTGACGAGCGCCTCGATCGAAAAAAGCCAAACTCCACTAACACATCCGACTCTTTATCGCCTGTTCATGCCTTCCTTTTCTGCCCCGATTTGTTTATTCATCTCACTGTGCATGAGAGAGAGGAGCGTGGAATCCCACGAGAAAGAAACAGGAAAAGTGAACTTTCCAAAGACATTTGGACAAGCGAGTCAATGCCAATCATAACCAGCGAAAGCAAGCAAAACACAGCAAAACACCTCCCTCTCTCCCTCTTCCCTCCCATGGTGTCCAAATGGAAATGGATGGGGGCTATATCCTCATAGGACCACAGGCTCCTCAATGCATCAAAAGAAATCAAGAAGAATATCCCAAAATGAAAACGAAACCAGATAAAATGCTCAAACTTCCCTGCCAGTTACAATTTACAGCCGACCGTTACCTTTCCAAAAAAAGAAAAAAAAAAGATAATTCATCATATTTGTTTTTTTTTAGGACGGAGGTTTTCTACATATTCTCGAGAGATCAATTTTCCAAGACACTACATAACTCCAATATGTAATGTCATACGCAATCAATGTTTAAGAATTTCAAGAATAACTATTTTGGGATATGATATTCTCTATATAAGAATTATAATAGATGAACTTGGGATGACAAGTTATTATGGGAGATTGAGTCCGTAAAATGCCATGGAAGTGCCTCTTTACAATTCTTGCAAATTTGGCGATTACTATATATCATGGCAAGATGACCAATTGGGATAAAGATCTTTGATTTGGTTACCATGTCATTGGATTGGATTAATCCATTCATTTAGTTGTAATCAATCAAAACTTGTGTCACATTAGTGCAACCTATAAAGGTTTAGACTTATTCCATTTATGGCCTTGCTGAGTGTTTCATAAATTTCTGTAATTGGACCTAATTTTGCACTTTTTCTTTAAAAAGTAACTTGCAGTTCCTAAATTACAACGACCACGAAACAGGCCTAAAATGTGGTTGCAGCGCCTCTTGCACATGTTGCACGAATCTTGAATCTTGGGAGAAGATGAAGGTTTGCTTGATGGCCAAGGTATAACATTCGAGTAGGCATTGGTTTCTCGCCTTGTTGTACTTGAACAAGCTGCCGCTATGACCCATTGCACTAGTCAAGCTTCCCCTAGCCCGGACATTTGAGCTTTATGTTTGTCTTGGTGCCTCCTCAGGTGGTCCATTTCACCTCCAAATTTGGCAAATGACTCATTCCCACAAATCGTGCACACCACCAAATTATCATTAAAGAAGACTTCTTCCAAAAATAGCGGATGCTCGTCACCACGAAGTTTGCGTTACATCATTCAGGTGGCTTGTCATCATTGTCGTGGAATTTTGTTACTACATAGGTGGAGTGTTGATGGCCCGTTATTGCCCTAGCAATTGCGAATAACCATATGGTTATTGTGTTCTTATCATTGTCATCATGGAATTCTTATTGTTGCTTGGGTGGAGTGAGCACATTGGGAATTTTCTAAGTCACCAGGGCAGTGAAGGAATCGAAGTGCCACTGCTTGCCTAAAGGTATTAGCTCACCATCGAGGAAGCAAGTTAGACAGCGTTGTGGTCTATTATTGGCCAAAATAGCTAGGGAATCACGTATAAAGTGGGATTTCATTAGAAAGTCAAAATTTTTGAAGAATTTGTAGGAGAGGAATATAGGTGAAAATGAGAGAGATCTGTAATCTATAAGAAAATCTATGCAATTTTGAGGCCCCATTTTATTTTGTTTCCTAATCAATGTACTTGGCTTGCCAGTATGAAGACCAACCTAGATCAGCCTAGGCTCACCCGGGCCAGTGGCCTGGGGAGTGAAGGCGCCATGCCTGGCACGAACCCTTTTTGCTAAGGGGTCACGAGACTCATCGTGCCAGGCCAAGCCATGAACAGTTCGTTGGCCATCTCCAGGCTCGAGTGAATCATCTGATTTTGCTCTCTCATTCGTCTTCTACACTCACTTATTAGACATTGGATATGCACCACAAGTCCACCAAACACCTTAAAAAAAAAAAAAAAAAACGTAGCACATTACTACACACCCTCTCTCTTCCTTCTCCACTCTTCCTTGACCCACCATATTACTGTTGTCTGCCTCCCGCTACCATGCCTTGAGAAACCACGTGCTCACCGCCATAGGTGTGCTCCGCCATCCATGATCTTACGACATAGACGACAATGGTGATGAACCCTGAGGATCATCCCGATGTGGCCTTGGCTCGTGCAACGGATCTCTTGATTGGAATGGAGATTTAGGATTTCGTTGGCCACAGATCGAGGCCAATCCGGGGCTGGCTTTGGTATCTACTATTATCGTGGGACTAAATACTCGAAATCTTGTCTACATTCAGGGTAATCTACGAGGATCCATTTCTCAAGTTCATCATAGGGTTGTTGTAGCACACCTCCTTGTAATCCATGTTCAATGCAAGGATCCATTTCTCAAGTTAGGATCCCCAATCTGTATACTCCAAGTTCCTAGAATTTTTCTCTATTCTAAATTCGAGGTAACCGAGCAATTTTATCTGTGATGCGTGTACCAGTGCGATACATGATGCAAGTTCAAGGACCATGTGCAAAATCAGAAACTTAGCAATGGTGCGTGCTTCCACGCTTGCCAAAACAGTAAAAATACTTAACGGAAGATTTTGTCAATATATGCACCAAAAAGATGTTTTGAAAAATCTCTAATGTCAATTATTAGAATATAGAAGACTATTCTAAAGACGTTTATGGATCACTTGAGATTTAATGAATGAATGAGAGAGAGAGAGAGAGAGAGAGAGAGAGAGAGAGAGAGAGAGAGAGAGAGAGAGAGAGAGCATTGGTGCCAGATGGGAGTGAGGAAGGTTCAGTTTAGTCCGATTCGGAAGAAAACTCAAACTAAATTGAAATGACACAACTTGAAAAAAGAATATGAAACCAAATTGAACTAGATAAGGATTTAAAATCGGAATCGAAGTGAATTCATTTTTTTTTTTTTGCGCTTATCTTATTTAATGCCTTTGATTCTCATTGGGCGTTTAATTTTATCAACTTCAGTTATTTCAAGGACTGAAATCGATATCTACTGATAAAGTCGCTTAATAGAGTGAAGTTTCAATGTAATAACAATTGCTACAATTCCAACTTGCATGTAGTTCTCCATTTCGAAAACCGACAACGTTGCACGTAATTCAACATAATATTAAAACATAAACAACCAACAAAGGTTCGTTCAAAAAAAAAAAAATGTGACAACATTACAGCCTGTCCAAAGTAATAAACCATAAACAACTAATATGGGTGCATTTAAACTTAGGTGGTCCGGTTTTGGAAAGAAATCAAACCCAAATCAAATTGAACTGAAAATTTCAATTCTGTTCGGTTCAATTTAACAACTTAAAGCGTATTATTGGTGCTAATGCTAGAGATAGTGGAAATCTTCAAATCAATGTCTGTTAGATAGGGGAATGAGGGGGGAAATTTTTCAAAATCACCTCCCAAAATGGAGATGTTGCTGGATTTCATAAAGAGAAAGATTTTGCTGAAAAGCAGATGTTGCAATATTTTTAATAGATAGTGTAGCTAAAAAATGTGGGAAGATACCCAACCACAGGCAACGCAGTTGGTGTGAGTTCTTTCCTTCATCGCCGAGGTCGAGAGTTCGAACCCTCTTGTTGCTAAAGTGTCTTAAGTGGGGGGCCCTGGTGTTGGGGTCCTGGGCTAGCCCCTCTCCAGGTACTGACGTCTAAATAGCGGCTTACGGCGAGGCTCGGTGGTGTCACCGGACACGACGGTGGGTCGTGTGAACCCGAATAGCCTAAGCGAAAGGACAAAAAAAATGTGGGAAGATTATCGTTATTGGTGAATTTGGCAGTTTCCATTAAACATGGGAGGAGCAGTAATGCGATCACTAAGCATACTTCTCCTCTGGCTAACTTCTTTTCATATACGATTACTTGATTTAAAATTAAGGGAGTACGATCTGAATTCAGTTTAGATTGGGGTTCGAAAAAAATATATATAGCCAAATTCTAATTTGGAAGCAAACCCAAACAGGCGGTTCGATTTTACTTGTAATCCAACCAAACCATTTTTTTTTAAAAGTAATTTCATCAAGAACCTAATAATTTTTGTGGTAAACATTTAACTGTTTCATAGATTCACACAAAATGAAATCTAAGCTCCATTAGAAATAAAAGACAGGTTCCTCACAAATAAATGATAACAGGAAGCTTGAGTAATAATAGTCGGTACCGTGTAGTTTCATACTTCAGTTTGTTTAAAGAAAATGGGCCTTAATTCCCTTAAAAGAAAACCCCGACCTTAGTTTCAATTTTAAAATTCCTTCAACTTATTATTTTTTTGATAAAAAAGGAAACCAACTTTCACTCTAATTCCAAACTTGCTTCCATCACTCTTAGTTCAACAGTTGCTGTTAGTCATTTGACAGCATTTTCACGTTAGCAATAGATCCTCGTCAGCAAACTGACGCAGAAAATCCGCTCCAAAAAATAAGGTCGTTCCATGCTCTGAAAATTAGGGAAATTAGAAGCAATGAAATGAGCGAGTGCAAGCCTATGAGATAGTGGGAACTAGGAAGAGATCGAGAGCTTTGGAGTTTGCAACTCGATCAATTCATAAACGAATTTCTCCTATTCACGATCAATTCTTTCAAGTGAAACGAGTGTCTACCAAGAGCCTCGTTCATGGCAGCGAAGGCTAACGTGTGGAGGATGGAGAAGCTTGCTAGCTCCGGCTTCGCAACTTTGAGAGTAAGTTCGATACATAGAGAACAAAAGATTTTAGAGAAACTGAAGAAATTGCGCCCCCCCTCCCCCAAAAATCCCCAAGCCCTAATTTCTTCTAACTTACTGAGGTGGATTTTATTGCTGATTTGAAAATGCCATGTCAGATGACGAAAGTAATTTTTAGATGAGGGCAGAATTGGAACTAGAGTAAAAGTTAGTGTGTTTTTTCGACAAAAAAATTTGAGGCTACAGTTGCAATCGGCCATAAAGGTGGAGACTTCTAGGTAATTAGGCCAAAGAAAATGTTAAGACTATAAGATTTCATGGGATCATTTACTAATAATTTTAAAAGTTTAAGCGAATAGATGAATGCGTGATTCGATATTCAAATACTTTCACAGTCCTTCAAGTGTGTACCCTAAACTTTGGCATGAGATTAAAATGTGGAATATATAAGAGGGGAGACATCTAGAAGCATGAAAGTATTTGAACTTAAGAAATTTCACTCTCATTCTATATAAGATGAAGGCGTAATTTAACATTTTAAATATTTTCACGGAGACCAAACATAGATTGCAGAAAATAATCTAATTCGGTTTGTGAACCAAATTGTGTAAAAAATGATCTACCATGAATAAGTTTGATAATAAGTTTTTGTTATTTGTCATCTTTCTTTTTAACTTTCGATATAACTTTCACGAATTTTGCAATGCCTGCAATATCATTGTACTATTTTTATATGTTGAGCCAATTTGTGTTAGTAGTAAGGCATTGCTTGTTAGTAGAAAATGGATGGTTTCAAAAAATATTTTTCTGAGAATGATTGCTTGTATCGATTGAAATAATTAGTCAATAAAAAATACTTTAACTGTCAATAACAATTCATGTCTAAATATTTTCACGTACGACAAAAAGATGCTTCGTCTATTCATTTTATAAACGATACAAACGATCATTTTCAGGAAAATATTTTTAAAATTATTCATTTTTTTGCAAAATAAATGCACCTAAACCATAACGCGTGTGATGTACGAAATGAAATCTACCCGGTTTGTCTTTTCCCCAAACTCCGATGTCAATATCAACATTGCTTGTGTCTTACTCACGGGTTTCTGTCTCCCGATGTTTCTATGCGAAACGTCAGCCATTTGTGCACTAAATTCAACTTTAGACTTCAGTTTTCATCGTATATTTAGCGAACCAAATCAACGACGTAACAACGAATGCACCGCGGGATCGCATGGTTACGACGCCTATTTTATTGTCCACGAAGATCGAAACATCATTCTTCAAGTCGAAGATTCCGAGGACGATATTACCCATAAAAAGAAAAAATAATAGGACAGTATCCGAACAACATCTACTCCAACGTTTGACTGCAAAGATTTCAAAATTAGGGTCATTAAATTATTGTCACACATATGCTTTTTCATTAATGCCAGTTCATTTGAAGTCGTGCAAGGAAAAATTAACCGGTGGTACGCAATTTGATGCGTGCATCATGAGTCCATCTAAGTCGTTAAATTTGGTGGTTCCCGTTTGATGACCGGTGATACTTGATTTCATTGTGCAGAATAATGCAAAACACATGGATAATTACAACAATAAAAATATAAACTTACCGTACAGATGTTAATTTGCTCATAAACTTTTAAATTTAAATTTTTTTGTTGAAGAAATTTTCATTCATTACTAAAACGATACAAGCAAGGATTTATAGAAAAACCCAAAAATCACCACAATAAAGCAAGCCCACAAAGTTGCTAGAAACTATAAGGTATATCATTAAAGCACGGTTAGCGGAGGTAAGCATACACTCATCCTTCAAAAATAGATTTGTGATTGTATCCAAACAAAAGGATCAGCGGCTGATCACCGATTGACACATCATTATTAGTGATGAACACGTGTTGGAATCTCTATTTGTAGTTACGGCTTTACCTTTTGGCGGTATAACACCATCACCAAATGAAGATGATAAAAAAAAATATTTTTTGGTTAAAACAAAAAAAAATGTTGAATAAGTTCAAATTTAACATTTGTGAGAGCGAGCCCTTTAACAAGTACAAGATATCATAATTTTAAACAAAAACATATTGAACAAGTACACATTTGACATTGGAGCTGTTGTGGACACCACTAATACTGGAGGTGCGATATTTATTTATTAAAATTCCTAGTTCTAGAATTAGATCAGAAGAGAAAAGCTATCAGATTTATGAGATTGGGAGAGCAAAGTTCTTAGATCTAGATCTAGATTGGGAGAGTAAAGTAAGAAATAAAAGAAAATAGAAGGAAAAGCAATTGAAGAAGGAGAGGGGAATGAGAGAAACTTGACCTATTTAGTCTTAAATATTTTGACGATTTTGCCAATATAGTAATTCTACACAATTTTGGACGCAAATTATTGATATGGACACCGACCATCTTATGCGGCATGGATGGTGCTTATGTTGGGGAAAAAGAAGAAGAAAAGAATAAAAAAAAATTATAAGATTTTTTGAAAAATTTAAAAAAATGTAAAAAAATATCCACTTGATTGACATCTACATTAGCAATTGTTGATCAAAATTGATCAAAATAATTATATTGGCAAATCATAAAAAATTTTAAAATTAAATTGGCCAAATTAAAAAATTTGGGACTGAAATGGCATACACACAAGAGATGTAGAAATTTTTTGGTATTTTCTAACAAAGTGCATTCGTCCAATCCATAAGGTAAGCCTTCGCCTTAACGTAGTTTCTAACAAATTCTATGGGTAAGAAAGTATTTTTTATTCATTTATGTGGAACGATATGATGAATACGTATTACCTTCAAAATGAAAATATTATCTTGGTAGGTCATACATCCAATTCTATAGTCAATGACAAATTTATATATTTTCTCGTGTGGAGCAACTGGAACATTGATTTCGTGACCTCCACGCCGACGACCAACCTCATGGTAGGTATCCTGCTCCTTTCGAGTTCTCGAGCTTCAACCAGTTGTGCACCTCCAATGTCAATTTAAATAAATAAAAAAGAAGCAATTGCTGAGGCCACAATTCTTAACAATAAATAGAGGAGTTATACAGGTCGTGTTATCGGAGTCCGTGTCCATTTGTTATAAGAACCTCTCACATCGGTCCTTTCCATGATTATTATGTAAGCAAGCGCAATACAAAAAGTGGTTGGTCGGCGGCGAGTGCATAACGTGCCAGTAGCATCGGTTGCTCGTCTCGTTGTACTTGAACAGGCGGCCGGTATGGACCGTTGCATTGGCCAAGCTTCTACGAGCCTTGGCCGGACATTTCAATGCTATATTTCTCTTGATGCCTCCTTAAGTGGCGTGTCCTATCTTCGAAAATCGATAAATATGTATATCTCACGTATCGTGCACACTGCCTTCTTCTAAGTATAAGGGAGGAACCCGCCTTTTAAGTTTCCCAACTATTGGACATTTATGGTCGCAAAGCCTATGTGGTATTTGGGTTTGTTGTTTTCCAACATCGGTAAAGGGGTTTCGCCGAGGGGAAGGGTGTTGGTGTCACCTGCCACTCGTGTTACCCTAAATTTATGAATAATCATCCATATAATGCGTTTCGTCATTCTCGTTATGGATTTCTTGTCATTGCTCGAGTGGAGCGAGCGCATAGCGAGTTTCCTATGTTCTTGTGCCAGTGAAGAAGTTGAAGTGCCCTTGTTAGCCGGAATGTATTGACTCCTAGTTTGGGAAGCGAGTTGGACAGAGGTGGCGGTCGACTACAAAATTGATATAGTGAGGAAACCGTATACATAATGTGGGAAATTGTTAGAAAGTTAAAAATTTTAGAGAGTTTGTCAGAGAGGGATGAAGGCAAAAACGAAAGTGAAAGATCTCTAATTTGTAAGAAATTTTCTGTTTTCCTTATAACTCGGTGAAGTAGTCGGCCAGCATTCCACGGTCACTGACCCATTGGCCAGACCAGGCCTTTGAGCTCCGTTTCTGATGTTTCTTTGACCTAATCATTGCACTTGAAAGAAATAAAGGGAGAACGCATCATTTCCTAACAATCTTGCTATTCTAACACCGAGATATAGGGATGACAAAAGTTCGTTACATAAGCACATGTATGGGTCGGAAAATGATTGAATTCCCGTCGGTATAAAGCAGGGAAGGAAATGACCAGCTCCCAATCGATTTTTGGGTGCAACGACCGTCGAGAGCGATGGGCCATGGTGGCATTGACATTTTGGTGTCATCTTTTCTCTTTCGAGTGATTAGAGCCAGAAAAGAGAGACGGTACGCCTTTAAAGCAATGTATACGGCTCAACTACCTTTTTCTTTCGAGGGAATATCACCCGAGCAATGATGGAATTCCCTATCATTTATTAATCCTCTTTCTGGAGACGCCCTTTTTGACTTTTGGAGAGAGAGAGGTTTTATCAATTCTATCGGCAAGAGTCATAGCTAGGAAATAATTGGATCAAATCCGCGCACATTTATCTAGCTGCAGTATGTAAAATTACTTATTCAATCATAAATTTATTATATGAATACTAATTCAATTCTAAACTTTTTTATTTTATCAAATTAGTTATGAACCTTCTCAAATTCCAACGTAATTCCAGCCAATTTTCACCAAAAATCGCTAACGAGAGGTGGTCAAGTCATTTTAGACTATTCTATGTAGCACGTTATCATATTAGTGATTTTCAACTAAAATTGACTAGAAGGATTAGGTTAAAATTTTGTACAAATTAAAAATTTTAGAACTAAATTGATATATGTACAATAGATTTATAACATATTGGATAATTTCCTCATAGTTTTATAAAACAATCTAGCGTAAATTTGCACTTCAAAGTTTCAATTGGGTATTTTAAGAGCAATGAGCAGCATTGATTGTTGACCCACTTTGCCTTTACAAGTGCAAGCGAAAAAGTTTCATGCATGTTTTCTTTTTCTCCACTTTTATTAATTAATTAGTGCCCGGTTCTTTTCACGAAGTGCTAGAACAACGGGAGCCAGAGCAAATATTCTCTACCGACTTTTAACTTTCGACTCTTTTCGAGCAAATCCTCTTTTACTCCTCTCTACTAATTAAAGGACCCAAAAGCAGAAATTTGAAAAGATAAAGGTTCCAAACAGAATTTGAGAGGATATGCAAATATATTCAAAAAATGCAAATATTCTCTACTAAACTTTTTTAAAAGAGACAGAAAGCAAAGCTATTATCTCCAACTCCCACTTTTGGTTGACATGCGTAGGTGGGTAAAGCTCGTAAGATAAACCACTACCAGAAAGCTAGAGTAAATAATAAAAATTAAACTGTTCAGACAGACATAAAGCACTTTTCATTTTTGCAAAAAAAGGGCATAAAAGAAAACAGAATTGACGAGAAAGTGCAATTGATGCCGATGATTAGCCATGGTTTGGACTTAGGGCTTTAGATTGCTGGGGGGACAGGAGTACCTAATACATATATTTCTGATATAATTTAATTGTTCCTTTTCTTTAAGTTAATTTAATTAATTAATTAATTTTTTGGGAAATTTTGGGATGGGATAGATATCGTTTTCACAATTGAAAGTTAATAAATTTTTGCCTCGTTGATTGAGATCACATGGGGTCCTGGACTTAGATGAGTTAGATTAAACGACTCACCTAAAAGTACTTGGAGGACTATAAACAGATCTCTCTCTCTCTCCCCAAAATAAAGAAAAATATTGCAAATTTTCGTTAGGTCAAATGGGGACTTTGTCAATGATTGAATACAATACGGCCAAAAAATAAAAATTTAAAAAACGATTGAATGCGATCTGTTTCTTATGAAGCACACAAAAGTTTTAAGACTTAGCGGAGGAAAAGGATTACCATACTAAACTAAAAACGTGCTTGACTGGTCTAGAAAGCCTGGTTTGGGGGAGGAAAAAGCCATCACACGCATGCCTTGGTCATGGCCTTGTCGAGACCTAGTAGTCATCACTGAGGTCGTGTCCGAGCGCATTGGTCGGGGCCGACATCGTGTACTAGGTTGGGTCTTGACGTGGCCCGAGAGTCATGGCTAGTGCTAGGTCCGAGTGCATTTGATCGTGGTGGCGCGTGTCAGTCATGGCCCGGTGCATTGAACCCAAGAGGAAAATATAGTTTGGGACTTGGAAGTACTTGCCAAAGATATAGTTCCACATTTTTGTCCCTTGGTCAGATTAATCAAACATGGACCTTAATGAGAGTTATAATGTTTTCCTCAGGTAAGCAAATATGAGAACGAAGATGGGTTATCTTGAAAGGGGGAGAGGTCCAGGCCCAGGCCCAGACCAGGCCCATCTCCAAAGGAAAAGTCCGAACAATTTGCCAGAATTAGTCCAAATCTTGACCGAAATGTCATGAATGGGCTCGAATAGTCCATAGTGGTTGGCCAGGATGAGTTTAGGTGTTTCCGTGATGTTTGCTACTTTGCCTTTGTTCACACTTTTGCCCCTCGTTCTTTTGTGACATTCAATTTACCCCCTGATTTTGACATAACTATCTAAATTCTAAGTTAATTTTAGTGGATTGTTTGCAACTAAAAGGTGGTATTCATGTCCATTCCCTTGGGCTGCTTCTTCTTTCCTTCTAACTTTTCAATGCTCAACCCACTGAAACATCTTGATCTTTGGTTTGTTCTTTTTACCCTATTTTGCTGAAAGAAATTACCTATCAATTTCGAGGACCAGTAAATATTTAGCTTTATATTACAAGCACCACCGTTTTTCTTTTTTTTTTTCTTTTTTTTTTAAGATTGCAGAAGGAACGTTGAATAAGCTCCAGATGAATTTGCTTGCTAATCCCATTTGTGGAATTAAATTATAATTCCAGGACTAATAGCTCTACTCAGATTGCATTTAATAATCAGTTTATTTAAAGGAAAACTGTTTTTGGGAAATTATTTTCAGACTTTTCAGAGTTTTTTTTGTCTGATCATATCTTATATCTATTTTATAGGCCATTATATGTGCTATGTGCTATGCGCAAGTTGCGAAGTTCTACTCCCTTATTCACACATCCCCACCTCAGCCCGCAAGAAACTACTCAATCTATAGAAAATCTAATAGACCTTTTAGAGTTTTGATGACGAAAAACTAATCAATCTATAAAAAACGTTTTCCATAGACTGAAAGTAACAAATTTAGATTGGAAATAAATAACTTCCCTTTCTAGTAAGAAGGAAAACACTTTCTCAAATCCACTAAATAAATGTAAACTATCACTTTTCCTTAAAAATGATCTCCATATAAAATATTTTCCTTTATCATGAATTTTTCAATAAAACCAATGTACCATTTATTTGAATTACAACACTACTAACAAAAAAAAAAAAGCGAGTTGAATTACGACATTATCTTCTCAAGTTTGTCAAATTAGGTATGAGTTAGTCTACCGTCCATAGCCGGTAGTCTAGATTCCACCATTTGTGGAATGAATTTGGAGATCCTAACTAAAGGTGCCAATAGTTTGATTTAAGTTGAGTTTGAAATTAGAGATATCCGACCCAAATCAAACCGAACATAAAGGCTTCATGGCTTTTTCTGACTTGAACCATAAACCTAGAACTAAAAACCCATGTCGGTTTGGGTTTTGTGGTTTGCGTGCTTGTTTGTTTTTTTTTTTTCTTTTTTTTTTTTGGGGGTTGTCTTCCTCCTCCACAAGGTAATGGGAATCTTATGAAAAGCTGACGAAAGTGAACACCGTTACCTACAGTATTCGTCACAAAGAAGATGATGATGCTGAGAGAAACTATGCCTCAAATGCAGATCCTCTACAACAACATTCTCACCTATCGCAAGATCTCGACGGGAATTCCTCATAACTTCTCTGGTCCATATCCCAAACCCTCACTCAAAGCACAAGCTTGTGAGAAAAGCAAATTAGAACTGAGTGAGATCCAAGCAAAAAAGATAAAAAGAGAAGGCAAAATAGAGAGAACGAACATATGCAAAATTACCCATCATAAGAGAGTAAATGAGGAGGTAGTTGTTCTTGAAGAAATTGTTGTAATTATTGTTAATCTGAAAGTAAGTAAAACAAAATGCATTTTTTCAGTTCATGTATCTCCTTAATTTATGTATCTCTTGAGTTCATGTTGTTAGAATATTTAAATAGTAAACAACGCATTTATTTAATGACTTAAGTTTTTAAACAGTTATCAATAATTCTGCAAAATCTCAAGTAGTATAAGAGCTTCTCCATTTTTTTTTTGTCCCATTCTTATTTCTCTTCTTCATTATAATGTCTTCTTCCACGTCCTCTAACACCATAACTGCCAATGCTAGCTCTCCATTGTTGTTGGCCCCCTCCTAGCCAACCTTTGCTCTTGACAATATATCTCATGTTCTCCAAATTAACCTAGATCGCAACAACTACCTTCTCTGTTGAGCACAACTTCTTCTTTAATTTCGTCTTCATGGACATCTTCAATTTGTAGATGCCTCATATCCTAGTCTGACACCTACTATCATCGTTGATAGTACTGTGACTGACAACCCAAATCTTACTGCATGGCATTATCAAGATCAACTCATCTCTTGCTACATCTTCTCCATTTTTACTAAATCGGTTTTCTCACACATTGTAGATCTTGAGACTTCTCATGATGTCTAGACTTTGCTTGAGAAGGGCTCTCTAAAGAAGGGCTCCTTAAGCTTGCATAATGCAATTGGAAAGTGGGGCTCTTTTTCTATGAAAGCCTTTGCTAAAAAAGCCAAGAACATTGTGGATCATCTTTGTTGTTGCTCATCCCATGTCTAATTCCTAATTAGTTCTCAACATCCTCGATGGCCTGGGTTCAAAGTATGATGCATTTGTTACCTCAGTTACAACTCGTCTTGATCTACTACCTCTTGATGACTTCCTCAGCCTTCTTTACAATCATAAAGTTATTCTTCAAAATCGCACCACTTAATCTCCAATAAAGTATTCTCCAATTGCGAATGCTACATTCAAATCATTTGATGCCCTGAATACTCCCTCCGATGGTCGAGGACGTGGTGGCAAATTTTTATGATGAAACTTACTATCATTCTCGAATCATCTATAAGATCTTTGGTTGTGCAGGTCACTCAGCTCCCCAATACTATCAACGATTTAATCCTAGCTATAAAATCAATGCCAACTCTCCATCTATAATGTATGTCTCTTCAATTGGTCAATTGTTTAACCCATATTGGTAACCAAACTCTAGTGCCACTCACCGTCTTACTGCTGACATGGCAAATTTAACATTTGGCTGAACTATTCCAACATCGAGCAAATCCGCACTACAAATGGGTTAGGTTTGCAAATGTCACATATCGGTTCTTCCATCTTACATTCTCCTACTAGTTCTTTTAATCTACGGACTGTTTATCAGGTTCCATCTATCAAGAAGAATCAATTATCTATTTCTCAATTTACCAAGGTCAACAATGTGGTATTTAAATTCCATCATACTTTTTGTTGTATAAAGGATCGATCCTTTGGGAATCTCTACTCAAAAGCCAGAATAAGAATGGAATCTATTGTTTTGTTAATGCATGTACCACCAATAAGGTCCCTCTGCAGTCAAATAAATCACCACTAGCTCCATCCTGCTTCATTGGTGAATAAGCTTCTGCTTCCACTTGGCATGTGTGCCTGGATTACTTTTTTAGTTATTTCAAGGAATGGTCTGTTGATAACTACTTCTTCCTCATCTAGTTTCTGTGAATCATGTCATTGCATCGTCTTCCCTTTACTAGATCATTGACCACTTGTAATGCTTCTCTGGAGATATTTTATTCTAATCTATGGGAACTATCTCCTCTTACGTTTATGAATGGTTTTTCTTATTACATCATGTATATTGATGCTTATAGTGGATACCCATGGCTTTTTTCCACTTTGAAATCTAATGCTCTCTCTACTTTTGTGCAATTTAAATCCCAAGTGAAAAAAATATTTTAATTGTGAGATCAATGCCCTTCAAACTGATGAAGGAGGTGAGTATAATAAATTTGGTCCCCAATTCATGTAATATCTCTTGGATTCATTTATCTCTTTAATTCATTTATTTCTTTAGTAAATGATTTTTCAAACTTTATGAACATATTTGAATTATTCTTCATTCAAACAATAGCAACAACTCTCATATTTTCACTTCAATTTTCTCTAAGTTTGTCGATTTCGAGAAGCATTTGATAGAGTCTTGCCTTTATAGAGTTAATTCAAACGAGTTTGAGGTGTTGTATCTTAAGAGACATGGTTCGTTAAGCTGCTTAACTTCATTGACAAGAGCTAATCACCTTAAGGAGATTTAGTCAGACATACCACACCTCCTGTTTAATTCTTTTACGAGTTTATAGCATCTTTCAAATCTATATTTGGTTTGTAATTAGACATCTTTACTTGTAAAGATTATAATACATTGATTGATCGTTATTATTAATTTGTTATTATTTTCTCGGTGGTATTATCTCTGTTTATATTTTTTTTTTGTCACAATAAACAGTATTACGTATTTCTCTTCCAATACGTAATATTTTCCAATAGAATTCGGAAGCAAACGACAGAAGCAAACGGCGGAAGGCTCATTAGTAGCCCAAGATCTAGAAGGAGAAGATGAATACTTCACAAAATTACATTAACGGAGTTGCGCAATTGGCAAGAAGGGGCGAGGGCAGAGTTGAAGGCGTGAAAGACAGTGTCGGTGAGGACGGGGATGGAACCCCAGAAAAAGCAGAAGGCTTTGGGGTTGACGATTTCCAGCTTACTCCTCTCACTCGTGATTGCAACAACAACGTCGAGTCTTCGATGCAGATGGTCTTAGCCTTCTCATTGCTACTTGTGCTACTCTTGGGGAAGAAGAAGATGATTTGGAGGAGGCTTTGCAAGAGAGCGAAAAGCGAATGTTTTCTCCTCCTGATATGGAAGCATATTTATTTAGGTTCGGGTGGGGTACCCAAACCAAACTGTCAAAATGCCCGATTTTTTTTTCATGTCACCCGAATCGGAAGAAGACCCAACCCGAAAGTTTGATTTCGGATTGATTCGGGCCTTCTTTACACCCCTAATCGCACCTAACCGATACTCCAGCAATAACCAATTTCCTATTTCTCTAAATGAATTGGCTATTTTTGTGGAAAAGAAAATTGAATAATTTATCTATCACACTAGTGGGGACTGAAATGTTCCGTAAAGATAAATGTTTCATGAAAATGACATTTATTTTTATGTATGAGGATTTTTTTTCCTTTTTTCCCAATCCATGTAAATCTTAATCCCTTTGTCAAACACCTTAAAGAACACGGCAATTGCCAAAGTCTTTACTATAATTGACTTACGGACTAAGAGCTTACCAAACTTGGCCGAGAAACTATAAAATATCTTATACCAAACTTGGTCGACATAATTGAATAAATAGAAAAGCATTAAAATTAATTAATTTGGCAATAATTGTTCAACCAAGGTTCTCCGAGATTGAATTTGCAAGAAACACGAGTTCTCTAAAAACATCCATTAAAGTTGTAGTGTTCACATAAACTCATTTATGGGAAAGGGAATTTTTTTTAATTGTTCGCGTAAGTAAGATTATGGACTAAAAACATTTTATACATGAGTTCTCCATGCAAAAGGAATATTTTATTAGGACAAACATGAAAAATAGTGCTCCACTTTTTCGAGAAAATGATAAATGAGATCTTTTGCTGTCATATAAGAGAAGTTCTTCTTCTTCAAAAAAAAAATTCCTTTATAGAAAAAATGTATAAAAAAAAATCCCGTCTTATGTAAAGATTAAAAATAATTTTTTTTATTAAAGTGGTTATATTAAATTGAAAATGTCATGTATGTCGATGAGCATTAACCACAATAATATACATCACGTTGGCAACTTAATCAAACAGTTTGAATTGTCAAATTTATTTTGCTGGTGGCAAAATTTTAGCTCCAATTCCGATGGACTGTACAATAATTCTATATATAATTTGATTTCATCAAAATGTACCTGTCAATTTGCAGACTATATGCATGGGATTTTGCTGCAGGATCTCTGTTGTGTATATAGATCATTACTTCCCCAAGAACCTCCATCCAAGGGTAAATATTTGTCGGGATCGTAGTTCACGTTCCTTACTATATACTATCCAATCCCATTTATTATCCTTATGTAAAATGACTCAAGCAATGGAGACAAAAATAAAGTCATAAAATGAATTAGCAATATATACGAAGGCAAAGATATAACTGGATCCGAGTCCACATAGACTTAGTGTCATAGACATTCATCATGTGAGCTCTATATATGGGATTCAAGATGACCGATGGCTGCGATCATTTTGGATCGATGAAGAAACCGGATGAAACCGGGTCCATGCAAGACATTTCCATCCTAGGAGTAGGACTGCAGGTGCTAGGGCAGTGACATGATTACTGCTAGATTGCTTCCGCAGTCGGCAACCCCAACTTGGCTTTTGATCAGCACGTGCGAGGGGCATCTTGGAACTTGGAAAAGGATCGAGTGGCGTAGAAATGGCGCACGAATTTGCGAACCACGACATGAGGGGCTTTTGACAGGGGAGCGATTCGATGGCGTTGGTAGTGGTGGTGGTGGTGGTGCTGGTGGTGGGGCCCTTTCTCTGGTTGATGATGAAAACGTGCCCCCCCCCTCTCCCTCCCTTTTTCTTCCACTGATGAATCATTCTGTTATCAACTCAATTATTGCTGAAGCAACCAGGTCGACAAGGTCCACGCACCAATGCAAGCATCTCAAAGTTGGATGGCACATGTCCAGAGCGATCCACGGTAAGTTGTGATCTTAAATCACAAAAAGAGAGATTTGAAGTAACGTTTATTTCGGTGAACTTGACAAGCGTCCGATTGAGAAAACTTCACGAACTTCAATGTTTTCGTGTTCTGTGCTGTCACGAATATTAGAAGGTGAACTTTTTTTTCCCGTTGAATATATTTAATAAGTGTTCCGAAAGCATGTATTGATATAACACTTATAAAAAAGAATCCAGATAACTTAAATTTCATGTTGAATAATTAATTTGTGAACCACAACGAATTATCATGTTTTCCTTTCCTTATAATGGGTATATACTGACAACATATTACCTGGAGATTGACAATGAACCGTGTTTAGACGATACACGATAATACTTAAGGTAATTTGTCATGCTAGGATGTGTGGTAGGAAGATGAAACAAGGTGATCAATTCATTGCTCTAGGTAACCATCAAAGTATGGTATTCTTATCGTTGAAATAAAAGGGATCATCAATTTGGGCGCAAATTGGACAAAAATCAAAAGAGAACAATATTTCATTGATGCTAATTTCATAATCTCAATCTGCAACGATGTTCCACATCATGTTGCGAATTGTCACGCCAACTTTGGATCCTAGTCGTTCTCAATAGTGAAGCTGTCCGACTTTTGCCTTTTCTATTCTTTTGTAGAGAAAGAAAGATGCTTGGTGTCTCTTTCAAAGGAATTTGAATGATGCGGTTCTTTTGGTCTCTTTGGCACTTTGTTTTTTATTTTCATATTTGATGGGCCCAACAAAAGTTTGATTTTTCCGACTTGGATTAGATTCTACGTTGTCCTAATCATGTATTGTAATATCCGAGGGTTTGACTAATGGGAGAAGATGATTATTCCAAGAAGCGATGGGGTATTAGATGACCAACCTTCTCCTATCCCCATAAGACAAGGTTGGAATCTAATTGATGGGGTCCAAAGCATGAGTCTTCTTTTTAACCTCTTCATGTGTTCCTTCTTGGACAACCCATTTATGAGCTTTTAGTCAATAGTCTGCTGAACTGTCTTGCGTGTGCTCCAATAAATCGAGCTTTCGGATTATTCAAGAATCAAAATCGCCTTGCTTTATGAAAGGAAGATTTCAATAAACTTTTATGAAATGGTTTCGCGGGATTTAGCTAGTTGGTACTGTAGCAGCCTTTTGATTTAGGTATTGGTGTAAAAAAAGTTTCACATAGACACAGCCTTACACATTATTAATTTGAGGTATGAGTAGCTATCATCCTCAAATCAAGAGTGAATAAGATCACCTGCGTAAATTTTCTTTTATACTGTCAATGTATAATCTATATTTGTTATGAAGTAATAATATAGTATTGCCAACGGTGAAAGCATTAGGAACCGATTAGTAGGGGTAAGCATTAGTTGTAAGGCGTCGGGCTGAATTTTTCAGTGGACTTTCTTTTGAGGTAGAAAGTACCAACTAATTGGGGCCAATATCGTTCCAATTATACTCAAGAAAGTCTTTTTCCTGGTGAACCGAATAGATTCAAGGATAAAAGCACTAGGAACCGATCAAGGTTGTTTCGTTCCCTAGCATAATACTAATCTTGATCTAATTTTATATATATATATATATATATATATATATATATATATATATAACTTGCAAAGGAGGATATTTGCTCCTAGGTGGCCCAAGAAAGAAATGAAGTTCTTCAACCGCTCTACTAAGAAAAGCTAATGTCCCGATTTTCCCAAAAATAAGTTCAACATATCTTATAATTGGAAGAAGCTCACGATCAATTTCACAAGTCTATCCTAGAATCAGTCGGTTCGACTCCAAGTTGATTGCAACACGGTTATTCTAAAAATTAGGAACCGATCTGTCCAAGTAGATTTTGGGTTATTAATTAGGATCGAACCATTTAGGAGCTGACTACCCTTTCAACTAGGCAATAATGATGGGCAACCGTGACTTCATCTAAGATTTTATGCGGAAGAGACAAGGGGCATGCCCCTGACCATATGCCACAAGCTCAGCTCATGACATGCTTTATGCAACTTACGTTAAGCATTTATAAAGCAAAAGGTTTACATCGACTCTTAGCATTGGTTACTAATGCTTTCTACGTCATAATACAGCGGTATGACCTTGTGTCATGAAAATTGCTGCCCGTTTGATGCATCCAAACAAAATCAGCGTGCATACACAACGATTGGCACTAACTAAAGTGACCATAACAAGTCTTGGGTTAAGATTAGTCACAAACCGAAAGGATCTGTAGCTAAACATTTCCTCATGTTCAGAATTTCATAATGGATGATCTTTGGAAGAGGTAAGGTGATGATGTATTTACTATATAATTAATATAATTACTATTCGCCACTCCAGTTCACATATCGAATTACCAATCACAGTTTTGTCACAGGGATCTGTTCCAACTAGTGGAAAAGAAGCAACTACATTCTCGATGAGTACCAGTAACGACGTGCTTTAAACTTTCAAATCATAAGTGAGCCACAATCCATCGTTTTCATCTTTCCTCCAACACCAAGACTTTATCCAGACCTCTGTCTTGGATTGTTTTGCTAATTCCCACGAGTCGCTTTTCTCGAAATGCCCATGACATCATTCCCACAGGCCACTCCTCTTTGGGCACTTCTCCGAGGGCATTTCCGACAGAGAGAAAGACACGACGGACAGGCGATCTGCTTCATGTTTCTCTTCCCCCAGAAAAATCCAGCATCATCCCACAAAAACCGACAGAAGCATGGAAAAAGAAAAGAAGAAAGAGAGGAAGAAAACAAATGGAAGAAAGTGGTTAGGCGTGCTCTAGTCTTTTTAGTCGTTTCATAGCCGAGGGGGAAGAGGAGAGAATTATATCGAGGCAAAAGAAAATCATGGAAATAGTCTTATCTGACCCACAGGCTCAATGCAATCATAAAAAGCAACTGGTTTTATAGACAAGGAACTGGCAAAAGCAGGAGCTAGTAACAAACCCCCATGAGCCATCGGCCTCTGCTTTATTTTAAGTCTCCCGCTTTGCTTTTGCTTTGTGAGTTGTTTTTGCGATCGGTTCCTTTAGCTTTACAGATTTAAAGGAAGGCACATTGCCCCCATCATTTCCTCTCAGCAATCCTCTGTTCATTTGGTTCCCTTGATGCTTGACACCGGAGCTGTGGTTCAATCATTTTCATGAGCACCCCTTCGGGAGCTTTTGGAAGAAATTGATCAAGATAAGAGATGGGTTCACTGGGATTTCTCAGAATACCCCAATTTCAGTTCCAGGTCAGTAGTCTTGAGCTTGTTATTTTCAAGATTCTATTTTTTCGGGACTATGACGAGACCTGTTTAATTTGTTTTTGTTTTCTTGATTCTGGGCTGGGCATGATATCTTCTTGAGCTGTTTCTTTGGGGGTTTGATCTATGGCTAAGTCCATGTGAAAAATTCGCGCTTGACGAAATTTCTGCTGATGCGTGATTGAGACTGTTCATCATTTTTGCTGCATTGAACAGAATTTCTTATCGGTAGTTCAAATTTTATAATCGCAGGAACAGTTATTTTTTGGGCTTGTTCTCTCGAAATGAAAGATGGTGTCATTTTCTCTGGTGCAGAATGCGCTTCCAGGACTCAATCTTGATCTCAGCCCTTTCCGTTTCTTTTTTCAGGCATTATTAGCAGTAGTACAAAGATTTGCTGAGGAGGAGGAAGAGTCTTTTGTGTTATCTGAGAGCCTAAGAAATTGATAGTCTCTGAAGTGGTCTTATCAGTGTCCATATCTGTAGAAAATTGCTCTTCTTTCTTTATACGTGATTGTCGGTTCGGGTTGTTGGCCTGCTTAGCCATAGAATCACCATCGTATGCTCTAAGTGTAACTTTTGGAAAATATGGCTGAAATTCGACTTACGAGAGTGGAACAAGGCCAGACAAAGATAAAAAACGTTCCGATTGCTGTTACTCCAGAGGGTTTTTGGTGCTGTCCCTCTCCTGCAGTGTTTCAGAAGAGCATCAAAGTTCAAAACACTGTAAACAAGCCACGACCATCCTCACCTCCACACAAGTCTAACATCCAGAAAAAGCAAGTCCCAGTGACTGAGAAAAGGCCGACAACCACCCCATTGAGGTCGGGAGTGGTTTCTGAGAACCAAAGTGCGGCGGCTGACACTCCTGCTGTTGCTGCACCTGCAGCTCCCGAGAGAACTCCGAGACCAAAACCAGATCATTTGCCAAGGAAGGTGTCAATTGAGTTTGGTGAACCCGGGACTAGTGATATGAAGGTGATTTTGCTAGGGAAGCAGGGATTTTGTGTGAAGTTAAGCGTCCACCGGAATGTTCTAGTAGAGAATAGCAGTTTCTTTGCCAAGAAGCTACTGGAAGAAGAGGATGCTCTGCCCTGTTTAGAAATTGATGATTGTGAGGATGCTGAGATATACGTTGAAACTGTCGGACTAATGTATTGCAAAGATATGAAGCAGAGGATGATCAAGCAAACTGTTCCCCGAGTTCTACGCATACTCAAGGTAATTCATAATCCTAAGAGTCATGTAGTTGTTTTCTACCTTTCTATACAGCGATAGTTCAACAGTGCGTAATAGTATTTTGATGAAGCCTACACTTGTTAACAAGGGTTGATGGTTTCTCTCTGGATAATTTTCTGGAGAAAGTTACTTTCTTTTATCCGTTGTAAAAGAAGCTACGGTCAGGGCTGCAGTTCTGTTTCAGCTTATAGAGAGGGTTTCCATTCACTATTCCCTGTTTCATGCGACTCTTAAAAAGAAAAGAGCTTGCCATTCGCGTTATACAGCAACTCATAGCTGTTTTCAGAGACATTGCATGTTTCCTTGGACAGTGGACAATGTGCCAAATTTGAAAACCAAGCATAAACCGGTATTACTAGGTGAATTTTGAGGACACTTCATGTAAGGGCCATTTACTTCGGTTGGTTGCACTGGAAGGTACAGCAGAAGAGTTGAAAAAAAGAGAGTCGTGTACCGGGGTGGCTGTGAGGCATGCTGATTTATTTGTCTTATGTCTTTGTCTATTCGACTAGACCACGCTATGGCAAATTCAAATCTAGAGATTCTCTTCAAAAGGCAATTTATCATATTGCAACAGCACAGTCTGGAAGTATCTGATTGATATAAGGTGGTCCCCTAGTTGGCAAGCTTTTACCATGTCTCTTAAGATTTGGGTCTTTCTAGGGTGCAAACTTGTTTACCTTTCCGGCAGGCTCTTAGACTGAAGTTTCTCAGTATATAGGCTAGAAGGGTTACAGACTTTTGTAGACATAACAAAAAAATACGATTGGTGGATAACATGGTTTTTTTTACTGTGAGAAAATAGACAAAACAACGATGAAAACCTTCATCCACGCATCTGCAATTGATCAAATTGTAGCGAGGCCATGGGGGACCTCCTGTAAAATTTGATTAGGGCAAGACTCAACATTACCTCTTCATAAAGCTTGTAGGGTATTTAAGCATGCTCTGTAGATCCCTTATCGACTCATGGGTTCTCGGAGCTGTTAACCAAAAATAACCTGTCTGAAGCAGTTAGGTCTCCATTTGCTTATGCAATTCCAGATGTTGAGCAGGATCTTCTTCTATTGGTTACGTAATTTAATGATGTAATTTATGTATTTCAGTCATTAATTTAATCTAGAGTATATAGATGAATTTCACAAATTCAAACTGCGGAGAGCTTCTGGCCGTTTGTTTGAATAATGCAAAAATGCCTCAAATATGACTTCATTGTTTATCTGTTGTCCTTTTTGGCAGTTGACTCTTTATTGTGATTATCGATAATACTGATTATTACTTTCTACTTTTTATTAAAAATTGCAATAGAGGGGCTTATGGATATCTCTTTAAAGATTGTAATCAATGAACACCTACTCCAATAGCATTACTGCAGTAATGTAGCCAAGACTTGTCCCTTTAGATGACACTTCCCTAATCTAGCAGATGTCAATGGATCATTAGGTATTCGACACAGAAAGTAATTGTAGTTTTACTGCATCAATATACTTGAGTTTGTAGATTTCTTGTAACCTAAGAGCACTTGAATTATCATGTCAGCAGCTGAATATTTAGTGAAACATGGCATGGCTATATAACTGAATGAACATACAATGGGTTGTGTAGGCTTTGGGCTTTGGATGATTGATCTCAAGAGGTCCTACCAGATATTTTTTTTTAATCATGTTTTGGATGCTTTGGGGTTAATTGCCTGGTTATGATGATATGTGTGTCATTGAGCAAATACCTTGTGGCTTACGAGCACATAGCAGGACATCAAGTTGCAAAAAAATTAATTGGATGAGTCATGCATGACAGGATTATCACATAGGGGTCTAGCCCTCACTTAATTGTTTAGTGGGTTAAAATTGATGTGACATCTAGTTGGATAGGTAATAGACTCATGCACCATTATTGTGAATTTATAACCCGTGTTTCTGGTCTCTCTCTCTTCCTAGGCGGTGGCTCAAGATGCTAGTGTCTAGCTTGTTTGCTACGATTTTTAGAGCTCCTCATTGCCACATACAAGATAAAAGAGCTATTAGTTTTGGTGATGATGGTAATTGGTACTAGTCTCAACCTCAAGGATCGGCTTTGAGAATCATTCAAGGGTTACCTGCAGCAAATTTGAGCTAGGATGTGGCCCATGCAAATGAGTTTTTTGATTGACTTGAGTGATTATAGCAGACTCGTAATTCCATTATTTAAATTTTGAATTATTGATTATTTATTAAATGGAGTCTTTAACTTAATTTTACCTGATAAGAATTGAATACCCTGAATAGAAGATTTTTAGTTTAAGCTGGTTGGTTAGAAGACATCATCGTTCTTGCAGGACTTTGAGAGAAAATATGGAGTAAATGGTTCATTAAGTTGCAAAGGGCCAACAACTTAAATGACTAGATTTCCTTTTGTCTAAGGAGTAGATGACTCTCTCGAGGGAAATATTGGAACTGATAAACACATGGTGCATCAAGTGCCCATCCTGGATATAATGAACTCTCATAATCAGGCTGTTAAATTTTCTTTTTTCCTTGTGTGTCGGCCTTAAATAGCATATGATGAGGCTGTGACATAATTTGTTAATACATGATCTTCAATTAGATAAACCGCTACTTGAGCAGGAACCATTTGTGATTGCATGATCTTATGAGTACTTGATATTTGAAGAAGTCTGATTGTTGAATATATTCTCTCGAATTACTTGAAGATGCAATGTCATCATAGTAACTTTTCTTTTCTAGTTATGTCAAAATCACTTGTCTTGCGTTTCTTTTCTTTTAAATCATTGACAAACTTTTCAGTGAATGTCTAACGAGGCTTCTCTGATGTTAACAACTTGACACATATTTGCCTTTCACAGGTCGCAGAAGCACTTGGCTTTAACCAATGCATACACTCATGCGTGCAATATTTGGAAGCTGTTCCTTGGGTCGACGATGATGAAGAAGAGAAAGTAGTGTCGTCCATCTTGCACCTCCAGGGTGAAGGAATTGGTGTCACACCCATACTGAAGAGAGTCTCATCTAATGCCTCTGCCCCATCGAAAGACACACTCTCTCAAATAATGGATATGGTTCTCAAGAGTAATGAGGAAAGAGGTCGACGCGAGATGAAATCCATTGTGCTGAAGCTCCTCAAGGAGAACAACAGTAGTCTTCCCAGTTGTAATGAAGCCATCTATAACTCATGCAGGAGCTGTTTATATGCGTTAGTCTCTTGTTTCAAGCAAGCCACTGAACTGGAATCGAATGATAGCATTATCGCTGGCAAAGAAATGTCGGTGAAGCAGATAGCCTTGGAGTCCGATAACCTCACTTGGCTGCTAGAGATTTTAGCCGACAGACAAGCGGCGGATGACTTCGCCATCATGTGGGCTGGCCAACAAGAACTTGCGACCTTACACGGGAAACTTCCTGTAATGTCACGCTACCATGTGAGTTGCATCACAGCATGGCTCTTCGTTGGAATTGGAAGAGGACAGTTGTTGCCGTCCAAGGAGACACGCCAGATGTTGTTGAAGACCTGGTTGCAGCCGTTGATCAACGATTACAGCTGGTTGCAACACGGGTGTAGGTCCTTCGATCGTAAGGTTGTGGAAGAAGGGATCGGTAGGACCATATTGACCCTACCATTGGAGGACCAGCAGAGCATTCTACTTTCCTGGTTGGGCAGCTTCTTGAAGGCTGGCGATAATTGCCCGAATCTTCAAAGGGCATTTGAGGTCTGGTGGCGCCGTACTTTCGTTAGGCCGTATGTGGAGTCGCAGGGGAATTCTCTCCACATAGAAAGCTTGATAGCTCCAAAATAAGGAAGTTAAAAAAAATGTCCTTGCTAGCAAGGCTTTGTTTAGGATTTAATTGAGTGGATTTCTTCGTAAGCAAATCTTCATGCAACCTGGGAATTGCAAGAGTAGAGAAAAGAGAAGAAATCTTGCATGTGCCAGACCCAACCTCTTGAAGAACTTAGAGGTCCGTTCGTGCTGAAGCAAAGACCGGACATTGTGTCATCTGGACGTTCACCGACACTGTAGATCGAAAATGCAGGGAATTGCTTTGTATATAGAAGCTTTCCGGGGAGCATGCTTAAAGTTGCTTCTTGATGCAATTATTTGATCATCTAACAAGTACGTGCACAGTTTGACTACGGTGTGGTGGCTCTCCGGGAATATCAGAACTGAATTTCTAAAGTATTCAAGATTGCATCGATTGCCTTTTCTTATATTGCTTCCCTACCCCCGGCACACAATGCTCTGTTTCTAGCTAATTTCTATCATGTTGCATTCTCAAAGCGAGCTTGCGACGAAACTCGTTCATCAAGATTATATTGTATTCTGGGCAGTTTCTTGATAGAGATAACATTTCTCTCCCATTTGTTGCTGTGGATGTGCTAAAACTCCAAGCCCACGAACGGATGTCGGTTTCCTTGAAAGAGACAATTTGAATGGATTTGGAATCAAGTATTTCAGGTTCAATCGGATTCCAGACCAAAGTCAAGGGCCAAGGCCAAGTTAAGCTTCAATTCCAGCCACAGAACTGAAAACAGAAATGGTTAAAATCAGACTTAACTATGTTGTTCTCGTATGTTTTATCACGTTCAAACCTGATTTTGGATGAAAAGATACACCTTATCCACCTATTCTTATGTTTTAATCTTTTAGTTTTACATTCATTTATCTTCCCCCTTTGTTAGTGGAAAACCGAAAATTCAGCTAGAAAGCCGGAGTCTTCGCGGAATACACTCCGAATGATCACCATCCGGATCTCACCAGTTCTGGTATGAGTCGTCGAGCCGGAAACTAAAATTTTGGTTTGTTCGAGTTTCCGCAGCTACCGTCGTTGTTTGTCTAACGCCCCAAGCCAAGATTCGGCCATGTTAGCAGAGTAAATTGTGTTTCTCTTTGGTGGGAAACACTATGACCAGGTCCATAACTTGCTGTTCGATTCGCATCAGTCACAACAGTCGAGACTGGCGCGCCTCAAATAATCAAAACCTCGATTACTGTCGGAAAAGAATACATCTTGTCCGTGGAATCGCAAACCTCTGATTTATGTGTATTATGATAGAGTTGCGCTTTTCCCCCTCTATATGGCTAAAACACTTATCGTCAGAATATTTTGACAATATTAACCTTTTTTGGCCGTCTTTTCCCCCTCTCACTATGACGGATTTTTTTGCTTGTGCCACCTTCCTTCTTCTCATTTATATCTCTTTATTATCTCTCTTTCTTGAACACCCCTTTCATTTCAATAATTGACAAGTGTTTTGAACCCCCAACGTACATCAATAGTACCAAAGAAAAAAAACATCCATCTCCGACACAAACAACTCACTAAGTTGAAGCTCAGATTTGCAGAAATTACCTTCTTACCCAACTAGTCCACTTCCATCTCAATTTCTTCAACTCAAAGCTCAACTGTAAGTAAAAACCCATCTCATATCTCTTCACTCTTCACCCCATTCCATCCCTTTCGCCCTGTGTTATTCATTGTCCCATTTCACATCAGACTCTTCAATTGATCAATCATGAAGACAAGAGAAACCCCCATTAAAAATTTAGATCCAAGAGTTGAAGCCCTTGCCTGAAACCTCATCAAGCTAATCAACAATTTATGCTTCTCCACCAATTTGTCCAACAATTCCATCCTAAAGACCATCAAGGATTTGCCCCTCCTCGCCCCTGTGCTCTTTCTTACTTTGGCACCGATCTTGGTCATTGAGTTGTCGCCACCGGCTATTAAGAGGGCTGAAGAGGTGATTATGAACTCAACCCTCAAGTTCGAGCCCTTATGCGATGAGGCAACCCTATTGCCCATCGATTATTTAGATCCTTGCATTTTGATTGCCGTAAAGAAGTCCAATGCGAGAGCCTTTAGGTCTATTATGTTCTTAGGCATCAAACTCTGGTTAGGGATTCAAAAATTGATGAGCATGTCGTGGCCTGGAGAACAAGTGATAGAGACAGACCATAGAGCATTTTTTTTTTTATTTTTTTATTTTATAGATATTACTAGGGCTTGAGCCATGATTAGAATTAAGAGGAAACGAAGAGAAGAGGAGGAAAATGGGACTCACAAGAAAAGACAAAAGAAGAAAACAAACAATCAGAACCAAATGAAAAAGGATGTTATAAAATGATGGGACTCACAAAGGTTAATATTATCAAAATAATGTGACGGGGAGTGTTTTAGCTATAATGAGGATAGTAAAAGCATGATCCTTTATGATAATATATACAGGAGTTGTGACAACATGTAAGGATATCCGATTAGTTATAAACACCTGTGCACTATAGCATTGCCCCATTAGTTCAGGTTCAAGCCCTCCAAAGTTAGCATTATCGTCATCCAAACAGACAGATGAAGGTGCAGTTCGTTGGAGAGATAAAAGAAAATGGAGTTGCCCAAGTTCTTGTCACGTATCTCTGGACTCCGGGATAAGTACAGTATCAGTGTCAAAACTTTAATACGGCACTCACTTTGGTGCCAAACTTTTTTTGTTCACTTGAATATCATAAATTTAAAAAATCAATCTCTTTAGTGCCACTTCTAATTTGGCCCATCAGAAAAGTTGATGTGATCGCTGATAGTCTGACATGGCCATCGGAAAATATTATTTTATTATTTTTTGAATTTTGAATTTTGAATTTTTGCTTTTTTTTTTTTTTTTTTAGGGTCAATGAGGGTCATCGGCGACCCTTGTCAGCTGCGGTCGCCTTGCCCACCACGAAAGCCATAGGTGAGACTGCTCTAGGCGGTGTCAAGCTCTAGTAGCCACGAGCAACACCGCCCAAAGCGGAAGAGGGCCGTCATGGCCTTGCCAACCGATTGGCCGTGCCCGATGGCCTCGCTTAGGGCCTTTGCGGCGAGGGCAATCTCTGCCCAAATCTGGCTGCCCTCGCCACAAAGGCCTTGGGTGAGGTCGCCACAACCCTCACCCGCTCTAGGTGTCGTCGCCCACAACCGCCTAGCAGCCGATGAGGGCGCTCGTGACCTTGCCTAGATATGGCCTCTCTCATCGCAAAGGCCTTGGGCGAGGCCATTGGGGCCATGCCAATCGCAGGAGAGGTTGCGACGAACCTTGCCTGCTCTGGGCGACGTCACTTGCAGCCACCTAGCGGCCGGCGAGGGCCCTCACGGCCGAGGGCGAGGTAGCCCTCCCCCAATCCGGGTGAGGCGGCCGTGGCCGGCAAGGGCCGCAACCCTCGCCGACCCTATAGAAAAAAAAGGCAAAATACATATGGAAATAAAAAATTCAAAAAAATTGAAAAAGTAAAAAAAATTCCACGCAGAACATTTGGCCGGAATTGACACTCAACTGATCGATTTCTCTTTGATGCAGCACTCAAGTGAACGAAAAAAAATTGGTACTCAAGTGAGCGCTATACGAAAGTTTTGGCACTTGTACTATACTTATCCCTCTAGACTCCTGTGACCTAGCTTGTCTCTAGACTCACAATAGTGGACAGGGCGATGAGTTCATATGACACGAGTTGAAATATGTGTTATACTTAATCAGTACGTCCATGATGGGGTGTGATGAGAATGTACCGTTTCGTCTTGATATGCTACGATGGAAAGACACCCTTTAAAATGGTGTGAGTGAGTCATATAAAAGACTTTTGAAGACAACCATTGAGATGGTTAGTGTCGCGACCAAAATTTCGGGTGCACCACCTAAGATTTGGCTAATGGATTACTAAGCCTAGACTTAGCTCGGGCTCTCCTAAGCTCATACCAATTCCTGACTTAGGTTCAAGTTCTTAACATGCAATGATTTTTCAATTAGGAGTCGCCACTAATCTATTTTCAGTGGGTCGATTAAAAACCTAAGTAAAGTAATGGGAGATTTACTTTACTCCTACGAACCAGAGATTATGAGTTCGGGGACTTGATTACGCTAGATTTCTCTAACGCCCTTTCGGTACCTTTATCTTATTTTAAAATGTTTTTGCAAGCAGCTTGAATTAATTTTAATTCACTTCCCTAACATATGAGGTGTTCATGCGGGTGCGCAAACCACCAATTTAACACCTAGGTAAAACAGTGAATAAATTGCAAGACTTACCTTATAGCATCGAAAGCATCTGCAATGTTAGATCAGAATTCACATAAGCAATCCTAAATATGATTTCTAATTAACACGTAATCACTTAATTTTTTTTTTTTGTTTTCACTTTTTAATGAGAATCATGCTTTATGCAATGCATGCTACTAATCTAACATGAAATAATATGACATGACAATATGACCTAAACTATAGGACATGAGTAAAAATGCAATAATTAAATGTGCAATCTAAATTAATCTAAATGACCTAATTCTAATGACGGACAATTTCTAGTTAAATGAACCTAACAACAATTACTAAATGACGTGCACATGGTTTTTCTATTATCCTAAAAAATGCAATCTATCTTAGAGAATGAAATGAATTTACTCTAAGACAATTTTTTGTATTTTTCATGAAATTCGAAATTAAGAAAAATGCAAAAATGATCTATCTAGATTAAGATTCTATTTAATTTGCATTAGGAATTAGGTTAAGCAAAATCCTAATTTAAACTAAAATATTATCCTAGCCCAAATAATCCTAAAATGCAATCTATCTAATATCTAAACTTATAATAAATTAAGAAAAATATTATTTAGAATTAAACTAAGTGCAATTTTACCCTAATATGCAATGACATACAAAAAGATGCCCTAACTCTACATGACATATGCATGATGATTTTTTTGTGTTTTTGTTTTAAAATTCGAAATAAAATCCCTATTCTAAATATGGAAGATAACGAGAAATATTCTAAAACAAACCTAATCCTAATTCAAATATTTTTGGATTTTTTCCTTTACGAAAATAAAATTGACTCAACCAACACGACGGAAAATCAGACAAGATATGATTGATATCCGTAAATTGGCAAACCATATCTCACACATGAGATCAGGTTGACCAATTTTAAAATTAAATCGTGAATCGAATCTCGGGCGCGAGATCAGATTGACGATTTTGCAAGAGATTGCGAGTCGGATTTCGGGCGCGAAAATCGAACCGACAATCCCTAATTTGAGGAGCCCTTTCATGTCGAAATTTCAATCACACATTGGAACAACTCTACTAAAAACAAAGTAAATAAATGAAAATATCATTAAAAAATAATAATAATAAAAGAAAAACTACCTAATTGATTTTCTCCTTTTTCTTTTGTTTTTTTGTTTTTTCTGCCTTCTCGAGCACGGCTTGCTCATAGGTCTCCAAGGGCAGCTGGTCACCGCGATCGGAGCTCCGGTGGGGGCAAACCGGCGACGGCAAAAGCTCCGGCAGCAAACGGAACGCCGGCGTGGGGACTCGAGGGTCACTGCTGGTCGCGAACAGCAGGTGCTGTGCAGGGGATTCGGCTTCGGGCGACGTTGGGGTGGAGCAGCAGCAGCGCTCGGGCGGAGGCACGATGGAGTAGAGGTGTCGCGTGCGGAGAGCTGCAGATCTGGCTTGGGTCCGACTCCAGAGAGATAGAGCAGAGGCGGGCGAGCGAGCGGAAGCAGCAACGAAGCAACAAGCGGGGGCGGCGGCTACCCGACGGCGGGGCTCGCGAACGTAGGATCTGCGCTGGGCAGTCGCAGACGAATGGCGGAGCAGGGCAGGAGCGGCTCCGGCGTTAGGCTTCACGGACGGCAACTAGCGGGGCAGAGCTTCGGGTGACTGGCGGAACGGCGGCAGTGGCTGGCGACCGAACACGGGCGGCGCAGACGGACGGGATGCAGGCGTGACGGAGGCCTGGATCGTTGGGAGCAACAGAGGTAAAATGGGACGTCAAGCACTACAGGTCGCGCGCGGAGATGCGGCAAGGGTTGACTCGGGCGGCTGCGGAGGCACCGTGGCTGCGAGCGAGGCGGACGCGGTGGTGCGGCGTGGAGCTTTGGCGAAGGGCGTTTGCGAAGAAGATGAACAGTGGCTTCGTTTTGTTTTGTTTTTTCTTCTTTTTTCCCTATTGGCCAGTCACACTCACACGTCTCTCCTCTCTGCTGCACCGTTGCTGCTGTCCTTTCTTTTTTACAACAGAAGAGTAAAGCCTCTGCTACCTTTTCCCCATCCCAAAAACGAAAACTTCTTTTTTTTGCTAAATGGTTGACATGGAAGAACGAGCAAAAGCCCCTCGAAAGCCCTAGAAACGAAGAGAAATTTTTTTCTCTTTTTGTCTTGAATTTTGACCTCGAAATAGAGAGAAAAACCCTTTGGGTGGCCGTATATTCAATGTGTGGCCTCTTAAAACCCTAAGCGGACAAACTTATTTATAGGCTTTCAATTTTTCCAAATCGATATCCACGAAGATTCTTTTTTTTTTTTTCAAACACAATATTCGTTTTTTTGATACAATTCAAGATTGCAAAAGGATCTTTCTCAAATTTGAAATCTTGCAAAGATGAATCTGTAAAATCTCCTCGAAGATACGGGCTTGGGCCGATTTGCTCTCTTCGTGGGCTTAGCCCGACCTGTCAATTTAAAGCTCAGAACCACTAATTCAAACACATCCACCACTGGTCCAATAAATAAATGCAAAACATGCAAACTAAAAATAAATGCACCTAAATCTATATGCTATGCAATCAATATTTTTTTCAGGGATAAAATTAACCCCTAATTTTCTATGCAATAAATAAATGACCAGATCACCAAAATTTAGGTGTCAACAATTAGCAGAACGTACAATTAGAAATTCCTCAATTTCTTGTCCCCTTTACATCAAAGGAAAAGAAAGGCGTTCCATTTCTCCTTTACAAGAACAATTGGCATTTACGTTGTGGAAATCGGGTGCTTTCCTCGTGATTGCATTCAGACCAACGTGAAGTAATTTTGTTCGTGATTCATCCGCAATTCAACGTTCGTTCCGGGGTTAATTGTTGTTTGTGCGTCGGATAAAGGTAAGTTGTCTTCTGCCGACTCGAACTCCAACATTGGTATCAGAGCCTGGTCGTGATTTCTGCCTTGTTTTCTCATCGAATTTTCTCGTTTACCATTTGATATCGAGATCAAGAGTATGAAATCTACATTGTTTGGACGTTTCTTGCTCGGAAATGCAATATGAATAATCGAAAACGAACTGAAGCGAAAAACGGGTTCGGGGTCGAGTACATCTGTACGGTTTTGGCCATTTTTCAGAATATTTTTTCAGCTAAAATTAATTTTCAAATATACAGGGTGAAAGTACTCGTCGAGACAAGTCCAACGATGGGTCGAGTGCCGCCAAGAGATGCTAGCGCATGAGCGTCACGCGCTCGTCGGCGAACCAGTGCGTGTTAACGTCACGAATGACGTCATCCAAACAGTTGGTAACTGCCATATGACGTCACCGCCGACGACGTTGCCCGGCTGGTCGCCGACTAGCGACCGACCGTGACTTGACCCGACCCGACACGAGACCCAACCCGACATGAGACCTGACTCGACCATTGACCGGTTAACGGGTTAGACCGATTGACCGGTCCAGTGGTCAAACCGGTCGGACCGGTCACTGGTTAGACTGGTCGGACTGGTCGGACCGGCCAGGAGCCCTTAGGCTCACTGGTGCGTGCGCCACACGCGCCGCACACTCAAGCGGTGCGTGTGGGCGCGTGAGACGTCGGATTGGAGCGTGGTTTGCGGCGTTTGGTTCGTATGGATTTCTCTACACTATAATATATTTATTTTGCATGCTTGAATTTTATAAATGTATGAAATTGTGTACGGAACCCTAAGTACGCGTATTTTTAGGGTATAAATGCATAGTTTATTCGTTTGTAGCTTGTATTTTCTTATATTTTAGGAAATACAATAGCTAGCCTATATGAAAATGATGTCATATATGCTGTGTAGAGCTTGGTTCGATGGTAGCATGTATATAGTTTAATATACTTGGAATTTTCTAGTTCTAAGAAAATTCGAACAATGGTAGGAAATCCTTGTTTTTCCATTACATGTTGGATTGCGGTTTTGATTGTAGTTACATCATGATTATTATTTGTACGTTGATTCACATCATGCTATGCTTTTGTGTTAATGAAAAAATGTAGAAATTACATGAAGTCCTGTAATTATTTTTTCTTGTGAGAGTTCGTAGGTTTGTAGAATTCAAAGGAGTTCTCACCTACAACTTAAAATTTTCCAAATTAAAATCGTACATAGGAGCTGATTGAGAACATAGTGAACTTTCGTTTCTGTGTCTTTTGTTGAATTATCATTAGTTTAGTTTGTCTTTACTGTAAATTAAATATGTGTGTTACTCTGAAAAGTGTGCTAGTATTGATTTTGCGTTTATTATGTCAATGTGTTATAGCAATTGATTATGGCTTCGACATTCAAGACCATTTTGGCTAACCTCAATAAGAGTGAGAAGCTGAACGGTGACAATTATGATATTTGGCACCGAAAGGTTCAGTACATCTTTGAGGGGTAAGAGGTTTTGGAAACCCTCAACCACACCATGGATGAACCTGAGCATGGAATTTTAGCTCAACACAGGAGAGATCTAGAAGCTTATCAAGCTTGGAAGAAGAAAAATAGCATTGCTCGCATCACGTTGCTGAGCTGTATGCAAGATGATCTCATGTGTAAGTTTGAAAGTTATGATAAAGCTCAAGCAATGTGGGTTGCCTTGAAAGATAAGTTTGGGGGTACATTTGCCACTAAGTTGAGGAGACTCGCCATCAAGTTTGACACATACCGAAAGCGCCTAAATGTAACGATGAGGCAACATCTTTGGGAGATGTCAAACATGATTCGTGAGCTAAAGTCGGCAGGTCACTCCCTTACTGATGAATAGTAAGTTCAGGCTATTATAAGGTCTCTTCCTGACAATTGGGAGCATATGAAGATCAATATGACACATAATGAGAATATTGTCACTTTTGATGATATAGCGTGTCATTTGGAATTAGAGGATGAACGCCTAGAGGCTGCGAGATCCTCTACCCATGCTTATGTTGTTGAATCGAGTTCGCGCAAAGTTTCGGGCTTTAAGCGCAAAAGGAATCATCAATTCAACAATAAAGGGAAGAAGACTGATCAGGCACCTAAAATGGCTAAGACCTTCCGACGCAAGAAGCATAGTGGGAAGAAGGATAAGGCCAAGATGGAGTGTTACAATTGTGGCAAGATGGGGTCACTTTGCTTGTGAATGCACTGAGCCAAAAGAGGTACTGTCACGCCCCGAACCTCGAGCGCGCGCACATCCCACTGTGGTCGATCAAATATGCTACATCCCAGGATACGTCGCCGACCCATTCATTTTATTACGCATGCAGAAGCGAAACAAATCCCCTGACGACATTTAACTTGGGATAGAAAAGCAAGCAATCAATCACAATACCAAACACTTATTTATAAACACATAGGTTTAAATACAACACCGGACTATCTACAAAATAGACCGGCTCGACAAAAGGGGAACTGTCCTAATACCAACTAGCAGGACACGTTCACCGACCCTTCAGTTTCCACCTTTCTAGACTCCATGGCTTCGGGTCCACCACGACCACCATCTAGGGACTTGAAATTTTGGCCCACAACGGGGTGAGACATTGTCTCAGCAAGTTCAACCCCCTAAATCCCTATTAGAAAGAAAATACACCCAGGGTGGCCTAGCCACATCACACAAAAGACTTATCTCGTCTTAATTCCTTCTTGTAGGTTAGCACAATTTGTATCACACAGTCTCAGGCAGTAATAAGAATTCAAACAATTGGAACGCCAACACTTTCATATAAACCACAATCGCACTCAGCATGCATTCCAATTATTATTCACTGCCACACAAGGGCAGAGCCTACTCGTAGTTTAGCTATCTACTGACATTCATGCCAGGCATCGTCTCCCCCCTTGGAGCGCGGCTTTGTCACTACGTCGACGGCATTCTCGAAGGAGCATAGGTCCAGTTGGCCTAGCCTCTACTGCGACCCGCATCCGTTGTAAGGGGCAACCCATATAGGGGCAAGTCCGGCTCAACAGCCCAGGACGATTCCTCTTAATTATCACATAGCCAAATCATACTCGGCCCTAGGACACTTTGCATTTCACTCAATGCCTCCACTTAAAATAGTGATCCCGACCATTTTTCTTCATATTAGAAATATTCCAGAAATTATTCACGTGTGTGGGGGTATGTTAATTTCGAACTAGAAAGCCAATATCTCACTTTTTCAAACCCCACTATTTAATATAATCATTAAAATCCAATTTTGGTATCAAAACCCGACACCTGAGGTTTTCTGAGTCAAATCCATATTTTTCAATCAACACTCAATTTATTATTTCCAATCATCAATTTCAAAATCTAACTACACAGCAACGACCAGCGCGAAATTATGAGAAAATAAGGTCCCGAAATAATTTTCGAAATTTATTAAATAATTAATTTTATTTCGAAATTTATTTAAATAATAATATTTTAATAATTTCGAATAAATATATATTATTAATTAATTTTTTAATTTCAGAATACTTAAATAAATCAAAAACAAATTCCTTTAAGTCACATCAAGCTTATATTAATATAAACATTCACTTAGCCTTAAATTAAATACACTTTAAGTTAATCAAACACCTTAATATAATCTACACTTAAATAAATTAAACTAACCACCTAATAACACTTAACATAAACCAAACCTCCCTAAGCATAATTAACCCTCTAAGCGAGGTCTAGTGAGCCGAGCAGACCAAAACGACGAGGGCGTCGACTTTCCCAAAGGCGGACCTAACCTTCGGGGTCGGGAAGCCGGCCAAAACGGGCCAAATGTCCGTTGCCATACCCATTTTTCTTGGCTGTTGGTTGAGGCCGACGGAGGGGGAGACGGCGGCTGGTTTGGGTCCGAAACTGGCGGAGGAGCGAGGTGGCAGCCCGGGTGGTGGCTGGCGGAGGCTCAGACGGTCGTGGCAACAGCAGGCAGCGACGGACGACGGTCTTGGAGGTTCCTGGTCGTGCGAGCAGTGGTGAAGCAACACGCGGGCTGGTCGGTCGCGCGGGTGAAGGAGGAGCGGCACTGGCGGCAAGCTCCGGCGATCGTGCGGGTGGGCAGTGACCGTGACGAAGACAGCGACGAGTGGTCGAGCAAGCGACGAAGGAGGGCGGTCGGGGCTGGTGATCGCACGGCCTCTTCTCTCTCCTCCAATATTCAAGACAACCCCCCTTGATTCAAGGAAGAAGATGATGGAGACAAGGGGGAAGTGACATCCCACCTTTTGAAGAACAAATCCTCACCCTCTACTTGTCATGATCTTAGGCACTCTTGCCCCCACACCATGACATCACTTGTGATGTCACAATTCACTAACTCCAACCTCCCACAACCTTAATCCAATAGGTTCAATTTCATTTTCCGCTGTGGCATAAAATCTTGTACATCCAATTCTTCAATTCTTTTCTAATTGAACCAAATTGAAGTCCATAAAATTAATCCAATGTCACCACACTCCAATTCACATAATCACTTGACCATAGAACCATCTTGAGTTCCAAAAACATGACCAAAGGCGGGTCTACTAATTTCTCGAGCCAAATTAACCATACCTTGATTAATTTGCTGAAAAACTCAGTTTGCATGCAAAATCCTCCAAGGATGAGTCAATGATCCTAAAATGATTTGTGACACACTAGGACTTCCAATTTCTGAATTCGATCTCAATTTCACGGTTAATTTTACTCTAGCACGATATTAGCGCGTCCTGATCTACCAGGTAGCTTTTAGAAATTTTCGTGCATTTGACCTGTGGTTGATCAATTCAAGCCACAATGTACATTTTGACACATTAGCGACTCTTGGTTGTCGTGATAATCTCAAGTTTCAAACAAGGACAAATGGTACCCAAACGACAGAAAAGCCGGTCAAGTGCCGATCGATAAGAATTGTGCGATCTGGTGGAATCATCCACACTCGATCACATGTCTCTGTCGAGTCGACCTATCTCCGGTCTCTAATCGATTTTTAACTGTGCCGTAATGACCCTTGCAGATTAACTCGGTCGAAAGGTCGTTTCCTAGTCAAATTCTCGAGTCCGATGCATTAGAATTTCTTAACGGCTTCACCTGATAGACCAGTTATCCCATGAGTGATCAGTTCAGGGAAAATGACTATATGCGTGCAAATGAAATGCCCATTTCAATTTATTGAAAAATAGAATTGGAAATTCGGGGTGTCACATGTACCCTATTACTCCATTACTTTAAGTAATGCTTTTGTTTCTAGCATTGTAATGCTTGCTGAATCTCATCCAATGTGGACTGTAGACTTAGGAGCAACAGACCACGTAGCTAGAGATCGAGAAGCATTTGTAGAGTATCGTCGGATACAACCCGAAATAATATGGATATATGTTAGGAATAACTCAAGAATTGAAGTGAAGGGTATTGGCACATGTAAATTAATTTTACGTGGTGGTCGAAGCCTATTCCTACATGATGTTCTCTATGCTCCGAATATTCGATGAAATTTGGTCTCCGTAGTTGTTCTTCTTAGCCTAGGTTAGGTATTGAATTTCCATGGTGATTGTGTTGACATTTTGTTTAGAACAATTTATTATAATTCAGGTCAAGTATTGAATGGTTTTATGGTATTAGACATTGACTATGATCAGTACAATGTTAATATTGATTGTTGTTTTTCTTTAATTGCATATTCTAGTAATGTTGAAATTGATGCAAGTACTTGGTATGCTAGATTATGTCACATTGGGTTGCAAAAAATGCAAAGATTAGCTAGAGAATGCTTTTTAGAGTCACTCACTAATGTTAATCTACCCGTATGTGAATATTGTCTAACAGGAAAACTAACTAGAAAACCATTCAGTAAATGGACTAGAGCCGAATTTTCATTGCAACTCATTCATTTTGACATTTGTGGTCCTTTGAATGTGAGGGCGAGACATGGAGCCTCATATTTCATCACTTTTATAGATGACTTCACACGTTTCGATTATATCTTTCTGATTTCCCATAAGTCAGAAGCATTAGACTGCTTTAGACGATATATAACGATGGTAGAGAATCAGTTGAACAAAACAATAAAGGCAATGAGAACCGATTGCGGACGGGAGTATCTATCGAAGCAATTCAAGGCTCATTGTGATGAAAAGGGAATTGTATGACAATTGATTATTCCTGGTACTCTACAACAAAATGGGGTAGCTGAGAGAATGAATAAAACCATATTGGAAATGGTTAGGTCTATGATGACGCAAGCAAATTAAGCAAATTTACCTATCTCCTATTGGGGAGATGCATTATTGATTGATGCCTATGTACTTAACTAAGTGCCCTAAACATCAGTCACTTCCACCCCTTATGAATTATGGACTGGTAGGAAACCAGACTTGAATATTATACGTCCATGGGGATGTGTAGCTTATGTTCATGATTCTTCCTATAAATATGGCAAATTAGATCATAAATGGAAGAAATGTATCTTTATAAGATATTTTGAACATTCCAAAGTGTACGTGTTCATAGGTGAACAAGCTGATGGAAGTATGACTCAAATGGAGTAACGAAATGTCACGTTCTTGGAGAACGATTTTCCCAGTAGATGTGAGATTGATAATGACTTCCAATTATATGAGATGGAAGATCCTAATAACACACCCATTAATGTTGTAGAGGGAAATGAAGATTTAACTCAACACACAAGACCTAGTAGGAGTGTTGCATCGCTTGACGAATTGAATTCAAGAGAAATTCAATTGCGTAAAAGTAATCGTAAAAGTATTTCTCGTCGTGGTTTTGAGATTGAAGGAGAAGCATTTATGATTGCTCAGAAAGACGATGCCGAGCCTAAGACTGTTCAAGAGGCTCTCTCATTCTCTATTAAGGAAGAATGGAGAAAAGCTTTGGAAGATGAAATTGAGTTAATGAGAGCAAATCATGTTTGGGACTTGGTTGATCTACCACCCAATCATAATTTCATTGGAAACAAATGGATCTTTAAGATTAAGTGAAGGCGGATGGATCCATTGAAAAGTATAAAGCTCGTCTTGTGGCGAAATGTTATACTCAACAAGATGGTATAAACTATGAGGAAACGTTTTCACCAGTTGTAAGGTTTGCCTTAATACGCCTTATTCTAGTCATCGTTGCACATTTGGACCTTGAATTACATCAAATGGATGTAAATACGGCATTTCTCAATGGAGAACTAGATGAGGAAATCTATATGAAACAACCAATAGGTTTCATAGCTAAAGGTCAAGAGTATAAAGTTTGCAAACTTCATCGCTCAATATATGGCCTTAAGCAATCATCTAGACAGTGGTATCTTCATTTTCATCGAGCCATAACAACTTTTGGTTTCATGATAATTGAAGAAGATCGCTGTGTATATGTCAAGCAGTCCGAAGATAAATTTATGATTTTATCACTTTATGTGGACGATATTCTATTGGTTGGAAATGACAAGATTTTGGTTATCACCATAAAAAATGGTTGTCCTCCAATTTTGAAATGAATGACATGGAAGAAGCTGATTATATATTAGGAGTTAAGATCGAAAGAGATCGATCAATGAAACTCATTTTTTTATCACAAGAGTCTTATATTATGAAAATTTTTGAACGTTTAAATATGCAGCACTGTAATCCCATTGATACCCCTGTCATGCAAGGTGAAGGCCTAAGTACTGAGATGTGTCCTAAGACTCCAGAAGAAATTAAAATGATGGAAATTGTTCCTTACGTTAGTGCAGTCGGAAGTTTGATGTATGCTATGACGTGTACTCGACCCGACATATGTTATGCCGTGGGATTGGTGAGCCAATATCAATCAAATCCCGGTCAAGCAAACTAGAAAGTAGTGAAGAGGATCCTGAGATATTTGAAGGCCACCATGGACTATCGACTTTGTTACAAAGGGAATGATTTACGCCTATTAGATTATTCAGATGCTGATTAGGGTGGATACCTGGATGAGCGTAAATCGATTTCTGGATATGCGTTCTTACTCAATGGATGTGCAATTTCTTGGAATAGTAAGAAACAGATATACACGGCCTTATCTACGATGGAGGCAGAATTTATTGCATGTTATGCCACAATGCAAGAAGCAATATGGCTAAAACGTTTATTGGAAAATTTAGCCACTGTCACTGAGGTTCCAAGACTAATGATAGTTTATAGCGATAGTCAAGCAGCCATTGCCTATGTGAAAGATCCCAAGTATCATGGAAGGACGAAGCACATTGATATAAAGAACAACTTCTTAAGAGAATTAATAGCACATAAAGAAGTGATCCTACAATACATTTCAACCAATAGAATGGTTGCTGATCCATTTACGAAGGCTGTTCCTAGAGACATATTCTTGACCCACAGGATGTAACTAGGATTACGTAGAATGTGATATGTGTTATTGTAGAGGATCATTGGTTTATGTATATGTGGACATATGTATTGTACTTGTTTGTCTATTAGTGATTTTGATGTTTTATCAATAAGTACAAATATATTATGAGACTAGCACATACACACATATATTATTGAAAAGTATGTTAGCAGGCAATAGTTGGCTCACTCACATGAGCAATCACCTCAAGTGATATAGTTAGCACGTTGAGAAGAGACATTATGTACAAATGAATGCTGAAGAGCAAGTTTAGTACATAAAATAAGATGTCGCCCTGATTGGAGTCAAGATGAGGTCTGTGATTTGTTTGTAATAAGACCGAATATGATAGTCCCACAATCATGTATGCTTGAAAGATGCTAGATATGCGTACTTAATTGGGAGCTATAGAAAGCGAGCTGATATAGCACTCAAGTTAAACATAAGTACATGAGAAGCACGTGACTATGTTTAGGCTAAGATTCGTATAGTGGATATATTTAATAAATGACATACGCTCTTATAGAAAGAGAAATCCACTATAGCATGTAATTCATACTACATGTGCATTGTACGACCAACAATGGAAGGTGAGTAAAATTATCCCTATTTACTCATTGTGTGAGCCCTTGAGGTAATTTATAATTTACCTCATTTCATGCCCTATGTTATTTTTGACTATGTTCTCGAAGTGAAAGATTAATGTTGCTACTTTAGCATGTTACCAGTGGTCATGAATAGATATGGCTTTATGAGACGTGTCTAGGAAAGCAGTTGTTCTGAAATGGAGAGAGACATGAGTGCGAAGGAAGACTATTGTTGTTTTACATCTATCACATGTATTTATTGGTCGACCAATTATATCGTCTTATGTGGTTGCGGATATGATTGTAAATACATAGTGTTTTGAGAATAATTAAGTATAACCTTTAAGGGATATGTATACTTGGATTGATGTAACAAAATATGTCTGGGGCACTGTGAGACATCGATTGTTTATTTCTTTTCGGGGTTGTAGCCATTATGTCATCTCTAACATGTGCATAATTTGAGCTCCCAAGTGCAGGTGTACTCACTGGTCGCACGGTTTACTTGCCAGTATGAATTGTTTTGTAAAGTTGATGAATGTTGAATGTCTTATATTCTTGATAGAGCGCTATCAAGTCCATCATGTCCGAGTGGGAGATGTTGTACTTAATCAATACGTCCATGATGGGGTGCAATGAGAACGCACCGTTTCGTCTTGATATGCTACGATGGAAAGACGCCCTTTGAAAGGGTGTGAGTGAGTCACATAAAAGACTCCTGAAGACAACCGTTGAGATGGTTGGCAGAACGTACGTTCAGAAATTCCTCTCAATTTCTTGTCCCCTTTCCATCAAAGGAAAGGAAAGGCGTTCCATTTCTCCTTTACAAGAACAATTGGCATTTATGCTGTGGAAATCGAGTGCTTTCCTCGTGATTGCAATCAGACCAACGTGAAGTAATTTTGTTCATGATTCATCCGTAATTCAACGTTCGTTCCGGGGTTAATTGTTGTTTGCGCATCGGATAAAGGTAAGTCGTCTTCCGCCGACTTTCTTCCAATAATATGAATGCAAAGGAAAAGATTAGAATATGACCCAAGATTTTATGTCCAACTTGTGGATTGATAGTGTTTACTTTAGCATGCTTCCGGTCCAAGTCCATCGACAAGACTACTTCGTCATTCTTTTGGATAAAAGGTTTGTTAATATACCTTTTAGATTCCTTCATCAATTCCATTCGATCCCAATAGACCGCGTATTCCACCAACACTGAATGATTATCAGAGCAGAATGTTTCGAGATTGAGGATAGGTCATGATACTTTAAGAATTGTGAAAGATATACATCAATAATTGAAAGGAATTATAAACATGATGTGATATGCTTGCTAGAGGTACAGGGTTGTGGGCAGCAAGAAGTGCCAAGTATTAGGTACAGTAGATTCTCATCTATTATTATGTAGATGTTATCATGTGACTGTCCTTCTAATCAGTTTTGTGATTAATATGTTATGAGCTTCTTTATTTAAAATTGTGAAAGATATACATCAATAATCGAAAGGAATTATAAACATGATGTGATATGCTTGCTAGAGGTACGAGGTTGTGGGTAGCAAGAAGTGCCAAGTTTGGGTACAATCGATTCTCATTTATTTTTATGTAATATGTTATAATGTGACTGTCCTTCTAATCAATTCTGTGATTAATATGTTATGAGCTTCTTTATTTAAAATTGTGAAAGATATACATCAATAATTGAAGGAAATTATAAACATGATGTAATATGCTTGCTAGCAGTATTGGGTTATGGGCAGCAAGAAGTACCAAGGGCCTGTTTGGTTCAGCTTTTCCAAGGGGCTTTCAGCCCCCAAAGCCCCTTGGGAAAAAAAATTAGTGTTTGGTTCAGCATTTGGAGCCCCCATTCCCCAAATGCTGACATTTGGAATGTTGAAAGCCCAAAGCAGGTGGGGACCTGCTTTGGGCATTTCAGCATTTTCGGCATGCTGGTGTAGGGGATTAATGAATTTTTCCTAATTGCCTATTTTACCCTTAAAATTTTATTAAAAGTCCACTTTTACCCATACTAAACAAAACCCTAGCTCTTTCCACGTTTTCCTCTCTTTCTCCATCGACGCGGCTCTCTTCTCGTCTCTCTCGCAGCGTTCTCCATCGACGCGGCTCTCTCTGCAGCATTCTTCTCCTTGCAACTCGCACCACTCCATCCCGATTTGAATCTAAGCACCACTCCATCAAGGCCGAAGTTCGTCACCCGAGCGAGCGAGATCCGAGATCCGAGCAATCCGAGCACCACTCGGAGGTCCTCCTCTCGTGGATCGGCGACGGCCCCGCTTCCCGCTTCCTACTCCTGCGACGGCGACGGCTTCGGCTCTGCTTCCTGCTCCTGCGAAGGCGACGGCTCTGCTTCTTGCTCCTGCGATCGACCTTCTGGCCCAGCTGAAGGAATTCAAGTCCGAGCTCGCCCCCCTCCGCATCGCCAAGGTCACCGGTGGCGCCCGGAACAAGCTCTCCAAGATGTACGTCCTGTTCTTACTTCATTTTTAGGCGAGTGACTCTAGGGTGTGCTGGGGGTGGGAATCGACGACCAGGGTTTTGGGTTTTTCGCCTCGGTTATTGATTGGGGGTTGCTTTTTATTATTGTTGTTGTTGGAATTCTAGAGATTGGTTCAAGACCAGCCCACCCAAGACCCGACGTTGGAAGAGCTAAGCATCGGGAAAATCAAGTTCAAAGTTTTTGATCTGGGAGGCCATCAGATTGCTCGCAGAGTGTGGAAAGACTATTAAGGTATGCCCCGGATATGAGTTTCAAAGTTCGTTTTGTGCCTTTGGATGTTGCGCGCTGTGAGTTTGTATCCCTCGCATAAGCTGTAATTGCTACCCTGGGCTTGGATTTTTATGCTCGTAAATGTTTCTTTCTTTCTTCCTTGATGATGATGCATTATCAGAGTTGCTTGTTGCTAGTGCTTGTTGATTGTCCTGTTCTTGCTCTGTTTAAATTTCTACAGCTGTAATCTCGTCGTGAGTATCGGTTTTTGTTTTTTTAATTTGGGGGGTTGAGGGGGGGGGTGGGGGCGCTCTATCGCAGTGTGCCTTGCCGGAATCCGCAAATCGCAGACAAATGGAAGGTTACGGAGATGGCACTTTGGGTGCATTGGTGGAAAATCGCCTGCATCTTCCTAAACATTTTCTTAGCTCCTTCTCTCCATTTAGATTTTTTTCCACTTTTTAAGCTCTTGGCTTGAACATCTTCTACCAAATTTTTTTGCCAAGTTCACACTTTTATCTTGCAAAAAATCCCTCCACCGAATCCGCTCAGTCCTTTTCTTTTCAATTCCAGATTCTCGTCAATTGTACACAAACTTTAAATGACTTTACTAGTAGATGAGTTCATTTGCTTTGCGAGACCGGCTTTGCAAGTGCTGTCAGAAAACCAAATGGCTGTGGGTGAGGTAGAGGGTAACTGAATCTATGGTTTCAGGGGATGAATATGATTGATTGTGAGGACTTTTTTGATCTGGCGGGCGTAAACCTTGGTTTGCTTCTATATTGAGTTTTTTTAATGATGTGATAAGATTCAAATGAAGACTGTGATTTGCTTAGTCTTTGCACTCTCTCCTTCTACTTGAAGTTGGTTTTCAGACCAATTGGTTTTCATGACTTGCGGAAATTCTTTACTTCCTAAAAATCTATCAATTAATGTGCAGCATTTTGAGATCTCACCCAGGAACTATTGTAAGGACAACATTTTGAGATCCCACCCACTTGACACCTGACCTTTTTGGCCTTCCAATTTTTATCTATTTTACTAATTTTCCATTCCTCCTTTATTTTGTGGATGAGAAAAAATCGATATTCACCGATAAGAAAAATTCAATATTCACCAATAAATACGTATTGCCTTGTGCATATTAGATTTTATACTTGCTACATTTGCTTTCAAGAAAATATTTTCTTGGAACATATCAGTGGTATTATTAAAATATACTTTGTTTGTCTCTTAAATTTGTTCTTTGTTCATGTCACTTTACTAGTAGATGAGTTCATCAAAGGCATTTTGGAGCTCGGAAGATATAGAAATCTTTTGTAACTTGTGCATCGAACAAATTGAAAAAGGCAATTGTCTTGCAAACAACAAAAGAGATGGATGGACAGTCATAATTAGTAAGTTTGAGGAGATAACGGGCAAAAAGTATGATAAACAAAAAATGAAGAGTAAGTGGGATAACCTCAAGGAAGAATGGAAAAGATGGAGGTCATTGCTTTACAATGAAACTGGACTAGGATGGGATTCAAGGAAGAAAACCGTTGATGCGAGTGACGAATGGTGGGAGAGTAAAATTCAGGTTTTCCTCACTTCCTTTTTTACTTTCATGTTAAGCTCACCTTTAATTATACAACTTATGCAAATGCTTCATTATAACAGGCTAATCCAAAGTTTAAGGCTTTTAGGATGAAAGGCATACATCATGATCTTGAAGTAAAGTTAGATATGATGTTCAGAGATACAGTTGCTACTGGAGGAATCGCATGGAATCCTGCCAAGGTTTATGTGTTGATAATGATGTGGAGACCACACAACCTGGTATCGATGATGTTGTAGGGTCTACTGATGAAAACTTGGAGGATCGTGTGGATGAAACCGTTGTTGAACCAACTGGAACTCAAACTCGTAAGAGAGCCACACAGACTTCAAAGATGCAAGCTCGAGGAAAGAAAGATAAGAAATTGAGCACAAGAGAGGAGCTCGGAACACAAATTAACACGCTGCTTACAGTTGTTGAGAGGAGGAGCACTACTAGTGCTGCATCCAAAGCAACTAGTTTAGTCGGTCCTTATGAGGACCTCATAGAGATATTGGATTCCATACCTGAGATTGTGGAAGACGAAGACTTGTACTTTTTTTTTCAATTTCTCATTTAAAGGAAAAGATAGACAATAGACAAGTTTTCACGAGCTTAAAGGATGATGCAAAGAAAGTAAAGTATCTCAAATATGAGATGAGAAAATAATCAAGTATCCGTAGATAGGAGGATGTTAGCATCTTATTGTTTTCATGTTTGAAGCTTAGTCATTCCACTTTGTTTCTATCTATAGATCTTTATTTGCAGCCTTTGTGAACCTAATTTCAATTAATGTTTGATGTTAGAATTGTTTTCATTTGGTGTTCTCTTAATGTGATAGTTTGCATATATGTGATGGTTAATACATTGTTTCTCTTTATATTTTGTTACTTGAAGCAGTTATAGATGATTCACATACAAGAGAAAATCATGAGCAAGAGGAAAATGAATTATGGGATCTTATCTCAGTCACTCAAGCTACAATTCTTTATCAAGCGACCAACCTTTGCAAACAACCTTGCATGACTTCAACATATACAGGTTATGTATGGTTAAAAGAGTTGATTAGCGAAGATGCTAATCCGATAAGGTGTTACAATATGTTTAGAATGCATAAGATTGTATTTAACAATTTAACGCATGATTTAGTAACACGTTATGGCCTTCGAGGATCTAGGAATACTGATGTTAGGGAAATGGTTTGTATGTTTCTTCATATTCTAGGACATGGTATAGGTAATAGATTAGCACAAGAGCGTTTTCAACGCTCTGGGGAAACCATAAGTAGGCACTTCAACTTAGTTTTAGATAAAGTATGTGATATGGGAAAAGATTTGATCCAACCAACTAATCCACAATATAGAAAAGTTCCAGAGAAGATCAAGAAAGATCAACGATTTTATCCAAATTTTAAGGATTGCATTTGAGCTATTGACGGTACACATATTCCAGCGGTTGTACCTAAGTTTGATCAAATTCGTTTTATTGGTTGAAAAGGAACAACAGCTCAAAATGTGTTAGCCATATGTAGTTTTAATATGGAATTTGTCTATGTTTGGGCCGGTTAGGAGGGACAAGCTCATGATACCCGTATATTTTATGAAGCTATTGGAAGACGTGACGCACATTTTCCCCATCGTCCTCTAGGTATGTTAGTCAATGGTTTCGATACATCCATATATCTAATTGGCATATGTTGATTAAATTTACAATATATTTATGTAGGTAAATATTACTTAGTAGATGCTGGATATCCAAATCCTACTGGTTATTTGGGGCCATATAAAGAAGTTAGATATCATTTGCTAGAGTTTCGAGAAGGTCCTTCACCTACGGGATATCGAGAAGTGTTCAACCGTGCCCATTCCTCGCTACGCTCGACAATTGAGCGAGCCTTTGGTGTATTAAAATAGAAGTGGAGGATTTTAACTCATATGCCATGTTATCCATATGAAAAACAAGTGCAAATTGTGGTAGCGGCAATGACTTTCCACAATTATATACGGAGAAATAACGTGACTGATACAGATTTTGAACAAGCAGAATTGGATCCCGATTATGGATATTCAGTTGACCTTGATGATGCAAATGAAGGGGTGGGTGCTTCAGATTCGTATGCATCTTCGGACATGGCACGTTTACGTGATGAAATAGCCATAAGTTTACAAAGTCATTGAGATTTGTAATACTAAGTATAACATATTTCTTTTTTCTGGACATATATGACAATGTTTACTATCATGAAATGACTCTTTCTAGTCAAATTTGTATGAGAGGAACTTGGTTTTATTTTTCTTAATGAAGACCTCTCTTTTTATATGCGGTGCTTACTAAAAAAAATAGCATCCACAATCGATCGCTTTATCATTCACCAAATAAGTTCACCTTTTTTTTGCTATATCATTTTTATCTTTTGACAATCAATAGCCCAACTTTTTATTAATGTACTAGAATGATCACTAATTAACGAAGATGATTAATACTATAATAATTAAAAAAATTATTCAAAGTTGAAAACAAACTTAAAAGAACCCTTAGCCAAAAGTTGAGCTTTGCATTTAATCTATAATCAAATTCTTTTAATATAATTTTTAAATAAATTTATTAATTTGTATCTTTTACATTACTCTCAACATAAAAATGTAAAGGTTATATAGCCATTGTTTCTTTTTTGCAATTTTAAAAATACCAAAACTAAAAAACTTAATTTGGTCACACCAAAGGGCTTTTCAAATATATGTTTACCAAACAGTCTTGCATTTCCCTAAAGCACTTTTCGGTTACAGTTTACCAAACAGTCTAGCATCTTGGAAAACCCATTTACCTCAAAGGTATTTGCATTATCCCAAGAGCATTTCCTCAAAGCTGAACCAAACGGGCCCCAAGTATTAGGTACAGTCGATTCTCATCTATTATTATGGAGATGTTATCATGTGACCATCATTCTAATAAGTTTTGTGACTAAAATGTTATAAGCTTCTTTATTGTCCTATAATGAAGATAAATAGTTCTACATAATTAGTAGATGTACAGTTGCTTTGTCCCTTAAAATTTATGCACTGTCACAGTTTTACTATCCTCTAACTTTTTGTTAAAATTTATGAAGGTCACTGGGTATAGGAGAGAGCGTCAGGGCCTGGCCTAGGCCAACTTAGCCATGATGCTCTCACTGGCTAGAGCTAGGTCTTGCAAGCCCCCCCTAGATTGGGCAAGGTCACAACACCCTCGCCGGCCACAACAAGGGTTTACGGCCCTCGCGCATATTTGACAAGGGCAGCGACTCCTTCACCAAATTTGGTTGAGGGTTGGCAAGGGCATCTTGGTCCTTGCCTATGGTTGGCAACCTTTGCTGGCCATTGCCGAGGCCCCAACAACCGGTAATGGGAAATAGGAAATAGAGAAAAAAGGGAAAAAGAAAATTCAGAATATTTCAAAAAATTTACAAAATCATCCATATCAATGCCGGCTGTATTACGTAAGATGTTCGACTTCCATGTCGGTTATTTCTAGTTAAAGTATCACATTGGAAAATCGTCAAAAAATTTAGGACTAAATTGGCCAAACTATAAATTCTAGAATTAAATTGATTACCGTGCAATAGGTTTGGAACTTTTAGAATAATTATCTTGTAGGTATACACTTCATACGGTTAGGTATATGAAGGTCTACTGAAGAGAACGTACTCCATCCTGCTTGTTTAAAAAAAAAGGAAGATGTAAAAAATTTCATTGCAAATCATGATACCATTAAGTGCTTTATTTCATTTTATCTAAATTATCTTTCTTTAACGGGTTGGGCAAAGTTCTAGTCCTACGTTTCAGTGTATATGTATTTTGGTTCATAAAATTTCAAATATTATACAATCAACTCCTCTACCGTCATCATTTTGCGTGATTTGCTCCTCTAAGATTTATTTTGTCCGTTCAAATCTTGAAACGTTCTTGAAATATGCAATTTAGTCCTCTAAGTTTTATTTTATCCATTCAAGTCTTCAAATGTTCTTGCTTTGTGCAATCCACTGCTTCATTTACCCGTTGTTATTAACATTATCAAATTAGGGTTTCTCTATTCTTTTTCACCCGTTTTGCTTTTCGTTAATATGGCACTCATTTGCATCCATCTTAACATGTCACACTGACAATGCCGCGTCATTGATTAACACGATGGTTTGGTGAATTGATTGAAGGAATTGATTGCACGAATTGAGAAAGTTAGAGAACTTGATTGTACAGAATAAAACTTAGATTGTGTTTGGTCGTCAGGATATGATTGAATAAGATAGGATTTGAAATTGAAAATTTTTGCTATATCCCATAAATTGTTTGGTAAATTGTAGTAATAAAGTCGAATATTTTTACATCATATCGTATCCATTACTTAGTATGAATAACACATAAGTGTAAATGAACCTATAGATTATACAAATGAAAATGATAAGAATCTCTCATGGCATTCTTGCCTACTTTATTTTTATTTGCTTATTTTTTAATATTTTCCTTCTCTTTTTTTTTTTTTTTAAATTTCTTTTTTTCCCCTTCCATCATCCTCTAAATAAATTTTTTACTAAATAGTAAACTATACTAATATACCTAAAATATTAAAATTCCTAAAATATGTAATAAATATAAATGCTAAATATGTATCATAAGATAGAAAAATATTTGAATTTATAAATAAAAATAGGAATAAATAAAAACGAAATTGATGTCATTTTGAATTTTCTTTTTTATATTTTAATTAAATATTATTTTTAGTCAAATATTATTTTAATTTTATTAATTTAAGAATTTTATTATATGAGAAAAATAACTTTTATATCATAGATATTAGAAATCCCAACCACTTTTATCGCACATTCCTCATGGGATATTTTTATCCGAGTTATATTCCTCTTATTTTCGATATTACCAAACACTTATTAAATGTAGTCTGAGACTACTATATTGTACAGATTAAGAAAGTTAGATGACTCAATCAAACAAAAAAAAAATTAGAGAAATAAATTACGCAGATGCTAAAACTTGGAAGACTAAAACTATATCACCCTTGTTTCATCGTATGCATTTACATTTTAGAGTTTACAAGCAAGAAAATGGAATGCAATTGGTTAAATGGGCCAGAATGGACTTAAAGCCTGGTCCCCAACATTATGAGGCCCGAAAAGGAAAGATTGGGCCATCACGTTTGGTCGCCAAGACCAGCCTTCTTCTAATTTGGACTTAGCGAGCTCGTTCAACATTCAAAACTCAGTTTCAAAAGTCAATCAATCCAAGGTTTTTTTCCAATTAATGGTGTGTTTATCCTGACTTTTTCCTTAATTGACTTTATGCTTTCCTTCTAAAACACGAAACAATTTCTCAATATTAAAAACTCTGGAAAAAATTTAATTGGCTATTCATGGAAGGTTTTGAATACACGTAGTAACTAAATGTCAAATTTCAAGCGTGCACGATTCCTAAAAGACTACGCCAAATTGAAAATGACGAAAATATGTTGAAATGTGGCCTCTTCGAATACATTTAGACTAGGATTGCTCATAGCATTTCATTATGTTGGTTTACCTTCTACGCATTATTCGATTGGAATCTTAACAATTCGATGCTTGATGGAGACTGTTGATGACGTAGAGCTCACAAGTTTGGTACCAAGTAATAGAAAGTAAAGTCAACCTATTTTGTTTGATTTTTTCTTCTTCTTCTTAAAAAAAAAAAAAAAAAAAAATCTATGCAACACCTTCACAAACACAGCATGGAAAACAATTTAGGACGGTGCAAAGGAGGATACAATCATTTTTCTTAAAAAGTGACAGGGTGTCACACACTAATCTCCATCACAATTCACAATCATTTAGAGTTGCATGCTATTTGAGACGGTAATGTAGCACATAAGCACGCATAAACTAATCAAATTATTGCTGCGACGCATTGTCATTGATTTTTAGAATTGGGATTGCGAGAAAAGGATACGCCATCTAACTTTGATGAGATGACTCTAAGTTGATGGTGATGTGATAAAAAGAACACCAAATACCTAATTTTGCAACAATTAACTTTTGCATAGACTCTCTCTCTCTCTTCTCTTCAAAGCAAAGCTTTTAAGGCATCTCCTACTTTATTGTTAAAAGGTCAAAAGATGATATATTCTTAGTAAATTCGAGAGAGTAATATTCCTAATCCAAGGTGAGATTAACTCTTCTATTTTGCACACAAATCAATGCATAGTTCTCAATAGGAATTGGAACTTACAACTCTATACTGGAAGGGTGCGATCGCCGCATTTTATTGTCATAACTAGAACAACTCAAAAGTGTAATCCTATTATTATAAATTATCCTCGGCCTTATAAATTGTCCAGAGAAGTGCTCCTGTTGGTATTTTCAGAGTGCTGGTCACGAATTAACGTGAGGAGAGTCAAAAATCATTTTGAACTTTTTTTCATAATTAAGAAGATGCCAATTATAGAAGGTAAATCACATTACATCAATGATATGAACCTAGTAAAAAAGAAGAAAAGGTACATACCTAGAAATCGGCTAAATAATCACATGACTGATGGAAATTGACCATTCTCATACAAAAATTTATTTACTGCCTCTTGATTTTTGAGATTGATTACCAATCTTCATGTGTTGACCAGGCCCATCCTACGGCTATGATGTAGCCATTCTCCCCCCATGGTCCATCCCGTACCCTGTCACCAATCACAGAAGTTACTTATTATGGCTACTCTTATCACCATCCAAAGCTCAACACAGCCACGGTAGGGACACAAATGAATTAAAAGATAAAAAATTGGGGGCGAAAAAACTCCAATAAGCCAAAATAATGGGACCATCTTAGCCCTGAAAAACCAAAATTTCGCACACCTAAATTTCCTAATTCAGTGGGCCCCGGACTCCAGTATCTGGTTGGTGGTCAATCCTTGGATTTGGATCTGATGGGTCCCTTTCTGTAGCAGCAAGATCAAGAAAAAACGAAGAGGAAAAAAAAAGGAGAGAGAGAAAATCGACAGAAATTGAGGGGAAAAAGGGGGGGGGGGGGGGGGAGATGTGGTCCACTCAAAATTGTTCGTCCTCGGCAGTCTGGTCTGATCCTAGCTTGGCCCTCTTCTGTTTTTCGGTTTTTGGTTCTTCGATATTTATGACCATCATGTCAATTTCCTCGTCAGTTTCTGCTAACGTTGAATCTTGCGGATTTGAAATTTGGGTTTTGCAGGCAGGACAAATAAATCATTCTTGGGGATTTTTGAGCCCATCTGCTCTATCTATCTATCTATCAATCTCAGAGCCAATGGGGGTGGGGTGGGGGGTGGGAGCGTCGGGTCAGGGCAGCACAGAGAGCTTCAGAGGAACAGCCACCCACCCCACAAGACCCACATTTATGTCATACACAATTGATTGAATGAGAGCGATGATCTGGTTACAGATTTTGGGTCCTATGTAGAGAGAGAAAGGGGAGATGGAGATTGTATGTGGCACATTTAATGTCTTTTGGTCCAGAATCCATCATTCAATCTGACCAAAATTGTAAGTAGGGTTCCCTTCTGCAACTGCTGCCCCTAGGCTGTGTGTGCACAGTTGATGAAGTCTATGTGGTCGTGCTCGGACCGGTTGTTTGTGCCCTTTTTAGATTAAGCACCGAAACAGCTAAACATTCCGATCAACAAGGGGAAAATCTCACTCTTATAGTTGTTGGGTTAGGAAATACATTAGAATATCAACAATGGGATCCTTTGTTTTTATGGTGTTTTTGTTGAATAAGAGTCACAGAATACTAGATAAGGGATTTTCGAAGGGAAAATTGCACATAAGAAGTTACCATCAATTACATTTAAAGAAGAAAGTGTTCTGGCCAATATTCACAATAACCATTTATTTAACTAGGATTTGGTTGATCGGTGTCTTTGAAGAGAACTCGCCGAGTAATCATATGAGAAGGACTTTAGCTCTCCAGGGACTTTGTTGTTGAAAATACTTACTAGTGTCCTTATATAACACTGCTTAATCTCATCAACCCATATTTATTTTCGACTCAGAGGTAGAGAGCTCTTAAATCTGGGAATAGCAGATGATACTCCTCCGAGCATGTCAAACCCTAGAGGTTTCACTTTATGTTTTCCCCCCCACCCTCATTGGTCCATACCATCAATCCCTGATAGCTGTAAATAAATCATGCATTCAAGGGAAGCCCCCCAAAAAAAAAAAATTAAATAAGAAGTGAAAAATTCCAGGCTAGTTGAAGGATCACTACTCTAGGTAATCATGCACTTCTCTATAAAGAGACGTAGTTAGGAAATATAGTCGCCTTTTATTAAATGAAATCCACTTTTCTTTTTGTTAATTACGAATACTTAACAAGTATTTTCGAAACACTCGTATCACATGATAATCCGATTTATCGCAAACCAGAATAGTTTTACCCACTTAGAAACAATGTCCTCGCCCCTGGGGTTGCTGTCACACCTTGTTTCTTGCTTTCTTCAAAGCATCTGCTCTTGGAATAAACAAAGGAAGAGACAAAAAAAGGGAGAGAGAGGAAAGTATCAGTTTCAGATGGAGCTCGGTGAATAATGCTAAACATTGCAGCTGTAGCTGAAAATGACAGTGAAACACCTGCCCATTGAAAAGGAAAGACTGGGCTTCACGCAGAGGCCTTTGTTCTTTTCTGCGATGTTAATACCAAATGCAGACGTGTAATGCAGCATCAAAATCATCCTCTCCCCCATCATTATTGTCTGACTCTTAGCTTTAAAATAATTCTTGAAAGACAATCTTGAAAAACACCCCTCGATCTTGAAAGTAACTGAGCCTGATAGTTGCAGGACAACAACCTTTGTGAATGAAGAATTTAAGGCAACGTGCTTTCTGTTGGTTGTATAGTTCTTTAGGTAAAGGGCACTTGTTGCTTAGGGATACCTTCAGTTGGGGATTTTAAGGAACTATCAACTGCGTTTGTTATATCTGAAAGCTCCACACAATCGTAACATTCCCTTATTTGTCCCTTTATATGATGAGATAGACAAGGTCCGAAATGTTTGCACTGTGTATTTGGTTATGCACTGGCATGTTGGTGCCACCATTCCCTGAGCAGATAATCTTCTTCAAGTGGCAAGATCTCGTTTTTCTTTCTTGATTCCCTTTTCTGATCGTTCTTGTAACAACCGAAAGGAACTCCTACCGAAATGGCACGAAAACGTTCCAAATAATCATTTGACTATTCGTAAAAGGATGCGGATTGATTCGCAGACTTATTATTAGGTTCGCAACATCTTTTACATGAGGATAATTTAATAAGCAGCAAAGTAGACAAGGTAACTAAATTTTCTCTATGTTTCTCGAGACAAAAGGTATCGCTCTAAAAAAGCTAGACATAATGTGAAGCCTAATCTATGTCAAGTTACGATCTTTGGCTAATTGAGTACAAACTATACAAGAAAATCACGTGGCCAGCTTTGGTTGATATATATTTGATTTGATAATTCCTGAAAACAAAGAAACCAATTTCCTAGATAAATGTTGATTTAAAATATCACTCACAAAAAAAAGTATAAAAATATTCTCAGCATCGAACATTACTTACAAGTGCGATGGGGAAAGGATGGCTAAATATACAACTGAAATCTCTATACAAAATTAACTGGCAGTAGGCAAGAAACCAATCTTACCGTTGGTAGAACGAGGTGGATGAACGTTTGGAATTAGGAGACTTAGGACTTAAAGGTAAGGGTGGGTTCTTTTGGATCGTTTCTGAGAGAAATAAGATGCTTTTCATCTTAGGTGCATATCCAGTTTTCAATTGCTTTCAATAGGTTAAAGAGAGCTTTCAATAACTGCCCTTAGTATCCTAGACTTCTTGCATGCACTCCTTAGAACTTTGCCCCAAGTTGTGGCCTTCTTATTTGCCTTCATATAGAGTATGTTGCAATAATTAGCGCACGCAAATGTGTACACACATTGCGTGTGTGCAAGGAATTGATACTTGATAAATTAAGTAAAAATCACTAAGGTATGAAATATTTAAATCATTTAGTAATGGAAAAAAATTATATAAATAAATACACAAGACAAATAAGTAGTATCAATATATGTGGATAAAGAAAATTTGAGATTTGAAGTCTTCCTTATGAAGGTTGTTGTAAAATAGTGAGCCTCATCTTTTGTTGGCTAGGATTTGAAAGGTCATTAGAGGTAAAACGTCACTCTACCAACAGTGTGAGCCTTTCTAGGCAAATGTTTTATTGGCTACTGTATGAAGGCTTCCTTCCTCCATCTTTTCACATGATTAGTCTCTTTGAAATGCTACATGATTTCCCTAAACTTTTATAGCTCATTTGATCAATGATATTCACATATTTACAAAAAAAAAAAAAAGGGTTGTTGTAAGATAGAAAGTACCCATACTTTTACATGAAACATGTGAGATAAAATAAAATCATGAATTTACGCACAGGCATATGTATATATTCAATATTCATAGAATAAGTAACTAAGGAAACTTGAGGAAAGAAAAAGCGATTGAGATCCTTCAAAGTAGGAAGTCTTCTTTACTTTATATAAGTAACTATAAGTGAATAAGGCTTTTAAAGTTAATGGAGGGGAGCGAGAAAAAGAGCTAATTTCGCCACCTTTTTATAAAAGTAATAGAAAGAAGTAATTAAGCTTTCTTACCATTCTCTGCAAAGCTTGGACTTTGAGTATGCAATTATAAATATGTATTCATTATTTAGCTGTCTCAAATACTATAAAACCCATTTTTGACAAATTTAAATGAATGAAATAATTATTATTGAATTCCTATAAATTGACCAAGCAAAAAGTACACATATATTTCTTTCTTGTAATGACGCAAGACTTGAAAGCAGTCACGACCCTTTTGAATAATCCCGAGATGATCAACGATCTGTTTCACTTAAATTCTCGTTTTGGTAGGATGTGCTCATGAGAAGTAATGACCATGAATTTTCTCCTGCTTTATTGCCATTATCTGAATTTAAAAAAAAAAACTGCAGCATTTTGCGTCATGAACAACGTATCACAGGAAATTAATAGAAAAGAATTACACATTCCTGAATTTTATCATACAGTTAACGAAACAATAGTCAAGAACTCTCTGTAAGCTATTATTATAATGTGCATGTCTTAAAACTCGTCATACGTTTTTCGATTATTCTAATTAGTTTTTTTTTTTTTCATATCCTTGTTATAAAGGTCATGCTGTTCAGCCGATTACTTTAAACTCGCTGTTGTCATTATTATAGCCGTAGACTTTGTTTGATCTACAGAAAATGAATGATTTTGAAAATAATTTCATAAAAATGATCGCTTGTATCACTTACAAAATTGAATAAATAAAAAATATTTTCATCATTTATGAAACTATTTATATATAAATTGCTGTTGATAATGAAAATATTTTCATTGATTAATTATTTCAAATGATACAAGCAATAATTTTTGAGAAAATATTATCTAAGTTATTTATTTTTTATGAAACAACAGAGCTTTTGTAATACTACAATGGGCTCATAGCTGTTCATCTCTATATTATGATATCATGTCATGGGCACCTATAATAATAGAATGCGACATATCAATCCACGAGCTGCCCACATCAATTTCACCATCAGTCCAAGGTTATCAAACCCTAAATGGATAGCAGCTGATGTGGACCTTCAGAGGAAAGCTTTCCACTTACACAATAAAAGCTCACATGTTGCACCAGCAAGTAAAAACAATAATGCAGCCCTATGTGAAAGATAGGTGCTCCTTTTCAGTCAATTATTAAACTAACAGATACAATCACCCAACCATCATCATCACCACCACCGCCCTTTCCTCCCCAATTTTACCATTTATAGGAGCTAGCAAATGTCTCTCTCCCACCCTCTCTCTTCCCTCTGTCTTGCACCTACTGTTTAACTCCCAAAAAAGAAAAAGAAAAAGAAAAAGAGAGGATTTCACAAAGAGCACAGAGAAGTCATCGTCCCACAACAAATAATGATGTCCTAGCTACTATACACCTGTTACAATATAGAAAGTTACTGAAATTCAATAAACTACCTATTTAGCTAGTAAGACAATGTACAAACGTTGATTCTTGAGGGTTGGTGTATCTTGTTTTTAAGCTTAGATTAATGATAATGGAGGAAAAAGAAAGGTTTTCTTTTTCTAAAATTGTTTTTTTTTTCCCAAAGGTAGCTAGATGACAGGCAAAATTTAATTACTAATTAACAGCCGCCCAAGTCGGTGACCGAGAAAGAGCTCTTCTCTGGCACATTCCCGGCGTGGCGCAGCCCCAGGGTGAGGGACACGTCGCCCGTTGCTGCCGCGGCAGTCCCAAACCGGATCAGCGCGGACCCGATGTCCGTGGCGCCGCCTAAGCCCGTGCTGCCTCCGATGCTGCGGCGGCAGGGGTCATCCATGTGCGCCGGCCCCGCCACCTGGACAGCGGAGGAGATCATGGCGGTGGTGGCCTGGAGGAGGGTGGTGGCCTGGGTCTCCGAGAAGGGGTGTCTATTGATGGCGGGTGTAAGTGAAGGGTCGCTTTCGGGGGCATTGATTTCTGATCTTCTTGTTGGTGTTGATGCATTGTTGCTGTTGGTGTTGTTATTAATGGGTGGTGGTGTGATGGAGGAAGGCGTTGGTGTCTGTGCATGGCCACTAGTGCTGAGGTTGTTCCTGGAGCTCTCTGATCGCTCTGCTTGATGATCGTCGTCCTCATCCCCTTCTTTGGACTCTTGCTGGTACATCTCCTCCACCATGGGTTTCCACAACCGAACCCTGGCATTTATGAACCAATTCGAGACCTGCCAGATTTCCATTTTGCAAAATTCACAACCCCAAACACGTTAGTACGTTCGTTAACTTCACAAAGTCGACGGCGTCAAGGAAGATATAGTTAATAGAAAAAAAGGTTTGATTTAACTTAAGTAACCGAATTTAAGGAAAATTGTTGTTCTCGTGCTATATGTAATCAAAGTGCTGAAAGCTGAATGATTTCTTACTTAGTATTTTTTACCAATTACTCTAAAGGCACTTGTTAGAATGAAAAAGGTAATGTCGAGGAGATAAGGACCGCTCAGTTAAGTATACAAAAGAAAAGAGACTCAATTTTCAAAATTCTAGTCACACACGCCAGAAAAAAGTCGGTGCCATGAAAATCAAGAATAAATGATTGACGTTAGCAAAACCAATAAAATTGATTGTCAACAAATGCTTAGAGGGTACTTGCTAAGCGACAATAAATGGGCTCTAGAAATTGGAAAGAAAAGTGATTTTCGTATGTTTGATTTGCTTATGATGTGCTGAATTCAGACACTGTACCCGCGCCTACTCCCTTCAAAACGCAATTTTCTTTTCTTGAAAATAAAAATTTGTAGTTATGCTTAAAAAGTACTGTGAAAACTCTTAATAACAAGACGTTAATGACGATGATAATTATGCCATATAGAGGTCAACTCTAGTAGATCGTGATGACTCGTATTAATTAGAGCTAGTTAGACTACGATTTCTTTATATCACATAATTTATTGGTCATTGTCACATGTGTATAGCAAGGAGGTGGTATGCTTGTAGTTATTAATCTGTTGAATTATTTTCCTTCCCTAGGCTGAAGTCATGCTCACGAGATTAGAGGTGGTACTTAGTACAAGAAGGGGAAATTTCTTACATCCCACCTTGGTGCGAAACACCAAACTCCTAAGTAGCACCAATGTAGCCGCAACATTATAATAACGATGATGATGACACCATAGCTGTAGCACTTATTTTGCATTATTTATACTTCATTATTGGCACATACCATCACTATCTGTACTATTGCGATTTGAATATATTTATCTAATGAAATTATATATTCTTCCAAGAGTTTACTTCCTCATCTTAAAAATAACTTTGCTGCCATTGTCTTTCTCTATTTGTGATATATATTTTCTCTCTACTTATTCATTAATTTGTTATTATATTACTTTTTTAACATTATAACATGGTGTTCGAGACACAAATTAGGGAAAAAAAACCCCTAAAATTCGTGAATTTTCCGCAATTACGCATTATTTTGGAAAGCTCAAAATTGAAGGTAGAAAACCCTAAAATTCTCAGAGACTTTAGGTAGAATAGCTTCTAAGATATGCATGGGATAGCAATAGACCCTCTAACTTAGATTGGATGTTCCACCACACGAAGAGCAATCAAACAATATTATTTTAGTTTGCAAAATTATCTTACACGTTGTTAGCATAATTCTCATTAAAAATAGTCACATCATTTAGCAACCTATCTTTGTAAATCAGTCTCAATGTATTTAACGTTGCTCTTTATATCATGTTTATTTGCTTGAGGAATCAGTTAAAGTAAATCAGCATTCACTCACTAACTTGAAAAAACATCATTTTAGGAGAGCACATGGTATATCGAACGCATGCATGCATTCGTACAGGTATATTACCGTGACCTCGTAATGGGCAGCTCTAATTTGGTTTTACTGTCTTTGATATTTCTTTTTTATGTTTTCAAGAGTGTTGGTCGTGCGTGTGTGGACGAGGATAATGTCACACGAGATGTGTGTGTGTGTGTGTGTGTGTGTGTGTGTGTGTGTGTGAGAGAGAGAGGGAAAATGTCTGTATGAAACACAAAGCTGCACGGTCTCAGGTTGTCATCTCTAGCTGTTGTGTACTTGCCTGCGCTCTCATTATGTCGAGTTCTTTCAAGTGGTCAAGAATTTATGTCCCGGTGTAGGTAAAAAACTATAGAATCCAAGGAGAACGAAAAACTCAACCACATGAAAAAAAAAAAAAATGATAATAACTCTACCTTTTTGGTTTTTCAACGGAAAACAGAAACGTATCACACTGATAATACCCAAATCCATGCAAGTTCAACTATGTTTCATTGACCGGCAAAAGCAATATGTCCACACACACACACACACACACACACACACACACACACACACACACACACACACACTATATTTAGATAAAAACACGGGTTTAAATTTTATTTTGTTCCTTACGTCGTAATGAAAGATTTTAAAGCGTTGGATGCATCTAATACGAGATTAAGAAAGCGATCTTGTTCGACGCGGGTCGTGGGATCCAAAGACACATGAAATGTTACTTGCATCAGACGCCATGAAAAATACGATGTCGTCACTTCTCCATCCGAAGTGCGTCGGGGAGAAAGAAAATGATGTGCGTGTGTGGGAGGACAAACCTGGTTTCTGGAGAGACCAGTCTGTCGAGCCAACAGATGCTTATCAGCGTCACTTGGATACCTGAGAAAGAGACCAGAAAATGACATCAGAGTCTCTCATTACCCGAAAACTGTATACAATGATAAAGACGAATCTTTTTTCCTCTTCCTCGCTCATTTACCTTCACAGCATTAATATAGCATAACCCTCTCTCTCTCTCTCTCTCTCTCTCTCTCTCTCTCTCTGTGCTTTCTCTGCATGAGGCGTGAGAATCTAAGTCGCTAAAGATCAGCTGCTGCAATTGGCAGAGGTAAAGAAGAGAAGGACACACCTGCACTCACTGAATCTATCTATATTTTCTGTCTCTCCCCGTTCAAAAATCACCCATGCATTATCCCCATATATCTAGCACTACTGTTGATTAATCTCCTCATTTGTCGGTGCACGAAACCGTATAGTCAATGGCATGTCGAATTAGTTGTAGTTGTTAAAAATAACTCGTTGTTTCGTCAATAAGTACATTGGCTTTGTAAGTTTGTTGTTAAGAAAACAGTGTTGAAGAAGAAGAAGGAACAAAAAGGGATAGGACAGTTTTTCGAGACAAAGATCGGGCGAGTCAGAGAAAATTGTGCTTAAAAATAAAGGATCTTTTTCGACATAACTAATTTTCATGGGGGTCAGCCATGGGGGGGACCACTGTTTTAGAGAGAGAGAGAGAGAGAGAGAGAGCAAATGGTGAGGTCTTTAGGCAGCTTTTTCGCGGACGAGACAACGTCCAAGGACACTGCATTGCTTTTCCTCTCTAAGAAAACCCCAAAAAAAACAAACACCAGAGAAAGCTGGGGAAAAAAAACAGAGATGTAATTGTCGCTTTTCATAGTCCTATTCACTAATTAAAGCATCATCAAAGCATGCATGTTAATTAACATGCGGTAGATGTCGAGAGAGAGCCAAACGAAAGTCTAGTAAAACATAATCATCATCGGAGAGGGTAAATTAGGAGTAGTGTCAATTAGTAAGTTGCATGCATGCATAAATCCCAGATTTAAGGATGCTTATGTCGCAGAAATTCCATCCATCGACATAATTAAAAATACTTTGGTCGCGATGAAGAGGAAGAACTAGAATTTGTTCGGGGGACTTACGGATGCAAGAAATGCTCGAAGAGCCACGCACGCAGAATATTGACAGACCGCTCCGGCAGGCCCCGCTGCGGCCTCCAGGCCTCTTGCTCCATCATGCCCATCTGGTGGAAAGCCCTCTGCTGCCTCAGGCTCTGGTCGAGCAACTTGAGCCGTGGCGTCTCGCCCTTGGTTATACCGGAGCTGCCCGCGCCATCCTTATCACCCAGCATTTCGCAACTGTGCTTCAGTTGGGCGGCAATCGCATCCTTTAGGCACCGGAAGTGCCGTGACATGGCTTTCTGAGCGAGGGCGGTGTACGGGACTGCTGCTCCGTAGCCCATCACGAGGTCGAACATGTTCACCACCATCTGCATTTGCTCGCAATAGTGGTTGTATCTTCTCTCCACCTGCAAAAGAACCATGTGGACTATGGAATTCATCTTTTTTGGTCTTGGTCCTAATCAGTGTGTCACAATGTTTGTGTTCCATGATTTGTGAAACGAATTGGATAGCGATCTAAACAAGTGTGCACTTCACTAATTTAAAGAAAAAAAAAACAAAAGAATTAGGTCATGATGACGAAGGTGAATCTTTGGATGCTTTTCTAATTGGGAACAAAAGGGCATTAGATGGGCATTGATGTGATCTGAAAGTTGATATGATCGGGAACGAAATGCAATGAAGAGAATGTCCGTTAAATATTTCAGATTGTCATTATTATCCTTATCATAAAAATTGTGATAACCCTCGACGAGGCTTCTCATTGGCTATTGGGGGGTCACAGTGAGATGACTGTTTATGTGAATGAGGAATATTTTCCACACAGTCTCTCGTTTTCTTGTTCTCTCTCCCCTTCTCTCTCTCTCTCTCTCTCTCTCTCTTCCTTGTCTTTCCCTTCCCAGCACAGCCACAAGGGACAGGCTTGTTTGGTATTTACATGCATCGTACAAAAGGAGAATTTAAACATAGAAAGTCAAAAAAATAAATTTTAAAAGAGAACCTCCACAGGTCAATTCAAACATGATAAACAAATCGAGTGTGTATGTGTGTGTTTTTTTAGCTAATGATAGGTGCGCAGTAGATCTCTTGCTGTAGCTGCAGGAGCACTATCTTAACCACCTTCTTGCGTAATAATAGCAACAAGGATAATAAATGACAAATTAGTGGTGGCTTTTCAGTTGTTTGCCATATAATGTTGACTCTAATTATAGTAGTCTCTCACCATACAACGCCAAACTGAAAAACCCAGCAGCGAGTCCTCTCTGGGAGGTTTTCTTCAACCACCCTCCATATGTATGAACTGAAATAGGATCAATCTCAAGCAAATACAAAGAAATGCTAAAAGTAAAGAAGATAATGAGAAATCAAACCCTATCATATCAGAATTAGCCGGCTTTTTCCCTGTTTGGTGTGTTAAAATACTCCCGGTTAATGTCAAAAGGTCGGTGTCTTCCGTTTGTCGCAGCAGAAATGATAATTCGATTAAACAAATCATGATTCGTAATGATTGGGTAATGCTGATGCTAATGCATGACTATTTGAGAGAAGAAGAGGAGAGAGAGAGAGAGAGAGAGAGAGAGAGAGAGAGAGAGAGAGAGAAAGAGAGACATGCCTCATCAAGCATCGATAAAAGTTTGGCCTTCCTCCTCTGGTGTTCCATTCTATCAGCAGCCGATAAAGGAGGGACGTCTTTCGACGACGAAGAAGAAGCGCCTCCACCGACGGCGCTAGCGCTACTAGTGTTGTTATTACTCGGGTTTGAACTAGGGTTTGATGAGCTCGTATTCCTCCCAAACTTGCCCTTCTTGAAGTGGCCTCTACCCACACTGCAAAACTCCTCCAGCAGCTCCTGAGCTGCCTTGAGGTACCTCGAATTCCTTAGCACGTTGACAACCCCGAGAGACGAGGAAGACGGAGATGACCCATAGCCGACATGGACTTGGTGGTGGTGGCTTTGCAAGTTATGCACTCCCAAGTTCTTGAATTGGTGGTGGTACTGAACAGAGGCAGCGACAGCAGAAGCTGAAGCTGAAGAGTTGGCTGACCCACCTCCTCCGGCTTGATTGAAGAACAGCAAGCCACTGTCTCCAATCCGCAGTTCCTCGGCCTTGGCAGCCTCCAAGTGCTGCAACGATGACGACAGCGACAGCGACAGGCCTTGACCCTCAACGACCGCCGCCCCAGAGATCTCGCTAGGGTTATTGAGCTGGGCTGCGGTTGCGGCGCCGCCGTCCGGGACCCAAGTGAATTGAGCCGGGGGTATCATGCCAGTCCCATAATTGGGGGAGCGCTGCCCGAGCCAGACACATGGAATCCTTGGAGGGAAGGAGGGGGGATGGGTTTGGGAGAAGCATTTGAAGGGTTGAAGAGGAGGTTGGTGGTGGATGATGATGGTGGTGATGAGGAGTGGGAGGCGATGGCGACCTCGCTTGCGGGTTCATGAGGAAAAGCTGCATGGCTGCTGCTGATTCCGCATTCATGTTAGAAATCTGATTCTGCTGCTGTTGCTGATGATGATGGTGAGCATGGTGATGTTGCTGTGACATATTGCTCTCTCCTCGCCTATACACACCTGGGTTTTTGGAGCCGTACCACTCACTGGTTGGCAGTGATGGCCGGGCCGCCCGATAACCCGACGCCATCGGCTGCTCCAGCAATTCGGCAGCGGCTGCACCGCCGGGAGGGAAATTGAACATCTCAGATAGCATCCCAGCGGTCTCGTAAGCGGGCAGCCCGCCTGGTTCCTCCTCCATGCCAACCAGTTGCGGCGGCGGAGGTTGGTCAAAGCCTTGCACTCGAAGCTTGTCACGGCAGATCTGCTGGGCTACATGGTGCTGCTGTGCTTGGTCTGAGGCAGCGGAGGCGGCGGCAACGTCGGGTCGCTCGAAGCCGTTATTTGAGAAGGCGAAGATGCTGGGGTGGTGATAGTCTTGGGACATAGACTTGGTGGGGTTGGAGATTGCGATTGAGTGATGGTGGTGAGTCTTGGTGTGGGAGGAGATTGGTGGGAGTGGTGGTGTTGCTATGCCCATATCAGTATCATCTCTCTCGCTCTCTCTCTTTCTGTCGCTCTCTCTCTATCTTTGCTTGCTTTTCAACAACTTAGGCAGCCACACCAGGTGATCTCTCTCTCTCTCTCTCTCTCTCTCTCTCTCTCTCTCTCACGATTCCTCTTACCTTGAAAATTCTTGATCTATTGCCCCAATTCAATCTTGGATCACACCGCGTACACACCTATAGAACTCAAGAATCAAAACCAAGCAAAACCATGATTTAATCAATATGAATTTCATTAAGAAAACCAAGAATTTGCAGAATTGAACAAAGGGAAGAGAAGAACTTGCTCAGTTGAGAGAGGAAAGAGGCTGAAGAGGGAAAATTTTGGAATCTTTCTCTGTTTACTTCACTTTCATTTTCTCAACTGTGTCTCAATCTCATATATATATATATATGTGGGTTTGTATGGATGTGTATACCTTAGTATATACCTCTCAAGAGTTGCAGAGCATGAAAGGATGCAAAAGCTCTCAGACATCGTTTTCCCTTCTGTGGTATTGAAAGCTTCTTCAATTCCTCCACTATCTCTTTCTCTTCCGCGCGCTCTCTCTCTCTCTCTCTCTCTCTCTCTCTCTCTCTCTGCGTTTGTCTCTCTGTCGTCTCTATCTTTCTCTTTCTCTCCTTTTCTATTTCTCTTTGCTGCTCTTTGCAGTGAGTGTTCTCTCTCTCTCTCTCCTTTTCCTTTTTATTTTGTTGGGACAAATTGTGCTGTGGAAAGAGGAGGGTAGAAAATAATATTAAATACGAAGGGTTTTTAATTATTTATTTATATTTGGGGGGGACTGATATCTCTCTCAATATGAACCAAACCCAACCCAGAGAGAGAGAGAGAGAGAGAGAGAGAGAGGGCAGAGAAGAGGTCGCTATTCTTCTTTCCTTCATCGCCCTCCTTTTCAATGCACCTATATGATTTTATGGTTTTTTTTTATGGATATATTTTTTGTACTGCATTGTGACAATGATATCTAGATCGAATAAATTATACCCAAGTAGAAGAAAACAAAAAGAAAAACTTAATATAAGCAACAGGGAAGACTTGGGCTATCAATACATAAAAATAAGATGACCAAATACAACCTTTGTATAGAAAATGATAGATTTTGGGTAGCTTAGTCGCTTAGAACTTTCGAGGAAAGACAAGTGCGTACACGGACCTCTTCAATTGTATTATTGAGAAAATACTCGCCTAAACTTTTTTTTATCATGCCAATTATCTAGTTGACGCATATATTAGATTTCGCTAAATTCATGCACTGTGATTGGCTTTGTACTTCATACCATCCTCAAGACGACCCTCTATACTATTTCTTTTCATCACCGGCAAACACATGGTAGAGAGAGCGCCCCCCAATAATCGCAATTCCTTTCACAAAATGATAAAATCGTCCGTTTCAAAGCGGTGTCTACTCTCGTAAAATGTATTCTCCATCCTTTGGAAACCTACGCAATCTACGGAGTATGAGGAACGGAATATAATAGAGACAAGGTCAGTAGGGAGTCCATCTCAAATGATCCGAAGCTGCCACCGTACTCTCGATCCACACTCCAAATTCCCCCAACGCGCTAGCCAACATAATTGTCTTATTTAAGCGATAACCAAAGTTGGTGGGGCTATTTCGGTCAAATCGCCTAGGCGCCCTCTCCTTCATGGCTAACGAGAAGATGGCAAATTACGGTAGGGTCGTAGATGGAGCTTAGGGGAAAGCCAAGAACATCGGTTTATCATTAAAGTAAAAAAAAAAAAAAAAAAAAACCCGCACGTGAGGGGGTGGATCGGCACGTGCCGTAGGTTGTGGCTCTTTAGGCTGAGGTTAGGTTTCGTGGTGCTGTTGTGTGGGAAGGTGAAACGAGGGTTTGAAAGCCACACTTAACCGCTTTTGCGAAGGCGTTGGTACGTCAAGGGATAGGCATGTTGGGTTCCTCTTTTTCGCTTGCTTTTGATTTGTAAAGTTAGATCGATAATAATAGGCGTCTCCTTCACTCATTTCTTTCTTTTGCCAAGCCATTAAATCCCTTTCTCTTTTTACTTTTTATCGATGTGCTAATGACGCGTATGGGAAGATGGAAGTTCTTTAGCGTTAGATTATGTCTCGATCCACAAACTCGAAGCATTTATTGGTCTTTATCAGTCTAACTTAATGGCAATCCCTCACGCCACAGCGATTTCACAAAGGGCGTCGTCGGAGAGATCTCACCATATGGTATTCGGACCCCTCATTTGCCCATTCAAATTTACCTTAATGATGCTAGAATACTTGAAGTCACGGATCATGCATAATATGCTACGATTAAAGGATGAGGAGAATAACAGTGATAGCTCACTCTCTACTGAATTTTCCATGCACGATCAATGTTTCCTTGAAAAATTATTCGACGGACCTAATACATGTATTAAAACGAATTACCGCCGTAGGGTATAGTTGACCCTTGCGAACCACGTTTTGACCATGCATCAATGGGGTCACAACCCTCTCCACCATGGTCTCGAGCCGAGGGAAAAGGAATTGCAATTCGATTGCTAAGAAAGAAATTAGAATGACTACTTTATGTGGTAATCATAGGTTGATCAACCAATCATAGAGATGTGGAAAAAGATGGCGTGCCTTGACAATGGCAAGCACTTTTCGTAAGCTAACTAGTGGGGGTCTTGGGTCTCATGGAAAAGGATATGTACACCAATACTTTATTTACTCATTGTAAAGAAGCAGCACAATATTTCAGTAATGGCGATGCTTTTGTACTTTTTCTGTTGTTTATTCCCTCTTGTTTTTCTTGTTAGGGCACCGAAAAGTGTCTTTGCTTTAAAAAAAAGAAAGGAAGAAGAAGAAGATGGACGACGAATTGGTAAAAGTCAGTTGTTCATATCGTGTCCCAACACTGATGAGTCTGCGATTAAAGTCTTACGTTAATGACTGAGGCAATCTCAACCTCGGACTTTGTTGAGTGAATTTTGGGATCTCGATGGAAGTGGTCAGTAGGGGATAAAGAGAGAAGAAAAGAAGCTGTCGTCGGCCTTTGCGATGTAGCCAGGTCGCAGAGACATGATAAGAGACCAGAATCGATTTTTTTGCTACCGTTCTTTTTGCTGAAACGATATGGAGGGGGGGGCGCAAATCCCTCTTGCCCTAGACTGAGATGCCGTATAAAACATTGGTGACATCATGGGGTTTCCATCGTTTCATCGATGGAGAAACAACGTTTCTTTTTCCTGTTTTGATGAGGAGGAATCTCACTTTTGGAGGATGAATTTCGTCCTACGAGATATCTCACTAGCGGTAAACTAGGTTTGACGTGATGTGAAATTTGGATGAGTAGTGCGAAACATGGAAGAATCACTCATGCGACGTATGACAGCTTGACCCGATTTAGATATGGCAAGATCTCCAAAAGGAGAACTCGAATGGTTGTCTTTGTAACCGAGTCATTTACTTAAGTAACACTTCAAAATGTTTGCCTATTGAAAGTAGAGTTTGAAATGTTACATTAAACGAGGAGGATTTGATTCTGATAAGCCTATTTATTTATAACAAGAAGAGACTTAGAGGTGACAAACGGGCAAGGCTATCTGCTGCGTGGTCTTGCTCAAAATGTCATAAGTCATGCTAGGCACATAAACATCAACCCTCAACACAGTACGACCCAAATAATTTGTTGGAATATGTAGCAAAAGTTAAATACCTTCATCTAGTAACAAGAGATTCTAAGTTTAAGCTATCCATATATCCACATGGACCCACCACACTTGAAGGCTCAAGCCAATGGGTTTTGTCCTAATTATGATGAATTAACTGACCATCTCACATCAAATCTTCAATGTGGGACTCCACCAACATCCTTCTCACAAGCACTTCAACCATCTTCACTCATATGTGAGACTCTTGCATTATGTTAGCTTCCCCTTAATCTACATATCCTCTAAATGTCTATATAGATTGGGAGGGATGCACCAATCTATGATCAGATTTAATACCACTTGTTGAGATGCGTAGCAGCTAGCTACCATCACACTAGGAGATCATCAAAAGATAGCTTAAATTTGAGCCCATTTTTCATTTAAAAGTTTCAATCAATTTTCATCGAAAACAAATAAGGGAAAATGATACGTATGATCCATAAACTTTGACCTAATTTGTAAATATGGTTTATGAACTTTTAATTTATTTAATATGGTCAATAAATTTTAGCTCAATGTGTTGAAATTTTAATTTGTTTAATGTGGTCTATGGATTTTTGATATATGTTCAATTTAGTCAATTGATTATATGAAAATATTCAATGTTGTCAAATTTCAGAGATTATACTACATAACGAATCAAAGTTTATGGATCATTTGTGTCATTATCTAAAAAAAAAAAAAAAAAAAAAAGCTTAAGCCAATAATTGGAGCCAACTAGGATGTATTAATTACCCCACCTCACACCAAATCTCATTTGCAACTTTACCAACACCCCTCAAAAATGTACTTTAACATGATAGTTGGTCTAGAGCTATTTAGGCAACAACCCTTTTTTGGGGTTGAGTAGTTTTTGAATTTTTCCAAGTAACCCAATCCAACCCAACCCAAATTTCAAAACCTATCATTTCTATTTCTATAAAAATCCACCCACTTAGTCTCAAATTGTTCAATTTTCATCCTCATTCTTCTGTTCTCATTCAAATGCATAAGCTCATTAAATTTCAATACTCATGGTTGAGATGTTCACTTTTTGTTTTTCCTCTTTGTTTTGCATTTTTTTTTCTTCTCCCTCCTTTCAATTATCCCTTGTACACAAACTCCGCAACTGGTTAACTACCAACACTACCCCTAATCTCTCGCCTCCATCATGCTTCAACCACTGCTACCACCACCACCACCACCACCACCAAGGCCGCTCTCTCTCTCTCTCTCTCTCTCTCTCTCTGTAGCCCCTATCCTTTGCTCTCTCTCTCTCTCTCTCTCTCTCTCTCTCTCTCTCTCTAGCTGATCGAGTTCATATTGGAAGTCACGCACCTTAGTCGTCCTCAAATCAAAAGGTTGCCTAAGCTCAGCTACCACATTCGTGCATACAAGTCACGGTGGTCACGGCCTCTTATCTATAGCGACATAGCTTCATTTTGGTTTTGGTCGCTTCTTCTGCAGAGAGAATGTCTCTAGCGATATTCTGGCTGAGCATGTGCGGTGGCGCCAAGGATGTAGCTAACATGTGAAATAGATATGTTGCCGATGCCAATGCGAGCATTAGTAAAAATGTGTTACCATACAAAGATGCGCATCTGAAATGTTGACGAATTGGCTTGTGCGAATTATCATATACGTAGTCGTCATTTATGTTGTACGAACTAGAAATATGTGTCGTGTTTTTTGCATTGTGATTGAAAAGTGGACAAAAACAAGTGCAAAAGGCAGGCAGATATATGCCATGTGATCATAATGTTTGATTTGATGCGGCCATGAGAGAGGCAATTATGCACTGGCAAAACCCATCACGCAATCACTTCTCATGTGTCGGTTCAAGTTGTCACATGTACTCTCCACATATGAGGGCTTCATGAAATTACCCTGTCGAGGAATATGACTGCATTATTCAACGAAAAGTTTAAAATGATACATTCACTGGTTCGGTTCACAAATTCATGTATGATAAAATTTTTCTTACTTATGCCACTGCTTGAGCCAAAGTAGACAAGACATCATTGAATAAGCAAAAGTAGACAAGACATCATTGAATTTGCTGTGCGTGGTTTTGAATTTCAGTGACGCAGTCCGACTGATTATTTCGATTTAAATTATCGAACGTTCGATACTTATTAATGAGGGAATGTGTGGCACATCGAAGTTTTGGCTTGAGAAGGTTAATTCACATCGAGAACACTTACGTTACGCGCTGGATTTGTTTGGGTTTGTTCCATATGATGCTTTACAATCAACCAAATATTATGCCTTTAGTGATAATCAACCAAGTTTTGGTGTTTGAGGTCACTTAGTGCCATATGGAGAAATATGGTCTATTGTAATTTCTTTAGTTAAAATTTAGGCCGTCTTACATATATTGGTCACATCAATCGGTATACGCAAGTTCACATGTTTATTTTTTATTTTTTGCCATTCCATTTGTTGTTTAGTGTATCCCAAGATTCACTGTAACAACATATCTCGCTAGTTTTGTGAGTGTTGAGGTGCAAGTGGAAGGGTGTTAGACCAAAAAAATCCTGCATCCGAATATGTTATTATGTAGAGTAGTTATTATATCCTAATTGATTGATAACCAATTGGCTTAAGCATTTGAAAGAGACGAATTCAATTGAAAATATTGACATGTTCAAATTAGGGCTCTATCTTGATGGTCTTTTACAGGTGAAGGTATATGACTTCTATCCTATCAACCCAATAATATATACATTTTAATTATATATGAGTTACCTTTTATCGAGATCTCCGTAATGTCACCACCAAAATTGATGTTAAGATGCGTTTGTTCGCCTGATGAAAGGTCGGATTAGATAGAAATGATTGTATCCGATATTTAAAGTCATGCTCGAATTGTGACAAATCCGGATAAAATCTCGATAACTTCTCTCGGTATTAGTTATTGAATAATTTACGGCATCCAAATAGAAACAAACTAACAAAGAAACATCAAGATGTTTCGCCTTAGGAACCAATATTGGTGCCATTGATGGGCCACTAGAGACCACTAGACAGTGATCGCACCGCTCTGGAAATCTCATCGCCGTGACCGCATCAACCGAGAGCTAGATTTGATTGAGATCAAAGTGTAGATCTCGTGTCTCAATGATCTTAGTTGATCATTGTGACAAACATGACCTCCACCATGGTCGTCGCCGCAAATAGGCGGAATGGGTCTTAGGCAATGAAGCAAATCTTTGTGTTATTACTTTGATATGAAGATCTTACAAAAATCTCATATGACCTAAGAAAGAAAAGGTTGATAGGATACTTAACTTAGACCTCTACCTTTTCTTACATATATATTCATCATAGAAAATGAAAGGCGTAGGTGGATTTATATAAATACATAACTACAAGCACTACCTTTTCTTGATTAAGTTTTGAAACTATCCATCAAATCATGTTTTTATTATATAGCGGAATCGTTTTATTGGCTGTTATTCTTCCAGAAAATTAGTGTAGAGACCGGAAATCACCTAAATCAGTGCATTGCTGCAAAGATAAAAACATTTCCCTGATTTCTTAACTATAAACCATTCTATTTTATCAAACTTTCTATTTTTTGTTCTCCTTCAACTTTTCATATATGTTTTTACTATGTGTGGATTTAAATGATTTCTTCTTGATATAATAATTAGATTAACTTAGATGTATTTAACTATGCAGATCTTTAGAAAAACCAATATTGCATGAAACTTTATAGTTAAGTATCTTTATATTTAGTGATACACTATCAATTGATTCACCTATATCAACGGTTTTATCTTCTTCTTCTTTTTAAATGACGAATAAGCTATTTTAGATAATTTCTAAGTGAAAAGTGAGGCAAAACATAGATCTGCGGTTTCATTTGCATTTGGTTTTGTGGAAAATCATATCTTACTATACGCCTAATCAACACAAAAATCTGTTCCATATCCATTAAACCATTTTAATGAGTTTTATAGTAATAATTCTATGATTCCACACAATAATTGCTAATTAGAATGAAAGTTTATTACAATTATTTTAGACGTCCATTATCAATTAATTGATGAGCTCTATTGGGCGTTGCAAATTGAAATCATCATCACACTAATTATTTCTTTCTTCTCGCTGCGACGCCGAGTTTTTCAACTAATTCACATTTCCATTTCACTAAAGTTGATGAAGACATAATGTAGCGTGTGGAAGTCGATCAATAATAGACAATAGGTAGGGGCATAATTGATGTAGTGCCGTTGACTTAGGTTAAAAGTCGTGGGCAGATAAATTTCCAAAATTACGTAAATGACATGTAAATAATACGAACCTCTTCTAGCTAGGGCCCGACATATTTCTTGGAAACCCTAGAGCGCTGAAATAGTCTCGCGTTCGACTTCGATCGACAATTATTTTCCATCGTCATGAAAGTTTGGTTTGACTCGACGATGTTTGGGTTTTTTATTTTGTTTTTTTCAGACGCACTTAGTAAAAAATGAGACGTGACGTGATAATTCGCGAATTTGATGGGGGGTTGACGTAAGCATCCTCGTATGAGACCCGATTGCGAATCGGAAGAGATGCAAATGGCTCTCCCCCTTTGCAAAGTCAGCTTTGTCTTTTGGCTAGAAAATATTCGTGATAATTACTCAGCTCGATATTTTTATTTCGGTTTTCAATGTTTCCATTTTCTATTTGTTTCCTTGATTTAAGTTCCCCGCGGTGGGGACGCATGAAAGTATATCAAAGATCTCAATTATACCATGGAATTTCTTAAATACAACAATTTCGATGAATTATTATTATTATTATTATTATTATTATTATTATTATTATTATTATTATTATATTTTTTAGTTTAAGTTGTTCCTTATCGGATCCATATTAGATTACTCTTACGTCGTTTGCCACTATAAAAAATCTTTCAAGCATTCATCATTCCATAAATAATGTGTATACTTAGAAATCGTTACATAACCGATCCTTATTTCAAATATTCAACGATGAAAATGTATATTATTTCTTACCCCTAGACCTAATAAAAGTTCACATTTTTTAATAATGTTTTCTTTAACTTGAGTAAGGGCAAAAAAGGATTTGGCAAAAACTGTAGAAAACCTACGATGCCACCGTATGAGTAATTTCCCTATAGTTGACCCCGAATGAGTTGGTAATGCTTGCAAAAGCATAGCATAAAGAAGAATTTGACCATTGCTAGTTTTACCAATAAATTAGGTGCTTTCGTTAGAGGTTGGAGAAGAAGTCAAATTGTTGAACTGTGAAAATGAATCTGGCAAACCATGGACAAAACTTTGCGCTTGAATAAACAAACTTTGGAGGAGGTTTCATGTGTAATTTGTTTGAAAGGTCATTTAGAGAGCGACACAGCATTCTCTGGATATTGATCTCGAGCTAGAAAAGACTAAATTAGCCAATGGCTTTGATGGGTCCAATCCAAAGTTGTAGCAATATTTATTGACATGTTTAATAATTTGCGGTAGACATGTGATAGTAGATCGACATAACAAATATTTTGGGCTTGTTTCGATGTGAAACTCAAGCGACAGACGATATAAGCAGACGAAAGTATATGTGATTCGTTGATCATTCATCTTATCCGATTCACGAGATTAGTGGAGTATTTCATGAATTTGAACTGAAGACATGTCTTTATCTCGTTTTACTTGAATTGCAAGGTGAACTAGTCAAATTCACACCCAAGGGTATTGTGAAGTACGAGGAAAATACATCATAATCTTTCAATTTGCCAAGTAAACAATCTGGACCCTTTTGCCCCCTCACCAATACTCTCCACAGGAGGGGAGTTAAAATCTCCCTTTCCAACCACAAACCTGCTTTGATAATTGACGGGCCAACCTTCTCCCCCCAAAAATTTTAAAAAAATGAAACAAGAAATCGTTTGCTTTTTCATTGGGATTCGCACGTGAATACCGACCCTCTCCAAGCTCACACGCCCTCAAATCCCATGGACCACCTCCACTCGCTAACAATAACAATTATTAGTCATTATAATCTTCACCTTATCTTCCTCCCCTCACGTGCCAAAGTCGGCTACGCACGTGTGATCAAGCTTTTCGAAATTACTCCTCTGGTCGTCCTCTTCGTGCTTTTGGCTCGCCTTGCATGGCTTTGAATGTAATAATTTTCACGGGGCCAAACCCTAAACGCATCGAACCACTCCTTCCCTTCTATCACTACCAAACCCTTTCCTTTTTCCTTTTTTTTTTGCCTTGCCTTATATTTCGTCCCGGAGGAGGCTGACATTAACATCCCAAGACGTGACCTTTGTTGCCCACAAGCCGGCAAAACGTAAATCGGTCATGTTCCGCTATGAAAAGATCAACTTAGCTACTTAATAGATGGGACCAAAAGATTGGTTATGTGTTTATTACTAGATGCCGAGGACGTCTGTTGCTGACAGATTTTGGTCGCGGTCACGAATTATGACATGGATATTTATCGCACTCTCTCTCCATATGGTTCGTTATTTGATGAAGATAGTGACGATGTTTCTGAAAGATTTAGTGGGACTTATTGCCAATTGCTTTAAAAGTTAAAATCGATAGGTGAAGAGAGACCATATAAATATGAAGAGTATATAAGACTCGTAATTACGTGATGTAATTAACATGTCGTCCTGTACAAGTTGGATTAGGAGTAGCATATGGAACTTTGTATTACGGCACGTGGAATTTTATACTACGACATGTGGAATTTAATTGATGGGGGATGGACACATGTACATGAAAGGGATAGCACTAGCTCTAATACTATATGAAGGCTTAGGTTAATATTTATGTATTTCAACACTGCCCCTTACACATAAGTTGGACTTTGGCCTAAATCTAAAGGGTGGAAATATGTAATTGAAGTTGTTAGATGAATGTAAAGTTTAAGATCTAATTGAAAAGGAAAAAATAGGGGATGTTAGAGATACTTCTTTAAAATAAAGATAATTAGAACATTTGTGTTAATTATATGTATTTCACAAGATTGCGTATATATCTCCCTTTAATCGTGTATATCTTTGATTGATATGTTACTTTAAACAATCATCTAATAAGCCCGCTAATTAGGCTCATAATTGTTTAACACAGAAATTTCATATTTCTCTCTTCCACATATTTCTTATCTCAGTATTGCTATTCCTTTCTTGTATGCGCATCCATCCCCCATTAGTCAAATTATATGTGTCATGGTTTAAAATTCCATTTGCCGCTCATAATCTGACTTGAACATGAGACGGGTGAATATTGTCCTACATTGCTTGACAACTAGTCTTATATGTTTTATTTATTCATGTGATCTCCCTCCACCGATCAATTTGAACTTTTTAAAATATTTGGTAATTGGTCCAACGAAATCTCATATAATGTGAGAGCAAGAAGACCAAATCTTTTTGGCCCCTATTTGCCTCTCCCATTACATATTTTTACAGCTTAGGCTAAAGTCCAACATATGCATAAGAGGAGTGTTAAAATATTAAAATACTAAACTATTAATAACTTAAGTTTTGGATTGGACATTTTAATACTTTCCGTTGTAATTACAATAAATAAAATCACGGGAAAAGTACCAAAAGAATCCTAAATGTTTCAATTAGATCAGTTTAGTCCTAAACCTCTTGTATTTGTGCCAATTTAGTTAATTCTGCTAATTTTGGCTGAAAATTGCTAATATGGACACTAGCCATCCTGTGTGGCATGATTGGTGTTGATGCTAATAAATTTTATAATTTTATGTTCTAATTTTTTTTAATTTTCTTTTTAATTATTTTTTTTTTCATTGTGGCTAGTGAGTTTCACAACCCTTGCCCAAGCTATTGTTAGTTGTGGGTGAGGGCCACCAAGTCCTCGCCAGATTTGATGAGGGCGGCCTCACCAACGTGCGGCAATGGCTTGAGCAGGGCTTTGTTAGAGCTGGAAAGGGTGCGATGGCCTAGGCGAGGCCACAACCCTAGGCGAGGCCACAACCCTTGCTAGTAGTCGGGTTGACAAGGCAACCCTCACTAGCACAATGAGAAAAAATAAAAATAAAAATAAAAATAAAAAAATTATATAAATATTAAAAATTTTAAAACTTGTCAATGTCAACGTTGGTCATATCATGTAGGATGGTCGATGCCATTGTAAATGATTACCGGCCAAAATTGATAGATGAATTGAATTGATACAAATGCAAAGATTTTGGGACTAAATTGATTTGATTGAAAGAATTAAACTGATACCAATACAATAAATTTATGACTTTTTTGGTACTTTTCCCATAAAATTATACATGCACACAAAACTTTGATTGAGATGGAAAATTGCACATCACATTTATCATAATCCCTCTCAGGCATGCTAGTGTACATACATAGAGATGTTACAATATTTAAATATTAAACGCGTCTTTATCTACCAACTTAAACTTTTAGAAAAGTTGACAATAATCTCATAAAATCTCACGTATTAACAGAACATGTGGTTTAGAATAATTGGAGAGAGTAATGAGGGGAGCACAAGAGAAATAATGAAGTTTCGAGGGGAATCAAATAGAATATTCCCTTTAATTAGCTGTATTAAAAGACCAATGCAGGTTTGGAAGTAATTTGAAAGGTTAGGTAATTTTACGAAAGGTCAAAAAGTGATGATAAAATTGAGACTCCTCGAACATCGACATACTTTTTCTTTTCTTTTATTGTTTGGCCAAAAAGAAAAGGAAAACGTGGGGTAAAATAAGGCGAGTGAATTGGAAAAAAAAAATAGGAAAAGGAAGGGAAAAAGTTAAACATTGTGGAGACAATTCTTGTGGTACGAGGATTGTGCGATTGGAAAAGGAAATGATGCGAAGGGTGCAAGTGTACAAAGCATGACAAAATGCGAATTTTGCCCCCACATCTATCACTAATACTAATAGTGCCTTCATGGTCGCATATATGCGAGAGGACACATCAATGTGGATGGATGGTCCCTCATTTGCCTTTTGTTCCCTCTTGAATTTGAATATAGTGCATATATATTTATATTGCTATATATATATATATATATTAAATAAATGATAGTGTTCCCTCTCCTTTTCCGGATGCCTCCCTCTCTTTTTTTTTTTTCTCCCTCTTTCCCTCAAGTCTCATTTCCAAGTGATCTTAAGCGATCCTTACGAAATTTATTAATTATGTGACTAAACGCTTAAATCTAAATGCACGTAATTATAGTCTATATCACAACATTTCCGATGTAGAACAATCTTGAGCACACGTTTGTTATCTTGTAAATGGAACACTACTCGAGGCACATTAACAAGGTTATTTATACGAATCTGTGGAGATTAATCGGGTAGTGAGATTAAGATATCTTTCATTATGTAATGGGAAAATAAAGATGATTTTAAGTGTTTTTTACGCTTGTGGACAAGTTTGATTCCTTTGTTTTATTTGTCACATGTGTATTGAATACTACATTGTTTTCTTTATCTTTCGGTTATGCTATTCCATTTCGATTATAACGGTGTTGAAAATTGAAAATGTTGCGCTACACTTTCTTGGATTGCAAAGGCCAATCTCACTCCTACTATTGTTATATAATACGAAAACTGTTAGATTTTGCAATTTAGTATCACACTTGAGAAGACGGAAAATCGTTAGAGAAATCAACAACAAACGATAAGGGGATAAGAGATTTTTGTGATTTGGTTCAAGTGTCAATAGCCTTTCCTATCATAAATTGCGTAATAGCTCAATCCCTCAAATACATCCTGGCCCTAGAGTACACTCGTAGATTTCGAATTGTGTTTACTCACAATCTCTCATAGCATCTCAGCAGAAAATATCGCAAATTGAAAGTAAACACTCAGATGGAAAGGCTATGTCCAAGAAGTACTCGGAATATAACCACAACGCTTTGGATAAATATGTTCCCTGATCAAGGGTCTTGCTTGCAATTGAAATCGAGCAGGATTAGATAAAAATTTCTTTAGACTGGCGATGCACACTATAATAAACCCAATAATTATTTCCTCCATCATGGAAGGGTTCTTAATACGTCTCGTTGTTTTCGACGAATTGTTGATGTGGTAGGGATGTGGCTAATTCTGTAAGTGCTAGGTGACCACCACATCAACATTTCATTGAGAAATTGGTCATTTTTTGAAGTTAGTGTATCAATGGCGAAAAAGAAGAAAGTGTAGTGTACTAGATAAAATATATATATACATATCTCTAGTAATCTAATAATTTTTTTAACGTAATTTTAATCATTAAAGTGAGGTTTACTCTCACATATGAAATTAGGCTTTTCTTATCCATATATGTTTGGGTTATTTTCCTTCTTAAAGTTAGTTGTTAAGTTGAAGATTTCAATTTACTAAGAACATGTGGATTTTTTTATTTTTTTTTGTTGACGAATGCACTATGTTCAATAAAACAAACAATTTCATTTTTAATATCTTGATTGCACGTAACATGGGAGAGACGGCTTATCAGAAATAAGAATATTTCTTTATTTAAACATTTAGACACTTGTTGAAGTTTCAGCGTACGAGGATTATCAAGACTTCTCAACCGTAAGGAGCATTTTTTGTATACCAATCTCACTACATAGAGATAATCACCAATTCTAGCCAAAAAAAGAAAAGAAAAAAAATCACCAGAAAAAAATGGTTTAGTCTTTCTAACCAGAATAGTATCTCAAGAATTATAAAAATATGTTATTACATTCTTTAAAGATTAACCCTATCGATGGAGTACAATTTCGACTTTGAAAAAAAAAAGTTGAAATCACTATAGAATGCCACGTCGATTGATCCAAATAGGTAAATCTCATTGATGCTTGTGTGAACAGGGAGTACTACATATATTTAGCCATAGCTTGGATAATTTCTTGACTTCAAGCATCGGAACGCAAATTCGCCGATTGAGCAATAAAATATAAGCGATACATCATTAGACCAACTGTATATAACCTAAAGTTGTCATTAAAATGTTGGATTAAAATAATGTAATTATAATGTAATTATATCCAAATTGCTTGTTTGAAAAATGGGTAACCCCACCTAATGATGTTAAAGCCTTAACCAACCATTTTCCCCAAAAAGGGTATATCTAGATACAGTCTATGATGCCAAAAAACCAAGACTCTTTTATACTTTATTTACTTAAAATCCAAGGCTCTCCTGAATCTTTTGACCCACCAAACCTTTGGGTTGCATTTAAGAATAAGTTCCTTCGCCCATTGGTCCAACAAGATTAAACCCACTATGCTAAAACATATGTTGTTCAATCACAGGTTTATATTATTATTCTTAAGTATGAACAAAAAAAATAAAAAAAATAAAAGGCTGTCCAATTCAAAGGTGCCATTCATGTCATGCAACAGTCATCCAGAAGTGTGGGTTCATTTTTGAGAAAGAAACAAGGTGTAGTTTCTGAAGACACAAGGAAACAACATAGGAAAATGCTGGCCCGTGGGGCCAGATCAAGATTTATCAGTCATTTTCCGCATTGGTCAGGAAAGGTTTACTCTAATAATACCAAGATCATTTCAAACACATTAAACATTATTATATCTCATCTCCTGCGGTCACCTTCTACTGTGGCATGAGTGATGAGTACAAACAATTTGATACTGACGTTAACTTTATATTATATTGATTAAGATATTGGTGCTGAGGACATTCTTGGAACACCCTCCTCTCTCTCCTTGTCAGCACACACGGTAAAGAATACTTCAACATTTTTGTCTCACATTTTTGTAGTGATGAGCAAGGGAACAAGATAAAATAAATCAGCATGACTTGGATTAGAAGCAATGCTTACCTAGAATAATATTTTAAAGACCGGCAAAGTACAGAGCTGTTCCTGGAAGGAAAACACACCTTGAAAATGAGCGAATCACCATTGAATCTTTGAGGAAATTACGGAGATACCGTCTTCCTACCTCTTGGCCGATGAAAAATATGATGGGTATATAATCAAACGACTATATCTGTATCATCTCCATCAAAGCCTCACATGGGTAAAATCCAAACAATTCAATTTGCTCTAAGATGAAAGTGAAGGGCGTTTTTCCTAATGCTTCTGCTAAAACTAATGCTGAAAAGAACACACGAATTGGAGGGGCGGTTATTGTGTGTTGTTCTTGGGACTTGGGAAGCATAGACGAGGATGTCCTTCTCAAATGGGGTCACTTTCTGGGTTCAGATCGATTACATTAACCGAGAGGACCAAAAACATTCTCATGGTATGTCTCCACCCCTTTTCCAAACATAATTACACCTCCCCCACACCCCCCCCCCCTCTTTTCTTTTTTATTGCCTGCTTTTCCTTTCCCAATTTCTACCTTTCCCACTGTCCAAACATACGCACACCCGAAATTAAAAAGAAAATAGAAATAAATTGAGAGAGAGAAAGAGAAGAGAGAGAGAGAGAGAGAGAGAGAGAGAGAAGCAATTGGAATTTAAAGAAGAGTGAGTGTGGTAGTGATTCTTTAGTTATTGGGGACAACTTTCCAGCCATGGCCCGCTCTTCGTAGATAACGACCTAAAATAATTGAAAGAGGCTGCACTTCCGAAAGAGAAAGAAAAGGGCTTTTTTCCTATATGGTGCTTTGTGGAAATTTTGAATTAATCATATCAATTCATCTGAACAAGTAATATGAGTTTTTTTTCATAAATTTATTTTGAAATCTGGATGAGTTTTTTTTTTTTTTTTTTTTTTTTCTTTTTTGTAATTCAAATGCGCATGTATTATTCATTAGTAAAGATCATTAGAAACGAACTTTTCAGCGGGTCGTGTCAATAATATGAAAGATAGAAAAATCTTGGCAAGAGAACAAGAGGGTGACAACCTAATGCCGTGTTGCGCATACAAAAGGTGGTCCTCCAATTCGAAGGGGGGAGGGGGTCCGCGTGGCAGCAGCCGGCAAGGGATGGCCTCGGCCACGTGGGAAATGTGGTCCAAAAGGCTCGACCCAGGTTTGAGCCGCGCCACGTGTCCAGAAAGGAGGGAGTGACAGGCTGGTGGGCAAAGAGTATGGCATTGGGAGGGGATCATCATCTTCCTCTTTCCTCCCCTTCTTTTTTGCCCCCCTCCTTTTTATTCTTTTCAAAACCCGTTCTTGTTTGTTGATGTGTGGATGAATGCGGTCAAAGGGTGTCGCAAGTTGACTATATTCCTTGCGAGGCGAGATCACTGAGACCTCGAGATTCATCTCGACATCTGTATTTCTTATAAGCGATTCCTATATTTCTATTACTTACCAATACCAGAATTCAAGACTCATTATGTCGTGTGCTTGGGGCAAATTAGGTACGTAAAAAGATAATTAGGAGAATTATGCAAAATGCTCTTTTGGAGTTTTGGGACTTTCCATGATTGCATGGGTCTCTTTTGGTTTTTGTTCAACTGAGCCATGAACAGTCAAATCAGGAGAGCCTCCCTTTTCACTGGCATCATTGGAAATCATATGGGACACACAAACACCACAACGCATGCTGAGATACCGATTTCCTGCTCAAGATCGATGGCCCTTCCTCGTTCCAGAACTTTAGGTTACGAGGGAGAAGGCCAATGCTGTATCAATTTTATACTTCAGCGAGCAAGAGTTGAAGAGTCAATTTTCTTTTGTCACTAATTAATTAGTTCCAAGCTTAATCCCATAGGCTTAACACGGATGGGCTGGGCCCATATACTCGTTTGATTTTACTCATTTGTGCTTTTTTAACTACTGTTAAATTCGAAGATCGAAAAGCGAAACTTCTCATTAGTCAAGTCACTTTGAGTCGGAAAAGAGGAGTGGCCAAGTCAGTCAGTGTTATGAGCAATTATCTAAGTTGATTGTGAAATCATCGAGAAGGGAGAACTCGGAGTTCATTTCATAATCCGCACTGAAGTTCCTCAGTTGGTAATAAATAATTTTCATAGTTTTACGAATGTTCTAATTTAGGGTTTGGTATCGAATCGGGATTCATTGATCGCCTCGCTTAGCTACTGGAGTTTGAGCATTTGAACAATCTCTTTTTACGGTCATACAATATTGTCTGTGGGATTTGACGCAAAAGTATTTATTTCTCGCCATTTGACCTACCATTTTGTGAAGCTTTCTTAGATGTCACTCGCCCCCCTAATTTAACTTTATGCAAGAGAAAAATTAATAATTGAATTGGAACGACTCACGCTCAAAGCCCAAAGTGCTACCTTTTACCAACTAGCCCAAGATCCGTTTGAAGTGACAATCTTTAGCCTCTTAGCAATGTCCAAGGTCCAATTCAAATTCCCATGTATCTTTTGTTTCTACTTGTTGTAGACTGGGCCGCGCGCGAGCAGAGGAAACAAACATTACCACCCAATTGACTTTCTTCTCCACCCCAACTGCTGGATCCTCATCAGTTATGATATAATTAAAATTTCTTCCTTTTGACCAAAAAAAAAAAAATTTGCTAGCCCACTAACGATCCACAGACATTTGAAAGCCTATTTGGTTGGCCGGTCCACTCTAAACCAAGTTTAAAAAGGGTAATTGGACAAATGGTCGTCATCCCCGAATTTATAATTTATACAATATGGTTTCTAGAGTTTAGCTTAATATATAATGTCGTTCATAAATTTTTAATTTGTTTAACGTGGTCTTTGTGCTATTGATAATTGTTCAATGTAGTCCCTAAAATATAAGAAAATATTTAAAAGTTCAAAGATTACATTTAACATTGGACTAAAGTTTAGAAACTCTATTAAAATTCAAAGATAATATTACACATTAGACTAAAAGTCATGAATCATTTATGCCATTTTCTCATTTCAAAATTTGTGTTGAATGCATAAACTTTGAGCAGCACTCTTGCCAGATTTAACGAAACCTAATCTGGCATAGTAATGTTGGGGATGAATGCTTGAGACCTGTGAAGATTCATAAGTGACTTGGATAGTAGATTTATGTATTGGAACTATCGCCTAATTTAATATATCTATGTATAAGTGACTTTTTTTGACAATAAAATGCTTTTGAATATTCTGAAAATTAGAATAAACCATTTTAAAAATAAATGCTAACAAGAATGTAATTTCGTAATTTCGTAACATATGCTTGAAAATTTCTAGTCATTTTGAAAGTTCAACAAAAACACGAATATTTCTCCATAAATTCAACATATGTGTGGGACACCAAAATTTTTGAAAATCACGTACAAACCTATACTTTATGTAAAGGTTCAAGTGTACTACTAGTAGAGTTATCTACACAAGAAGAAGTGAAATCTTTTAGAAAATTGATTTAATGTCGAGAGGAACCTTAATATGATTAATTAGTATAATATTTTTGGATTAAATTTATCAGTTCTATTGTATAAAGCAAAGCGGACCTCCTCCTATAAAGGGGTCTCAATCGCTTTTTCCTCCCAAAATATATTTAATTACTTTATTTACAAGTACTGTGTACATGACAAACTGCGTAACTACATAATCCTATTTATCCTCTCTTGTTTCAATATCAAAATTTGTATATTTTCTAGGATACAATAAATTTTTTTACTGATATCTCAAATGGTAAATGCCCTTTCCTTCCCCCCCCCCACACACACACACAGATATATATATATATATATATAATTTCTTTGTGTTGTGAATTCTTATTACAAATTAACTTTAATTAATAAAATACTTCGTGATAATGTAATTTTGGTTAGTGATTTAAATATCAATCTTTTGCATAAACGCAACAGCTGTGCATATTCTTTAGTATTATATAAAGCAAAGGAGACTTCCTGCTTTAAAAGTGTCATGAACTTTTTTATTCTTTCTCAATATATCCTCATTTAGTTAATTCTATTAAATATCTTATATATTTCAATTTTAATTTTGAATTTGTTCGATCTTACATATAAGCTCGGAAGCTTGAAAAATTTCTCCCTTCCTACATGCGTACTCTTTCTTCATATCGTGCAAATATTTTCGTTTCGTTACTTATTATTTCAAATATATCATGATAAGACGATATAAAAAACTATTTTAAAGGTCAATTTTTTTTTTTACTACACGCAACTTGTGTGCACCTTTATAAATTAATAATTATTGGCACAGCTTTTTACTAAGCGCAGCTGCGTATCCATGTCTTTTTCTCTGTCTCATTAGGCCTTTCAGTTTGTTCTCATTCATATTTCGTGATAATGCTGATGATTCGCATCATTACAAACTTGTATCGATTTTGAGTTAAGTCGCGTCGTGTCAAATTCAACTTATCTACAAATTTTTTCTTTTGCGTCAAGCCATATGTTAGTATTGTTTCAAGAATTACCACCCCTACACTTAGGGGATGTTAGATTGTCCAACAAAAAGGGATGCGAAATATATGAACACCTCCTCTCGTTTGCAAGGAAGATTGGCGATGACACGTGGAATTGATGAATTGGAGGCTTCATATGATGTTGGATCGTCCGACTTAAAAGCAAAAGTCAATAGGTGGATGAGATTACGTGCATGAAACCTAGGGGGACAAAGAAAAAGAAAATTTCTATTGATACGATAGCATATGCAAACAATCATCTTGTTGCTGATCCCGTAATGTTTCAAGATTTTTGGTCTTAAAGAAAAAAGGGCACTCAAGATACACGGCCCACCAGCGACACTACAAATGACAGAAGTGAAAGATAATAAGCGATGGTTGTTGTCATAATGTAGTCAGCGTGGTTCGGTTGTTGAAAAGCCAACCCTGGTTCTTCAATGAAATGTCGACTTCTATTCGATTAAATATGACCAGGGGCCAAGGAAGAGAAGCCATGGCTGTCCAATATGAGAAATATTGTGGAATCATTTAACATTTCTTTGCTTCTGTACTTGTTCGACCAAGCCTGGCTTGCTTAGTCACTGGTTGCTGATTAGAACAACTGATTGGGTCAACAGGCAATCAACAATCGTCTGTCAAATGGGTTGGCTCAGGAAAATGCTGAAAGGTTCTACTTCCAGCTCCAGGATACCATTGGACCATGAGGAGGATCGCAACTGGGAGGAGCCTTGTGATATATCGGTACTTAATCAGCTGTAGCACATCTATTTGTCTTTCCTTTTAAGCAAGGAAGAACAAGCTGGTGTTTGGTTATTCTGATTTGCACCCGAAAGTTCATGTCGTGATGGATTAAATTTTTTCCGTGTGACACTTTGATAGAGTTTTGATTCGTCCTTGAAAATTGCTTGTATTATTTGGTGCTAGGATGAAGTATTGGAGGGTGAGAGAGAAGAAACACATTATGCAACTACCCTTTCTTCAGGTGATGAAAATGAAGCAGGTAAAGTGATAAACTGATACAGCACTTACAATGCCAAGTGAATTGGACTCCCCTACTTCGTTGAATACAAAACATTTGATAGATGATGTTGGATTTTTTGCGACTTTCCCCATTCCTTCCCTTTTTTCCCAGGATTTTGTAGAAAGTTAAATTTATATTACTTGGAATTTTGATCCTGCAAAGGTTCTTTAAGAAGAATCACTACGGAAAAGTAACAGAACTGATTAAAAGGATGTGAGCCGTCATATTACCATCTCCGATTGGCCAGTGGAGCAGAAAAGCCTTTGTGCTCTCTAAACTCTCAACAGAATGAGCATATATTGAGCAATTTTTCATTTCTTGAACATGAGTTATACAGGGGAGAGTTCACTGAAATGGCATCTTTTACATGAAGCAGTTTGTCTGATTTTAGACTATTAATGTTTTTCAGATGAAGACCAACAATCAGATGCTAGTCAATCTGAGACTGATGATGGACAATATTATGAAACCACCCACTTGGAGGAGGAAGATGAGAGACTTGCCGAGGCTCTCCAACAAAGTTTAGTTTTCAATTCGAATCCTCTGTGCGCACACGAGAACATATTTCCCCCCTTATCCATTCTCTTTTCATTCTACGGACAGGTACAATGCTGACTGCTGAGCCTTCGCCTCCCTTTTCTGAATATAGTGGCTAACATTTACATTCTCATTCTTACAGGTCAAGCAATGATACAAAAAACAAAACAAAGATTTGATTTTCATTTTCCTTAGCAAGTAATGATAGAATAATGCAATCTTTGGTGAGGGAAATTGGATGTAGAACCGGCTAAATCCTAGTTGCGAGAATCTCTCATAGCTATAATTTCCTCCACTTTGTCATGCTCGAATTATTAGCTTGTATGGCTTAAGGGGCTAGTTGCTAGTTCAGTTGATGCAGAGCATCCACTCCAAATGCTAACCAAAGTTGGCTAGGCTATTTGTCATGTAAATTTGAGTTCGAATTCTCATTTGCAGTTAGTCTTTTGATTTTTCTGGTTTTGTTAACCAAGGCTTGTGTTGATGTTGATTACTTTCTGGCTGGACTTCTGGTATTTGGACTAATCCTTGTCAGATCACGCAATAAGGAGCTTCATCGACCGACATGTTATGTTTGCAAGAACCTGGTAAATAATTAGGCTTTTCATATTCTTTTTCGAGAAGTTTACTCTGGCTGGGATGGATCAAGTGCTCTTTTATTCGATTTCTCTGCTGTGATTGATTAAATTTATAACATTGACTATACATAATGATTGTACTTTATCACTTGATCTTACAGATCCTGGTAGATTCTTCCGGACAGTTTCAATATAGGTCCAATCGTTTCGGGCAACAGAAGTATTGTCCCGCACATGCACGTGACGGAACTCATCGTTGTTGCGGTTGTAGGAGATTGGAGGTTGGTTCTACTATCCAAACGTGCTTATATATATATATATATTTTGCCATAGTAACGTAATTAATTGGAAAACATGTGAATGATAAAACAATGACAAACACTAGCATCAGAACGAGTTTTTTGTAATTTCTATTGCTAAGCTTTCAAATTCGCAGACGAGGGACACGACATATTCTTCTCTCACTGATGATCGGAAGCTGTGTCTGGATTGCCTCGACTCCTCAATTATGAATGCGGATCAATGTCAACCCTTGTACTGCGAAGTGTGTGAGTTTTATGAGAACTTAAGCATGAAGGTGCATCAGACAATTCCGTTATACTTGGTCGAGAGACAAGTCCTCAATGAAATTAAAAAAAGCGAAAACAACGTAAGCAAGAGGGCAACAAACAGGTGTTATTCTATGTTAATGCTGATCGAGAAGTCACTATGTTCCTTTAACTTTGACAGGGACATCATCTGTTTGGAGAGATAAGAGGAGTCACCATGACAAAGGGATGCAGCATTGATGCCGTATGACATCCAGTCCTAAGAATTTTCTTTGCAAATATAATCATCTGAATAAGTCATTTCTCTTCCTGTTCTTTATCTCTTCAGATTGTAGAGCAATCGAGGATCAGGGATGGCAACAAGACTAAAATAAAAACTAAGCGATATAAACTGGTCGCTTACTCTGAGGTCATAGCGATCATCATTTTGTATTGTTTCCCAAGGTAGCACGCGACTAATTACTTATCAAATTTATCTTATTCTTTGCTCAGAAAATGCCCATCTTTTATATGAACTATGACATGCAGAATTTAACCATTTTCAGGTTGCTAACTGGAAGGATCCTCGCTCATGAAATGATGCATGCGTGGCTCCGATTCGAAGGTTCTCTCTCTCTCTCTCTCGCTCTCGCGTGCACGCTTGCGGTGGATGATTGCTTAAGTGACTGCATAACTCAAATTAAAAGCGGAAGAAAACTTGGCATTGGATGATAGGTTATCCATTTATAAGCCCAGAGGTGGAAGAAGGCCTTTGTGAAGTCATGGCTCATATGTGGTTGGAGTCTCAAATTTCATTCATGTCTACAAGTCATAACAATCACTTCGAGAAAAGGCTTGCTGAATATCTCAAGTACGATACTGAGTCACGAACATCACATCCTTATGGAACTGGATTTCGACAGGCAAAGTGGGTGATTGGCATGTATGGCCTCAAAGGAACAATCAATTACATCCGTATGACGGATACATTACCTAGATGAGTTGTTGTATGAACACGATAAGGCACTGGTTCTTTGAATTCAGGAGTATGTTCGACACATGAAGATCATGAAGTCAGTGTACACCAAGTTCATACGTATCATTTGCTTAAGTGCATACGCTTTAAGCATTGTCTCAAGTGAGTGTTAGGTAGTATGACAATTCTACTATTCCATAGGAAAAATACGAGAACATTGTACCGTGTTTGTAAAATGTGACAAACTTGGAGAAAATGACATAAGAAGTGCCATAATTTTTATGCGACACTCACTGTAACATCCTCGATTCTAACCCCATAAGGATCGGCCATAAGGTCCAAAAAGGATCGGTCATGGGCCCTTGGCCATGGATCGATCGGTTCGATCGCCAAGGAATCATGGATCGGTCATGGTCTGACCAATCGACTGATCAACCGACCGACCAACTGGTCACAAATTGGTCAAGGTGTTGGCCCCGAATTTTCTATCGACCATACTGATGGGATAGAATCATCAGCTCATAAGATAACCTTTTGATCACAAGGATTTGTCATGGAATGATTTTAGATCGGCGGATAATCATGGGTTGATCCGACCGGTTGCAATTTTTGGCCGCGGGTGGTTCTGCCCGGTTATGCAATGATACACGGACGATCCAAATTGATCAAATGCGATCATCTTTAGAACAAAAATGCATCATTCCCTATTTAATTTTTAGTGATCGAAATGGAATCTTGAATTAGTGATATCCAATCATGGATTGGTAACACACTGACCATGAACCCTACTGGGAGATTGAGTGTCGACTGGAATGAGCCTAGGGATAGACCCAACTATTCCGTCACAAATTCTAAGGTCCATGGGTGTCTTGGCTTAGTGCTAGGCCATGAGTAGCCTTAGGATTTATCTCGAACCGATCAAAGGACAATCGACCCTATTGGCCGACCGACTGTCCAAAAGAATGGTTTGGGCGAATATGGGACGTAATGGCCGAACCTCGGATGTACGTGATTCAATTTTTCGAGGTGTACCTAATGATCTCTTCTCTAGCCTCGGAACTAACTTGGATGATAGAATTCTCTAGATTGCCTTATTAATGAAGAAAAATACAAAAGTAAAGAAATTTCTAAAAACTCCTCATTAAATGAAGGGGTGAGTTGTTCTTTGAATAGTCAAAAGTCATGATGGTGGCCAAAATATTTTTGGAGATTCTAGAAAAAGGCGGCACATATGTGGACCAATTAGAGAGAGCGATATACAAACCCTCATTAATGATCGAATGTTCTAGAATTGCCGAGTTGGCAACTATGGTACAATTATTATCAAACTCCATCAAATGTTCATTAAATGTGGCATATAGGTGGACTAATGGGAGAGCGAAAAGCGGCCATCATCAATGATGCCTAGAGGCTAAGAATGCCAACTAAGATCTTTTAGCTTGGCCAACTCATCTTCTGGGTGTAATTATAGGCAAAGTAGACTTGCTAACCAAGGATTTTAGGAGGGACACTTGGAAACAATGATATAGACCGTTTGACTTAGTAATGATGACACTAAGGGCTATAAATAGGAGGAGTCCTTTCTCATTTCCTCACCTTGCTCCCATTTCCTCCTCCCTCTTCCTCGGTAGTCGCCCTCCTCCTCACGCCCTCTCTCTCTCAACCCCAGGAAATCCTCTTACGAACAAGCCGAGGGAAGGTCGATTGATTCTTGGATGTTTGATGTATTCTATAACTTATTTATGTACTTGAATTTCTTGTATGATTAGAGTGAAGTCATGGTTCATAAATTTTGTTCATTACAAGTCGAGGTTCACCCATAGCCATAAGATGTGATTCGGTATTGAGGTGTACCGAGTTCATGTCTTGGATTGGTGCGGGGTTCCTTTATGCTTGTTATTCGAGCGGGGCTTTGGGCTTAGGCTCATTCGTAACGTTGTTGATGAAGAAATTCATGATTTCATGGCACGTGCATTATGTTTGAGCATAAAATGCATAGTTCATGACACTTGCATAAGAATTGAGAGCACCCTAGTGCTCGAGCAAAGATAAGAAAAGATAAAAATAGGGTTTGAGTCCCCGAATTCCTAGCAAGAATTGGGTTCGAGTCCCAAAGGCTAGCATAAGACGTGGGTTCGAGTCCCAAGCATATTAACTGGGTTTGAGTCCCAAAAGCCGGCAAAAAGCTAGAAGCCCGGTTACAAAGCCCGAATTGAATTGGGTTCGAGTCCCAAGACGGCTCTGGGAAGACTTGGGTTTGAGTCCTGATTATAAGAGAAAAGCTTAATAAGCATGGCATGCATGAGCAAGAAAGAAAGGTTAGAGTGCATAAGCTCAGGGCATGCATCATATGCACGAATGATTGCAAGAATTGTCATTCATTTGTGCTTGAAACTTGGTTGCATCTTGCAATTGATTTGCCTTTGTCATGGTTTGCATGAAATGATTGACTAGTGTTAGTGATGAATCGATGTTCTATTCGAAGGTCAGAGGCTATACTTACTAAGTATTCCAAGACTCACCCCTGTTTCTTTTATAGGTACTTAGAATCATGGCTATTGTGCATTTTGGTTGCCCTATAAAGATATATACCACTACGACGAACGTGGTAGATGTAGAAACTAATATTACTTATTGTAAAGTATCATCCATTGTATGGATAGAAAAGGGCCTAGGTGAGCTTGTCCCAATGCACTTCGAAGCCTGGTATCGGAGTCACAAGGACATATGGACCTCTCCGCGGGTTTGATAACCCGAACCCAAATCTCAGTGATATGGATGAACCGTCCAAGGCTTCGGACTAAGTTAAGTGTACCAACCCTATGTAATAGAAGAAGGGTTCCCAATTTTGGTTAGTACCCGCCATAGCGGAGATAGGGATACCCCAAGCCACTTTTGTATGTAAGATAGGCTTGTAATCATCACTGCTCATGTAATATATGAAGTATGTTAGTGGTGTTTGTATTAAACGTTCCCATGTTATTTGTGTCGGGGATTGTATGTTTACACTTTTCGCATGTACATAAATAAAGCTTGGGATGTCACAAAATAACCCACAACTCGACCTCCGAGTAAAGTGGATGGTGACACTCACATGGCTGTCTTCCTCATTTGAGTTCCAACCACCAAACACTCTTCTAGAAGCCTTTGAAGAGGTCCAATTGTTGGGTCCAAGGGGGGCACACGAATTTTGGATGGAATTGTTTCAATTCCCTTTCTTTCCTCTTCAAATCAATCGAGGTCACGATCAAATTGGTATTTTTCCTCGCCAAATGATCCTACTTGCATCCCAATTTTGCGATCAAATATAGCCCTCGGAATTTCCCGGTTGAAAATGGCCATATCTCAACTTTTTCCACCAAAAACTCGGTTTGCAGAAAAAATCTTCGGAGACTGAGTCGACGTTCTTAAAATGACTCGTGACATGGTAGAATTTTCAATCTCTGAAATCAAATTCAAATTCGTTGTTAATTTCAATCCGGTGTGATTTTAGTGGAACCTAGACTACCTGGTAGTTTTTAGAAATTTTTAGTGCAAATGACCGGTGATCGATTTTCTTTGAGCCACAATGAACCTCTTCGACACATTGGCGACCCTCAGTGATCGTGAAAATCTTGAGGATTCAAATATGGACGCAAGGTACCAAAACAATAAAAAAATCAGTCTAGTGTCGGTCGACGAGAATTTTGTAATTTAGTGGAATCACCCACGTTTAACCACACATTTCAGTCGAACTGACCTATTTATGATTTCTAGTCGATCTTTACTATACCGTAATGACCTCTGCAGATGAGCACATTTGAGTAGCCGATTCCTGGTCAAATTCTCAAGTTTAATGCATTAAAATTCCTTAATGACTTCCCCAGATAATCTAGTTATCCCACGAGTGATCAGCTCTGAGAATAGCACTATAGGCGTGTCGATGAAAGCCCTGATTAATTTAATTGAAAGCATAATTGAAAGTTTCAGGATGTCACATATGCTATTCTATTTGAGATACTATCAAGAGTTCTAATTGTCTAATATTCCGCAAAAGATTTTTATATCATCACTCAACCTATTCAACCCCCTTTTAGGTTGTTTTGTTAGCCCCAATAGCTATAGGCTAAATAACTATTGGTAATTCCACAAAGCTATCAATAACTTACTAACATGCTACAAGCTAAATAAGTTGCTGGTCAAAATTTATCTACTAACTGGTTTTGAAGTTTACAAATGCTTTTAAAGAAGTAACAATTAGGAATAGTATTTTGTATTTTCATGCAACAAATGCTAGAAATCTACCACTAGTAAAGTGTGTTCAAGTGCAAGATAACCTAATGGAATGCCAGTTTTTCATCCAATTGGTGTTCTTGATGTGATCACCACCCCAATAAGGATGGTTTAATGGCTTCATAATCAATCCTCTTACTATAAGACGCTTATCAAATCATTACTTAGATCCGACTGTACCTAACTATTTTTGGTTTACCTCAATATTCCCAAGTTCAATTATAGGAAGAGGTCAGTCTCATCTTATAGAGCACTATAGTGAATTCAATACAACATCAATGAAGGGCAGGGTTACTTAGGTTTTTGAAGTTACATACTTCCCCCCGTTTAATAGCCTTGTCATAATGTAACATTGAATAGTTTATGGAAAAAATCTTTTATTAAATAGTTTTCTAGTATAAACATGGTTTGGGGTGGTTGATATATAGATATTAATATGATAGAAAATCTTTCTATCAAAATTGGCATTTTGGTGGAAGTTTCTTAATTAATAAACATCAAATGAAAGACGAGAAGCAATTTAATTGTTTAACCACCACACTTTTGAAATAATTTGTTATCATGAAAATAGATGACTCTCGATTATGAAAAGAGGTAACCTTAGTTCTATAAAAAAAAGTAATTGTTGACATGAAAAAGTGGTTATGGCTCATCATGAAAATGTGCCATGGTAGGTGTCGCGACCTTACCTCGAGTGTACCACTTAAGGTTTGGCTCATAGATTACTAAGCTTGAATTTAGTTTAAGTTTTCTCAAGCCCATACCAATTCATAGCTTTGGTTCAAGTTCTTCACTACAAATCAATTTTTATCTAGAAATTGCCCCCTAATCAGTTTTTGGTGAGTCGATTAAATACCCAAGCAAAGCATTGAGAGAATTAATTTACTTCTACCAATTAGAGATTCATTGAGTTTGGGGATTCGACCACTCTAGATTTTTTTAATGCTCTTTTAGTCCTATTTCATTCTTTTGAAAAAAATATTTATGCCAGTAGCTTGAATTGGTTTTAACCTAAATTAACATGGAGGGAGTGATCATGCAAATGCACAACTATTAAAATAACATTGAGCAAACAAATAAATTGCAAGAAATTAGATACCAAAGCAAGCAATTATTGTTATCTTTTGGGGTTTTCTTCTCTCTTGAATTCAAAACTAACTATATGACCAGCAATTTTAATTAACTACATGACCTAGTTCTAATGATGTGCAATTTCTAATTAAATAAGCCTAATGTGCAAACTATATGACGTGCACATGACGTAGCAATAAGACATGGCCTAAATTACTTGACATACATATGATATTTATGGTATTTTCATTAAAATTCGTAATTCCATAAATACCCTAGTTTTAACATGCAATCTATCCTAGAAAAAGAATTTATCCTAAGATGACTCTTTTTATTGTAAAAAGATAGAGATAAATTCAGATTTATCTCAAGAAAGCAATTGGAAAATTATTTTGTGATTGGAGGGGATGAATGAGGGCACATTGCCAAAAAGCAATAGATCAACCAATGATGCTCCTGAGTATGTTAGCCTTCAAAGATGTTACGTTGATGGTACCTCCAAGTCTTATGATCGCTTCGTCATGTCTGACTTGTGTGCCTCTTGTCGAGATCTTCACCCTTGTTACTAGTCTTTACTGAGCTCTTAGTGACCATTATACAAAGATTGGTCTGGCAATCATCAAAATTTCATAAGACTGTTTTCCCAATATGTATCTCTAATAAACTATATGATGCTAAAAAGCTAAGACTCTTGATATTATATTTACTTGAATCCAAGGCTCTCCGGAATCTTTTGACCCACCGATCCTCGGCTTATTTGTTTTTAAGAATCGGTTTCTTCCCCTATTGGTCCAAAAGTATTAAACCCTCTTTATTGAGACATATAATTAAATCACAAACTTATATCAGTGTTGAGTTGGAAAAGTAGAACGCTGCCCAACTGTTCGCTGATGTCTTTTTTCTAGTTAATAATGATTGGCGGAGTTTCCTAGTAAGCGCAATTGCACGTTCATGTCTTTTTCTCCCTCCCACTGGACCTGCCGTTGTCCTCTTACCTTCGGACACTAGCACTTTACAGATCATTTCATCTTTGTTAATACCCATTTGCGCTTTCGTGGTATGTTGCCTAATCGCGTCATTGTTAGGGGTCGTCTTTTTCCCCTTATATTCGAGTTTTTTGTGCTTCCACTGATGGTTCTCTCATGAAGATTCAACAGCTAAGTTGGTGACTGAAAGAGTATTATGTCTCCTGCTAAATCTATAAAAGAAATCTTAAGGGCGTTTATGGAGATATATACGTTAGGGAAATGTATTTCAAAAGTGTTTTTTTTTTTTTCCTTCAAAAGTTTCAAAGTTGTTAAGGAACATGTACAATTCTATATCCGAAACACTCTTCGGCAAAATGCAATCATCGAACATCTCTGATTGGACAAACGCCTTATTGCAATTTCCTTATTCACAACATGATTAATGGAGGGCAGGGTCACTCTGGTTTTTGAAGTTTACATCCATATTCGAGTTTCGTGGCCTAGTTATCATCTTACCTTGAATAGTTTGTAGCAAAAGAATCTGTCATCGAATAGTTTTATAACATAAACATGGATGGTCTGGGTGTGGTTGATACATAACCCATTACTTGTTAAAAAACCTTTCTTGCAGAGTTGACCTGATGGAAGTTTCAGAATCAAAATCAACCAAACCATCGACTTAGTCAGCTATTGTAACATAAACCGCATCAATATGGTTAAACACCACATTACAAAGAAGGTCTTGCCAGCGCTTCCAATTGTCTGTGAGTTGCTTGACTTACTAATAGGAAGCAGTCTTCCTATGTTTCTGAGTTTGTGTAATAAAATCGAATACTTATTGTGAAAACAAAAAACAAACAGAAAATAGGAGCATAATATTGGTAGGCGATAATACAAGTTGGATTACATTAAGAGGTTAGATGCAACTAACTATTGTTAGAATATGATGAACTCTCACGCGGAATATGTTTTTGTTTATTGTTCCAGTTCATTACAGAGTTGACTTGATGGCGTTAGATATATGACCAGCACATCATCACTCTATTAATCTGGATCAGAGTGTGGTCTTTTTGGTGATAGCGTTGCTTGAAAGTTGATCTATTACTACAACAGCGTAATACCCTTTTCTCCTTATGGGTTGGCTGAAAAGAATTCTCCAGGGATCTACTTCTAACTCCAGACAGAGTTCTAACGGAAGCTGTGAGGTTGATGATCATCGTTCGCGTTCTGATGAGACTGATGACACAGAGGTAACACAAGAAGTATAAGTTGGGGCTTATTTGTTATTCTTGTTTTCTTTTCTGGTTTATTCATGGGTGGTTATAGTGCCCAAGAAAAACAACTGTATAAGTTGGATGTTGGGGATTGATAGCTGCAATAGAAGTGTTAAATAGTTGCAGAACCTCAATTGTGCAGGATGAATCAATAGAGGGCGAGGTAACAGACTATCAAATTGCCCACATTCGTTCATTCGTAGAAGATGATCAAGGTAAATTGGACCATGGTTCATGAAACTTTTCTCCGACATCAACTTAAGGACAAATTAGATGTACACTGGACGACGGTTATGTTACTAGATGCATATTTCTTTTTTCTGGTCTGACCAAATTAGAACCAGAATTTGTTGCAGTCACATCATAGACCTTTCTACTTGACAATGTACTTTTACCATGTATCTCTAGTGATGCTGATTCAAATGAATGGTGAATGTCATTCAGTGGACGATCTCTATGGAGCAGCATCGACTGAGGACAGGGTACAATATGAAGATGAACGACCTACGCGGTCTTTCCAACAAAGTTGGGCTTTAGAACCTCCCCAGTGTGACCCTGAAAACATATTCCAACCTTTTCTGCGCTCATTTTATCCCAATAACGGGTACTTCCATGGTCAATTTTATTTTTTTCACCACTTCTTTACCAATTTATTGGTGTTTCCACTCATAGTTCTCTCATGAAGGGACAACAGTTGATTTGGTGACTCCAGATTTTTTTGTCTACTCCTAAATTTAAGAAAGAAATCTTATGGGTGTTTATGGAGATATGTACGTGGAAAATGTTTTTCAAAAGTTTTTTTATTTTCTTTAAAAGTTTCAAAGTTGTTAAGGAACAAGCACAATTCTGATTCATAAAACACTCCTCCCCTGGCATGTATACAACGTGAAACAAAAGCAGTAAATGATACTCTTAGGACAATTTGAATAGAAAATAAGAGGTTAGATACGACTAATGACTATCAGAAGATGCTGAAGATCCTTCATTGCAGCAGCTTTTTTTTTTTTTTTGGGCCGAGGTCATTATAAAGATGACTTTATGGAGTTAGACATATGACTAGCACATCAGCAAATCTAATAATCATGAGAGAATTAAAGGGCCCTTGTAACCACCAAACTTTTTATGGAGGTGCTGCTCTGTTGATTTGGATCAGAGAACTGCTGTTTTGGCGATAGTGATACTTGAAAAGTGATTTACCACAATACCGGGACACTCTCCTATGGGTTGGCTTAAAAATGTGCTCAATGTATCTTCTTCTAGATCCGGAAAGCAATACCATGGAAGCTATGGAGACGATGATTACCATTATTCTGATGAAGGGAACGACTCTGCGGTATATGCATCTTCTGACTAGCAGTGCTGTTGTCATTCTTGTATCCCCTTTCTTCTTGCCAATTTGTGGCTTGTACTAGCGCACAACAATTGTAAGTGGCTGTCTGGAAAGAAAGCTGCTATGAAATTAAGTCTCTCTAATATGAAATATATCCTACTCCTATCCTGACATTTGTTTTCTTAAAAATATCTTTGGATAGTACTTAAGTTGTTGGAGAAAATCTGTGCAGGATGAGTTGACAGACTGGCGAAGAAACATACCACAGAGTTCCCCATTCCTCCTTAGTCTCAGGAGAAGGTCAAGGTGAATTCGACGGCAGTTCATAGAAATTTCTTCTAACATTATATTTCGGATATGCATGTCTGATCTAGTAGTGAAGAACCCAAGACTTTGCGGACGCAATGAACATTTTGCTGAGGAGTAGCAATTGTTCATCCCTAGACAAAAGCCTTCTTTACCTTGTAATTATAGGGTTCCCAATTCAGATGAGTTGATGAATGAATGCTCGATGTAGGAGAATATCTCTATGGAGCAGGATGGGCGACCTACGGCCCTGTGCATTTTGAAGGATCACCAATGCAGCACGGAGATGAACAACTTTCAGAGGCTGTCAACCAAAGTTCGATCATCAGATCATCCTCTCTGTTTGATACCGTGAATATCTTCCAATCTTTGCCATTTGCATTTTATACAGACAACAGGTACTAAAACACCTGGTCACTTTTGCCTTTCTGAAATTCCTCAACGATTTTGCTTATCTTTACATAACTCGATGAAAAACATTGGATGTGGGATGAAAGGAAAAGCAAGTCCTTTTTACGAATACGGTTCGTTAGCTTATATTTATATACTGCAGGCACACCATTCAGCAACCAGAATGCATTCATCCTTATGCTTTCGATGATCCGGTTATTGCTAATCATGAGGTTTGGCCATACACCAATTCTATTTGATTAGCGTGTTCAATTGTAGTCACCACCTTTTGTTGTATCAGAGCGAGGATCATTCCAATCTGAATATTTACTACAAGGAGCATCATCATCATCCTACATGCTACGTTTGTGGGGAACCTGTGAGTGCGTTTTATTCCTTCATTTACATTATTTTCACAATTTTTCCTCAAGCACTATGATTGATTAAATTCATATGCGCACGAGCACAATCTTCTTTTTTGTTTGTTTGTTTGTTTGTTTTTTTTTTCTTGGTTACAGATTGAAGTAGATGCATCTGGTAATCTTCAATTTCGGGAACATCCATTCTGGCCAGCAAAGTATTGTCGACGGCATAACAGAGATGGAACTCCTCTTTGCTTTTGCTGTGGAAGATTAAAGGTTGGTTTTCACTCAAACTCATATCTAACGGTCGAGATAATTTGGCCTTCGCATACATGAGAAGCATTCAATCGGAAAAATGTTTTGATAGATACCAAGCAAACCATTAACAAATAGGGAGAAAGACACAAATGGTTCCTGATGGCTTAATGTACAATGTGGTTCATCAACTTTTAATTTGTTTAATATGATCCCTCAACTTTAGTCTTATGTTTAATGTGATTTCTAAACTTTTAATTTATTCAATTTGGTTCCTAGATTTTTTGTACATGTTCAATGTAGTCCCTAAATTTTAGACTAATGTGTGATGTGATTCATAAATATTTAATTTATTCAATGCAGTCCCTAAGCTTGAATTGATGGAAGGATTATATTGAATTCTATTAATATATTCAATGTAGTCCCTGAACTATATAAATATGTTCAATGTAATCCTTCCACTAATTCTAGATCAGGGACCATATTGAACAAATTAAAAGTTAAGGGATCATAATGCACATTGGGTCAAAGTTTATAAATTATTTGTGTCATTTTCCCTAAACAAATACAAGACATATTATAGTACACCTCTATCTTGCTCATATTACAAATAATTCCCCCTTGCTGTCTCTTTGTTGTTTGTTCGATATTTTTGGTGCATCTAGCACTAATGAGTTGCCAACTAATCTATATCGAGTGTGGCAGTCCCTCTATCTCAACCACGCTAACTAATTACAGAGTCACACATAAGTCGTGAATCTTGGGGGTGACCCCAAGTAATTAGGCGATAAGGGAGGACGAACTTAGGACCTCTCACTTCATAAAACGAAAATGCCTTAAGGCCTAACCGCCCAACCAAATCAAGAGGGTTGTCCCCTTACTTTTGGTTGACTTTAGTGTACATAAAAATCTATGTAGTGACATAATGTGGAAGCTAATCAATTGTGCAAATATCAAACTCGAGAGGGCAAAATCACTAGAGAAAGTCAACTAAAAAAAAATAAAACACCAAATCTTTACAAGGTTCAATTTAAAGAATTTCCTACATTCACGAGGAAAGCAATCGATAGAAAATCCACTATTAATCCAAAAAAAAAAAAAAAAAACTACGAAACTGCAATCACTCAACTCCTTAAATTATTCAACCAAACAAAACTCCTTGAATTTTTCCTAGTCCCAGATAACACCCAAGTTAACCAAACAACTCACTAAATCTCACAAAAAACTAACTCAAAAAACACAAGGGTTAACTTATTTTGATTGCTCTAAATTGTAACCTCTGAAAATATGTCAAAAATTAGATTTTAAACACGAGTTTACAAGGGTCAACACAATTGCTGGGCTCCTTCCACTTTCTAGGCCACTTCCCGAGCCCTTGGTCAGACTTGGTCGGTCTCCAAGCCCATGCCCAATAGGTACGTGCTTTTGGGCACTGCTAGCTGGGTGCCTGGGCCTTTGGCCACATCATACAGTCTTTGTTCACTCACGCCCAAACACTTCTAACTAGTCTCGGGTCTATATTGTTCTTTGTGCTATGTTCCGAACTCCAATTTAGCAAGAAATTCAGCCAAAAATTTAACAACTCTCCACCTTGACTTAATATTTATGGTCAAGTCATAATGCTTGTCATCTACGCTAGCTCTCCCAACATCCCCATAGGTGTTCAACCACCGCAAACATCCTTCAAGTCTCAATTGAGCCGATCTTGTATAGAGGAATGAAGTTGGTCAACATGTTTGCAGGATTTTATGCTGCAAAAAGCTTTTTCACAGTCACATCCTCTCATAACATTGTTATCTCTAATACAAAATTATGGATCGCCAATGATCTTGATTCTCCCATGGTATCTCTGGGCTTCCACTAAAAAGACAACAATCAATCCAATGACTCTCACCAACATCACTAATAAATCATTTCGTGATATCTCTAGCTTCCATTGTCACCATGTTTGCAGCCTCAATCATCGACAATATCACCATGTCCGGCAACAACACCATCCTACCTACAACACAACTCACTTACTTGAAAATTGACCATTCTTCAAGTTCCTGGATTGAGTCTCCAAACCCAGTTATTGTCATGCTATTTGAACTACATCATTTGAAACATTACTTATTATTTTTCATCCCAAACAAGTCCAAGAGGATCCATTTGACAGCGTCACAATGTATACCTAGATTAGCCTTACACATTCTCCTAACAATATATGAAGTACTAGCATTACCTACATAACCAATAGTACTAGCATTTGTGGAGCCCATGACAAATGCTCTACCTTTACCCAAGTGCCCAGTGATAATGTAAATGATTTATAATATGCAATAAATGGGGTATTTATTGACTTCACCAACTACATGTTTAATCGTTTAGAGAATTTCTTGATGTAACTCCTTCGAGCCACTCGCAACATCTTTTCCACTATCTTGTCTATCTACAACTCAATAAACCATCTTCACTAGTCCCCAATTATAAATCTCAACCTCAGTATACCATTTTTGCTTAAGCTCATTCACCTCCCCTGATCATCTCGAAGCTTCACTCTCAATTCTTGGCTTTAAACATTTGCTAGCTATTGTGGATTCAAGCAATACTATAAAAATTGTCACATCTCCCACATTATAATCATCTCGCTCTCCATTACACACCACATGTTTCTTAACATTGTCCAAATCTCTCTTTACAATTGATGCCTCAATCCTCTTTTGAAACAGAGAATATTCTTCGAAGGTAATATCTTTATTGATAATAAACCTAGGTAAATCCTTTTTGGTGCACCACAACTTTTATCCCTTCGCCTCATGTGCACAGCCTCGGAGTAAGCATGTCTTTGCCCTTGGGTCTAGTGCACCATCCCTCATACGAGCATAAGTAGGTAATCAAATACTCTTAGTCCAATGTAAACAAAAGTTTACCCAACCACATTTCCTCAAAAGTTTCCTCTCAATTATGAGTAATGGTGATTTGTTCACTAACTAATAGACAATTTTCATTACTTTAGCGTAGAATTCTCGACCTAATCTAGCATTGGAGAGTAGTAAGTGAGCCATCTTCTATATAGTTTTGTTAATCAGTTTTATGACTCCATTATGGTGTAGTATGTCAACAATAATGCCATGTTTCATTATGTCTTCCTTTGCACAAAACGGGCTATGTTCTTCATAATAGAATTCCGACCTTTTGTTAGTTATTAGGCACATGTTCTTCCATTTATCTGCTTTTCTATCATTGTTTTCCATGACTTGAACCGACCAAGCTCCTCAATCATGTATTTATGAACACAAATCCAAACTTTCCTCAAAATGTTATTAAAAAAAGAACAATATATACTTGCCACCACCCTTAGATGATAGAGATGCCAGACATCATGCCCTATCTCTTAGTAGTAAGGCCTCATTAATGTTCTTCAAATCCATTATGAACATGTTAAACAAATCTAAATGGCTTTAATAAATATGCCTTCAACCATCCGAGATTAACATGTCATTCTGAGTAGAAACAAGCAATTGTTCAACCTTTCTTCACATTAAAGACCTCAAACTTGCACACAACACTATGACATCTCATTGGTCGCTTCAATCAAAATATCTTTTGATAAATTCGCTAGGATTATGCTAATCGCCTTCTCCTTAAGCTCAACCTTATCAACCTCACTTGTCTTTTCAAATATTCTTGTCATCTGATGCCTTTGTCAAAGCTTGAGTTTTTACCAAGCACATTTCTTAATACTACTCAACCAAAGTTATTCCTTTCATTGAACTTCTCAATTTCAATCCTCACTCCGGGCTTGATTGCAAAACACATTATACTCAAACAGGTATCAGATAAGCAAAAGGCCTAAATCAACTTTAAAAAACCAAATACAAGCTTTGATACTAATTGTCATGAAATAACATGAAAGCTTACGGATCATGCAATTCAATATCCAACACTAGAGGATAAAATTAAGAAAAGAAAATCAACAAAGAACAATAGGACATTGGAGACTTATGACATTCAATCCAGTTTGGTAACTACATCCATGGGGAGTGAGGCACAAAGAATCTACTATGAATCAAAGAATCTTAAAGTTACAATCATTCAAACAATCGAGTGTTTTCTAGTCTAACTTACACCCAAGCAAAGCCACAAGTGTCAATTCAATATATCTCACTAAGAACTTACTTTAAAAAATTAATTTATGAGGATTTGTGCAGGGGTCTACCCGACTAATTGAAAGCCGATGCCAAAAGGTGGTATCCAAGCCACTTCCCAACCTCTCGACCATGTGTGGCCAAGCGCCCAGGTGTCTAGTTTCATGCACCACAAACATCTCTAATTCTATCATGATCTCTGGGCTCTTTTCAAAATTCTGATTCATCAAAATTTGAGCCACAAATCAACGGATAACTATGACTTGATTGTGGGTTAACACTAATCTAGTACATTAAATCTTGCGATTTGACTCTTCCATCAACCTTTATACTGCTCAAACATATAGTTAAGTATGTTCGTATCGATATCATGCCAAAGGCACAGGCTCATAAGTAGTATGACAAGAAAGCTTGCTAACCCTAAACTATTGCAATTTGACATAAACTCATAGGTGGACTTATGATTTTAAGCACATTGATTGATATCCAATTAAGACACATCAATTAGCTTCACATTAAAATTTTTTTCCCCCTATAACAATATGGAGCTTGCTCATAATACATTAATTGGGAAAATATTTGCAGCCTAGAGGAACAACTTATTCAACCCTTAATGATGGTCGACGGTTATGCCCAGAATGTCTCGACTCCGCAATAATGGACTCTGACAATTGTAAACCTCTTGAGCGCAAGATCCGAAAATTTTATGAACGTTTGGACATGAAAGTGCACCAGCCAACAATCCCACTCTACGTGGTGGACAAGCAAGGTATAAAAGAACGTAGGGTCAGAAAGAAGGTAAGATTCAAGATAAATTGTCCTAATTCGCTATATTATTTGTATAGGCTCATCTTCTTAGTTTGTTGTTTTGTGTATTTTCTATATGCACGTGACGACCTTAGTTATTTGGGTGATTTCAGAGTATGTGACACCATCGAGTATGTTAAAATGTCTCGAGTTTGAGCTTGTGAAAAAACAACTCAATCCAAGATGAAATGTTATGTGTGGACTTCCAAATGTATGCCATGGAAATTCAGATTTTCTTTTGTTGGTGTTAGAGTCCATGTTGGACAACGATTTCCTATTTTTTCTTGTTATCAAATTGGTGTACAAGGGTTGTTGGCCAAGCAAAAATAGAATTGGAAAGTTGACTTGACTTTATCAAATCTCGTTAGGTCTTTGCATTATATACATGTATACTACAAGTGCAGTGATTGTTCAAAGTAGGCTCTCGTCTAATTGTTGGAGTTCTTGTAATAATACTTGGAAAACCTTTTCAGAATGAAATACTAATTAATTAGAGTTTGATAACTAGAATCTTGTGCTAAATTTTTTGTAATTCTTTTGTGAGGTTAAAGATTATGTCATGAGAAATTGTGAAACTAAATACTATGTGAGTCATTAGGTGTAATTAGGGGTGGGACACACTGAAAGTATTTGAATTATTTGATTATGGTTGTAATCTCTATTCTTTTGCTTGATTTATGATGGAATCAATTGCTACTCTTCTCATGAACAGAGGTCACACTGAGTGATCTAAGTAAATTTGGTGTTTGTTTTATTTTCTTTGTGTTGTTAATTCTATTATTCGATTGCTTATTTTCGCAACAAAGTATTTAACATTAGTTACATTATTCTTTTGTCATTAATAGGGGCACCATCGAGTATGTGACGACCTTGGATCCATCCTTGTGCTTTTAGAGTTGCGCGGAAAAACAAGATTCTATAAAAATCCTGTTATATATACTGTATGTGTCGATTATTCCATGGATTACATATAAAATACCTATCAATTTTTTCTCTAATAGTTCACATATGATATGTTGAACTTCATATCCCATTTGGTTTCGAAAATTTAAGCTCTTGGGAAACCATCTAGATGTGAAAAGTAATTACTTCCATAAACTTTGTGTAAGTGTCGATTTTCTAGTAAGTGACATTTTTTCTCTTGTCTTTTTCATGTTTAGACGGTGGAAGGAGAACAACATAAGCTAGTCAGTTACTCTAATGTGGAAGAGATAATGGTTTTAGATGGTTGTGCAAGGTAGCTTTCTTTTCCCTTTTATAGTCGAAATATTCTCCATCAAATAATCATTTTTAATTAAATAGATACTGACCAAAGATGAAATATCTTCAGGTTGTACACAGGGGAGACCCTTGCTCATGAGATGATGCATGCATGGCTCGCACTTGAAGGTTCTTGTTTTCCGTAGATTCATATTTATTTTCTTAATAACTCAATTAACAAAGACTATTAGACATGTTGCAAGTGCATCTTTACACTTTATATGCTTAGCATAATCCATTAAATTACTAGTCTTGAAAAAATATTCTCATTCATGAAAGAGTGGGAAGATGAGGCGATAAGTCATCATAATCATTTTTCCAATAGATCACAAGATTCTATTCAGTGCATATTTCTTTCATTTCTATATGTTGAAGTGCACATGTGAGGGTGTTACATAAAAGAAGTCCCACATTGAGGATGTAGTGTAAGGTGAAGTATTTATTGTATTATGTTTGACTTATGACTCATTAGCTTAACCTCATAGTAAATGTGTTTTTACTAGGTATATTGACGAGCTTAGAATCACTCCTACTCGGTATTCCCCCTTCCCAAAATGAAGATGTTGGATTTTTGCTTCATAATACTCATTTATTGAAATGCAAGTGTGAGAGCATTAGGTGAAAGTCCCATATTAGGAATTTAGTGTAAGGTGAAGTAGACCATATGATTTTGAGTGAAGCTAATTCTAACTATATATGTTGATGGTCTTAGATTTGAGTTTTTTCTGGGTGATCTCCTAGAAGAAAGTATGAGGAGTCTACTGTGTTGCCTGATATTTAAGCTGATATTTGATTGATAACCCACTTCCAATGTGTATAGCTGCTTCATTAAATATTTCAAAAGAAGAAATTTTAGGTGTGCCTCCCTAATTGAGATGACAAATTATATCCCCTAGCTTGCCATCCAACTTTTAGTTTGGCAAGGTGATTGAGGAAGTGTCTAAAGGACAAATATTGTCCACACCAACATTTGTCGAACTTGACTGAGCTAAGATAGAGACTCGAATTGAGATAATGTTGGTACAGTAGGATATTTGGATTAAGAAATAGTAAACATTACACATGAGACTTCTACGTATTAGGATATTTGTTGAGGTGCACATGTGAAGGTGTTAAGCAAAATAAGTTTTTCATTGGGGATGTGGTATAAGTTAGCAATTAATATATCATAGTTGATCTATAACTCATCAACTCAAGTGTTTGAGTAAAAATGAGTTTGACAAGATATATCGATAGCTATTTAGCATCATCTTATGGTTGCCGATGGTTAGGGATGAGCATGGTCTGAATGGGTAGTTCTCACCTTAGAACAGGGAAATGCCCACTAAAGACTGGTTTAGAAAAATTGCAACTAAGAATCGCCAGTTTATTCGATAGAGCCACCCATTGGGTGGATCGCCGGTTTGGTTTAGCTCTTGGGCGGGTCCATAGAATCAGCTAGGGGGGTAGAGAAAGGATAGGGAGGGGCAAAGAAGGAGGGGAAGAGCAGGCATGGGTCGTTAGGTAGGGTGGAGCAAAGGTATGAGAGGGCAAGATGAGGATAAGGATGAGTACAACGTCAATGAGGTGGAGCGGGAGAGAGGAGGATCAAGAGTGGGTTGAGAGAGTGAAGATGGTGGAGTGAAGATCTAAATCTGTCTAAAGAGAGAATGGACGCAAACATAGTTTGAGGTGACTCGATCCAACAAAGCTATGAAAGATAATGGACACAAATAGTGAAGTATAGTAAAAAATCAAGAACATAGAGCAGAGAATGGCAACATACATTTTCTTTGAAGGTTCTTGGAACCCAATGCAGCAAGAGTGGACACACGGGGAGAGGGGGAGAGAAAGGGGGGGGGAGAGTATGTGTGTGTGTGTGTTGTATTAATTGAAGAGAGAGTAAAGAGATGAAATTTAAAAAATATATATGTGTACTAGTTTGGCCCGGATGGGTAGGTGGACAGTTTCCACACTTGGAACTGAGAATTGGATTGGTATTGATTGATTCCCATTAATTAGAACTAGGACTCAGACCGGTCCCCACGAGAATCATTGAATTCGGGTCAGTTCGGTTCGGTTTCAAGCGTTCTGAGTGATTTTTGTTTCTTTTGCACGCCCCTACCGATGGTGGTGTGTGAAGCCTCTGAGACTGGCAATGGTGGACAAGCTAGAGGATGCTCATGAAGGGAGAGGGGACGTGGTACGCAAGAACTATCGGTATTTTAGTGTCTTTTTTGGGGGTAAGTTGGTGTTTTGTGATAATAATAAAAATAGTTCTTAAACTTTAGCCCAATATACAATATGGTTTATGGATTTTTAATTTGTTCAGTGTGGTCTCTGAACTTTAACCCTATGTGTAATATGGTCTTTCAACTTTTAATTTATTCAATGTAATTCTTGGACTTTTGTTATATGTTCAACTTAATCCCTAAATTATGTGAAATTATTCAACATCATCCTTCAATTAATTAAAGTTCAGAGATAATATTAAATATTTTCATTTAATTCAAAGACTAAGTTGAGTATGTACCAAAAGTTCAGGAATCACATTGAACAAATTAAAAGTTTAGGAATCGCGTTGCGCATTGAGTTACAATTAAGGGACCACATGAACAAATTAAAAGTTCATGGACCACATTTACATTAGTTTAAAGTTTATGGACTATTTGTGTTATCTTCCTAAGTGTTTTCATCTAGGTTGTAGGCGTGAGATGTTGATGGAAAAAGTTAAAGTAGTTTTGGCAATTATCCTTAGCAAAGGCCACATCATTGTATTTTGGCAAAAAGTCATAAACATAAAGGTTAAAGTGTCTCTTAATTTCCAATTAAAGTTAAAAGAAGAAGAAGAAGAAGAAGAAGAAGAAGAAGAAGAAGCACTACTAAGAAGGCGAGTGATCTCTTGACCACACATCTTTAAGTGTGGGATTTTGGCAATTAGAATATCAAATTTTCAAAATCAATTGCCAAAAATAGCCCTTGCGCCATAAAACACAAAAACTAGACTGGCTATAATGATGCTAATAAACAAAATTTAATCATTTAGCACAATATTAAACACCTATAGAAAAAGAAAGCCTACTTAAAAATTGTTAGATTAAAATTCCCAAGATTTGTGTCTCATTTTGTATTATTGCTAATAAGATGCATATGTGAGTTGTGTTAGAAAAAGGCACTATCGGAGAACAAATGTGGTGTAAAGCAGTTAATATTTTTTAGTTAGCCCATTACTCATTAGCTTAAGTTTTTTTAGTGAAAGTGATTCCAATTGGATATGTTTATAGGCTTGAACTTAGGCTCTTTCTTGGTGATCTCCCAAGATTAAGGTATCGAGTTTCTACTACGCTCGCAAATGATATCAAAGTTGATGGCTTATTATGGGTTGAACTGAATAAGGAATCCCATGGATCTTCGTGGTTGTTGAGTGCAATTTGCCATCATTGATTTGTGTAAGAGGAGACCATGGGCAAAAGGCATGTTTGCATTGGTTGGTGATGTTTTGAAATTCAAGTTGAGATAATGTTGGTGCAAAAGGATACTTGAATTAAGAGGAAGCAAATCTAATACTATGCTCATGCGTAAGAAGGAGATTGTTGAGATGAATGTGTGAGTTGTGTTAGAAAATATATCGAAGAATTGGTGTTGTGAAACAATTAATATATCATAGTTGGCCCATCATGTAATGGCTTAAATTTTTATAGTAAAGATGAGTTCAAGTAGATATGCTAACAAACTTGAACTTAAGTTCTCTCTCTTGACGATCTCCCTAACTAACTGCATCGGATTTCCAATGGGTTCTCTACAACAAATGTTGTGAAGATAACACTGAAGCTAACAAATCTTACAATTCAAGTCAAATATGAGAGAACAAAATTACTGGAGAACTTAACAATGAATAATATAAAACACTAAAGATTTACATGGATTGGTCTAAGTGTTGACAATTTTTCCACAAGGAAAGCTAGCCACTACAAAACCTATTTTGAATCTAGAGTATAGAGTTTATAATTGCTCAAGTGTTTCCTAACCCCAACAACATCCGAAGCAAACCCACCAATGTTATCTCACTATATCTCAAAGAGAACTCATGGAGAAAATATGATACTCTTTTTTTTTTTTTTTTTTTGTATCTAATATTAGCGTAAAGGTTTTTATTATATATGTGCATGTATATATCCAAAATAGGAAATCCCTTTCAGGGAATCTATTCAAACTAGGAAATCTAATTAAACTCAAGACATATTGTCGATGATCTCCATATTAGCTCGACCTTTGAGCCAAGGAATAATGCTCACTATCCATGTCGGCTCTCCCAACGCTCTGACAGTCACTCAACCATCTCAAGCATCTAGGGGAATGAACTCAGTTCACATGTTCATAGAATTATCCAATGCAAGAAGCTTCTTCAAGGTGACACCCTCTCCTGACATGCTAAATCTAACGCACTAATTTCGATCCCAAATGAACTCGATTATCTAGTGATATCTTTAGCTTCCACTGAACAACACATCAACCCAATGTTTCACACCAACATCACTAACTGATTCATTAAACTATTCCTCCTCTTAAACTCATTTCATTGTCACTATGTTTCTAGCTTTAGTCATTAATGAAACCATTGTATCTCTAACCGATGCCTTCCAACTCACAATGCAATTAACAGAAGAAAAGGCATAATTGTTAAAAAATTGATTATCTTTCAGGTTCCTTATGTGAAATGGGTTTGCAAATCTAGTTATTGCCACACTACCTGATTCGCATCCTCTAAAACATTCCCCAATGTTATTTGTCGCCAACAAAATCAGGAGGATCCACTTCACAACATTACCATTTACACTTATATTAACTGTATACATTTTGATGATTGCATTTGATAGTATTAGCATGTGAAGCATGGGACAAGTACTCCCTTTCCATCCAAGTACAAAGTGGCAGTATACAATTTATGATTTGTAGCAAATGGTTGCTTACACAATTTCTTGATTGCATATTGAAGCGCCTTGAGGTTAATTCCTTTGGGCCACTTGCAATATTCCAATAGTTATCACTCCCTACATTTGCATACTCAAATCTGTCTTTACTGCACCCAAATTATATACTTCAATACCTTTGTACAAATGTTGCTCTATCTCATCCACCTCTGCCGACTACCTCAAAGCTCCATAAGTAGTGACTTTAGAACAACTGTTAGCTACTATAGAATCTAGCAATTATGTAGATATAGTCACATCTACTGCACTTTGTCAACTGCTATAGACAACATCCTTGGACAGAACTTGAGAGCATCCCATAAGTCTGAGTGTACATAACCAACAATCTTTTAGTTTGAGTAAACGACCATACTAAACTTCACTCTCCACCGACTACTCTTGTTTTAGTGTTCACAAAAGTTCAGCTTCTCAATCTAGTGACCTTCTTATAAACCTCTTTGCCTCTAAACAATTATCTCTATCTCACTCATATGTCTGAGTCTCATATGCCCCAACTATGTAATGTGCTGAACTAAAATCTCAGACGATTTAGCATACAAGTTAGTCATTATTGTTCCCCTGTATCATAGTACAACTTGAGAAACCTTAAAAGTTCCACCTTTAGCAAAGTTTTGATATCCAAGCCTATCAAGAGTAGTTGAAAGATCAAGTTCTTTATAGACTTCAGTAATGTCTAACATTATTCGATGTTCTCACCACTCTATTGTGTGTCTTAATATGAAATGTTCTAATACCAAGTACTTCACAAGTAGCATTGTTTCCCATAAACACCTTGCCACCCTCTGTGTGTTGATCAGTAGTAAACCAATTCCTATGAAGAGTCATATGATAGGAACATCAAAGTCTAGCCCTCAATCATCACTTGATGTTCTCACCACTCTATTGTGTATCTTAATATGAACTATCCAATCCCAAAAACTTCACAAGTAGCATTGTTTCCCATAAGCACCTTACCACTCTCCGTGTGTTGATTGGTAGTAAATCGATTCCTATGAAAAGTCACATGATAGGAACATCCAAGTCCAGCCCCCAATCACCACTTGACAAATTTGTGGTGACTGCTAACATGTCATTGGCATCATTGGACTATCAGCTATTGTATTAACAACTTTTCCATCACCTATAGACTTCACCTTAACAACTTTACATTTGTACATCAGATAATCTCTCCGATAGTGCCCTCACTCATCGTAGTGATAACATCGACGGTTCAGAATATTGGCCTCGATTTAGAAAGGCTCTTCCATATCCTATTGTCAAACTCTCTACAATAGTTTCTACCCTAAGTAATCAAATGTCGCACCATATTGTGGGCTAAGTTATCTTCTAGTAACTTCTTTTGCCACTCTTAGAGAACATGATGAACGTCACCTCTTCCAAAGTAATCATAATGCACCCTTGCTATAGCAAATCAGTAAAGTGCTCAAAAGAATCCGATAGAGACGCCGGTGACATCATGCGTTGTTTCTCATCAAGCAAGGCTTATTTGATGTTCTTCAAGTCCATCATGAGTTCAAACTCATCTAAATGGGCTCTGATATATGTACCTTCAAACACCAAGACTCAAAACATCCAATTCAGCATATACAAGTAACTATTCAAACCATTTATTAGATGCAATGCCTAAGCTTTTGCCCAAAATGTTACATCATCCTTTTCAGCCACCTCAATTAAAACTTCATCCAATGAATTCAACAAAATTATGCCTTTTGCCTTCTCTGTTAACTCTAACTTGTTGACCTTTTTCATTGTTTTTGACAATTTATCATTGCCATTCAACGCCTTTACCAAAGGTTGTAAATAAGTACACATCTTAATGCTCCATAACCTAAAGTTGTTCTTTCCGTTGAATTTCTCTATCTTTGTTCCAGAAATAATTGGAACAAATATTTCATATGTGATCGGACAAGTAAAAATCACAAATTAACTCTGGAGACCTTAACCTTAGCTCTAATACCAATTGTTGTTGAAATAACATGAAATGTAATAATCTTGAAATTTAAGTCAAAGGCGAGAGAAAGATATTACCAAAGAAATCGATAAGGAATGAGAAAGAACATAAGAAATTTATGTGCTTCAGCCCAAATATCAATACCTACTTTACAGGAAGAGTCAACTGCCAAGAAATCCACCATGAATGAAACGAGTATAGAGTTTACAAACACTCCAGTTTTTCTCGACCACTAATTACACTCAAAGTAAATTTGCAAGTGTTATCTCACTATCTCTCATAGGAAACTCACTCAGAAAACCCACAAAGAGAATATCTAATACTCTTCTTTTTTGCTTTACTGAATCAACTAGTGGAGTAAATTTTTTATCTTATATATGCTATTCCTCTCTAAAATAGGAAACCCCTTTGGGAAACCTACTCAAAATGGAAATCTGCTCAAACTCAAGACATACTCTCAACAATTGCTAAAACATTTTAATGTATAAAATTTAGCATCATCAGGTTTGTGACTGCCATAACTCACTTTGTGTGTAAATATAATCACTTGTCACTAGGACAATATTACTTACTCTAGTCATGATCGTAGACATCTACACAATTTTAATACATGGGCGGCTAGTTTGAGGTTTTTATGAGACCAGTCTACCAAAGCAACAACACGAATGAGTACAATGGAATCAGAAAGATGACGTGGAATTATAGACATATATGACTCCCTGCATTATACAATTATACTTGAATAGACATTATCTCGTTGAATTTTCTCATATTTCACCTTATAAACTAAAATGTATGAAATATTTTGTCCGCTCTTTAGGATATTATTCTTCAGTTGCGATTGTGAAGTGTAGAATCCCTAGACATTTGAAGTTGTCACTTAGCTAGCATTAGATTCATATAATGTTTTAGTTCTTGAATTCAATGAAAATTTTCACTTCCCCTTTGGAAATTGTGCGTGACATTTTTCAAAATCTTATCACGAAGCACGAGACCTAAAATTAACATGAAAGGTTGGTTTTATGTTAACTTTTGTTTCTATTAGTGTTTACTAAATGGTTAGATTCCGTTTGTTATTATTCTTCTAATGGGTCTAGTTTTTGTGGCTTTATAGTATACGGGTCATTTTTGGTAATTGATTTTTGAAGCTTCATATTTTGGTTGTCAAAATCCCACACTTGGGATATGTGGTCAGGAGACACCGTCACTTTTTGGAGTGTGGCGAGATCGTCTTCATAGCATTTTTCTAAATAGAAAAAAAAAAACGATTCTTTTTGCAATGAAATCGTTTTACTTTTTCATTGCTTGCTTTTTGTTTCGCAACACTTGGTTTCTATATGATATGCGCAAACACTGCCTATTTGACAGGTTATCACAATTTAACTTTGGAGGAAGAAGAAGGACTCTGTCAAGTTATGGCTCACAAGTGGTTGGATTCTCAAATATCGGCCATGTCTAAGAGCAAAACTGCTCCATCTCCACAGTTAGACTTCGAGAGAAGACTTGCCAAGAATCTCCGACATGGAATTGAAGCGAGAACTGATAATCCTTACGGGACTGGATTTCGACTAGTAAAACGGGCGACGGACATGTACGGCCTTAAGGGCACACTCGACCACATACGTATGACTGGAAGCTTTCCTAGATAATTGCCGTATATATAATTCTTAATAATTTCACCTAAGCCAGTGCATAATGAAAAGTTGTGGTTGACACTGGACATTTATAGCTTCCCCACCGCACGAACAAGTTCCTGTAATTAGTGTGATGCGAACTTAATGTCGCTGTGTATTAGAATAAGAAAATTTTCCTGTAAATTGTCTTTCCAGTCTATGAACTTGAATGCAATATGTGTTTCCTTTCATATGTACGCACTGATGCTCTTATTGATACTTTTCTGATCATGGTTTACTGGTTCTTTCACTCGTAAATAACCAATTGATAAATACCCAAGCTTTGCGTCGAGCTGTGTTAAAAATTTAAGCTTTACATCAAGAGATCATATCTCATGCTCATGCATTCATATGGTCCGTATTGGGCTGTGATACTGTCGCAAGTTCAATTTGATTTTTGTAAAACAGACACATCTATTGAAACGAAAAAGTGTATGACTGATAATTTGCTTGTCTAAGTGAATACTCAGTAAGATACCAACATTATCATGATTTACCAATGTTGAAATAAATTAGTGAATTACCAATCAGTGGGGAGAAGTACCAAAAAAGTCTCAAACCTATTGCATTGGTACCAATTCAGTCCTAAACTTTTCAATTGGACCAATTTAGTCATAAACCTTTTAATATTGGTACCAATTCAGTCCATCCGGCCAATTTTGGCCGGCTGACGCTGACGTGGACGTCGGCCGGTGGCCGGACGCTAACGTGGCAATTTTTATTATTTTTTTATGATTTTTTCTAATTTTTTATTAATTTTTTCTTTTTCCTTTTCTTTTCTCTTCTTCCTCATTGGACTGTTCCGACCACTGGGCATGGACCGTGAAGCCCTCACCTGCTGCCGGCGAGGGTCGCGACCCTCACCCGGCCTCTCCCGGAGGCTTGCCACAGCAAAAGCGGCCTTGCCCGCGGCGGCGAGGTCATGGCGGCGGTTGCCAAGGTGGAGGCGAGGGCTGCGAAGCCCATGCCATTCGCTGGCTAGGGTCGCGGCCCTCGCTCAACCCCGCCCAGGGCCATGGGCGAGGCGGCTTAGCCCATATTTGGGCTAGGCCAACCTCACCCTGGCCTTGGCGCGAGCGAAGGTGGCCTCGCCCGCGGCTGACGAGGCAAACATGGCCCTCGCCGGGCCTTGCCGCGGCGCGGCGGCCATCGCCAAGCCGGCGTGCGGCCGGGCGAGGTTGGCCTCGCCCGGATCCGGGCTAAGCCGCCTTGCCTGCGGCCTTGGGCGAGGCCGAGCGAGGGCCGCGATCCTCGCCGACGGCTGGCGAGGGCTTAACGGCCCTCACCTCCTCCCTAGCGATGGTTGCCATGGCCTCGCCAGTCGTGGGCGAGGCCGCCATGAGCTGAAAGTGATTCTGAGACATTTTCATAAGTCATGAGTTGTGATAAATCCAATTTATGGTACAATGCCACGAAGGAAGAGATGAGTTCTATGGCATCAAAAGAAGTTTGAGATTTAGTTGAGTTGCCAGATGGTGTGAAGGTCATTGGTTATAAATGGGTCTTCAAAACTAAAAAGGATTCATTAGGCAATATTGAGATATACAAAGGCAGACTCTGTTGCCAAGGAATTCACTCAAAAGGAGGGTATCGATTACATGAAGTCATTTTCTCCTATATCTAAGAAAGATTCTCTTCATATTATTTTGGCATTGGTTGCTCATTTTGATATGGAGTTACATCAAATGGATGTGAAAATGACGTTCCTCAATGGTAACCTAAAAGAAGTGGTTTACATGAAACAACCAAAGGGATTCTTCTCTAGTGCTGGTGAGCATTTGGTGTGCAAGCTTAGAAAGTCTCTGTATGGCTTGAAACAAGCATTCCACCAATGGTACTTAAGGTTCCATGAGGTCATCTCCTCATTCAGTTTTGTAGAAAATGTCATGGATCAATGTATATACTAGAAGGTTAGTGGGAGCAAAATTTGTTTCTTTGTGCTATATGTGGATGATATTTTACTTGCAACCAATAATAATGGATTGTTACATGAGGTGAAACAATTTCTTAGAGTTTTGACATGAAGAATATGAGTAAGGCATCTTATGTTATTAGCATTAAGATCCATAGGGATAGACCTCGAGGTATATTAGGACAATTCCTAATAAATCTATATCAATAAGGTCTTAGAGAGATTTCGGATGAAAGATCGTTTACCAAGCATAGCACCCATTGTGAAGGGTGACATGTTTAATTTGAACCAGTGCCCGAATAACGATTTTGAAAGGGAAAAAATGAAGAACATCCCATATGCTTTTGTCATTGGAAGCTTGATGTATGCTCAAGTTTGTACTCGACCTGACATTGCTTTTGCTGTAGGAATGTTAGGAAGATACCAGAGTAATCCAGGTATAGACAACTGAAGAGCTACAAAAAATGTGATGAGGTATCTTCAAGGAACAAAGGGACACATGCTTATGTATAAACGAACGAACAGCTTGGAGGTAGTTGGTTACTCGAACTCAGACTTTCCTGGCTACATTGATTCCCGTAAATCAACATCGGAATATATTTTTTCTGTTTGCTGGCGAAGTTGTATCTTGGAGGAGTGCAAAATAGACCTTGGTTGCCACTTCCACTATGGAGGCAGAGTTCGTTTTTTGTTTTGAGGCCACATCACATGGTGTGTGATTGAAAAGTTTCATATTGGGGCTTAGAGTTATGAATTCCATTGCTAGGCCATTAAGAATATTTTGCAATAATTCAACTGCAGTTTTCATGGCTAAGAACCACAAAAGTGGTAGTCGAAGCAAGCATATCAAGATTAAGTATTTAGCCATCAGGGAATGTGTTAAAGAGAAGAAAGTGGTCATAGAACACATAAGTATTGTATTGATGATAGTTGATTCTTTAATTAAAGACATGCCACTAATGAGTTATAAAGATTATGTATTCAGAATGCGTATTGGTCTAATCATGTAAATTTTCTTTATATAGAAGAATTTGTGAGACTTTTATTCATTTGCAATGTTTTTCTCAATGCAATTGTATACATTTAGTTATTATGAGAAAAACAATTGCGTTTGACCTAGAGTAAACATAAGAGGACTTATCACCGTGATTCATGTGTTTTATTTCAGCATGAAGTTTATGTGAGTTTTGGGTTAATATTTCATTTGATGAAATATTAGGATCAATGGGAAAATGTTGTAATATTTTATTATTTCAAATATGATCCCAATTTTATATTTCCCAATTAATTTCGATTTATTGCCCAATTTATTACTCGCATTTATTACGTGATATTTGCGGGTTATATGTTATCATAATGGTCGTGATGGAAGACGTCGGTAACGTAAGAAACAGAATAAAACATCAGGTCTCTAGTCCAAATCCTATTACTATAGAAAACACATCATTGCGTTTGAGAAGTGTCACACCCCCGTCCCACCTCTGGCACGAGAGCATGACCCGGTGGGTTAGCATCGATGCCCTAGGCAACGTCAAACGTTTCGAAAGTCTTTTATCTTTAGTTAAGCAAATGCAGAAGCGATCATAAACAATCTCCGTACAAACAAACATGGAAATCGGGCAAGACATATACAAGCCAAGCAAATAAAACCAACATATATTCATACACATATTCACTTATCAAAAGTTATTTTGATTACATGCCCATCCTAGTCCTAGGCTACTTATTTTCGTTTTCATATATAGTCAATCAAAAGGCTGGGATAGCCTAACTCCTCTACTGAGTTGTTCCCAAAAGCGACCCCCATGCTAGGTTCATTCCCTTCTTAGATCCATAAGATAAGTGATGTCCCCTTCTAAGTCTACTATATCCATTATGGTGGTAGTCATATCGATAGGGAGGTCAGGACGGATGGGCAGCGGGATTGGTTTAGTCATCACACACTTGAAATTGTGAAAACAACAAGAGTGAGTCGATGACTCAATAAGTAGAAATCTCTAATTCTCCTATAGGAGGACATCTCGTCGTCGATCATCGGATACAAGGTCAATACCCACTTTTTGATGGCAAATCAATAACAAAGTTTGTGCCTTGCCTTACTTATGCATATAAAAGGCTCTCAACCGTCTATGTGCTTTCAAGAATCAAAGACAATGAGTTAGTACATATGAACAAGCTTTCCAAAGATCCATGGCTTATGATCATTTCGGTCACAAAAAGGGATGCGTGCATCTCATGAAACTCGTTCAAGCACTAAGTGACCCAATTCAAACATATGCTTAAATTGATGCAATGACTTGACAGAAACAAACACAGCTTTTGCAAGCATCACTCATGTATCAATTATGGACCACACATGGATTTTCATTTTTCTTTTTCAGTATCATATTAGTCAAAATTAATTGACTCTTCCGGTAACAACCGAGCATCGGTCCCCCCCTTGGCAACTGGCATCGTCACGATCTCATTATTAGGATGACATCCAAGGCAACCCCTAGACACCAGCCTCACCCGGGCCGGCATTATTCACGATCTCAATATTAGGACAACATCCGGGGCTTTACTCCAGGCAACGACCTGCATCCCCCAGTGTTGGCATAGAACGCGGAGCCTCCATCGCTGTCGTGCCAGGTGGGAACACCACCGATCACTCCTCCCTCCCTTTACGCCTTGTTCGGTGTCTCTTTGTTCTAGGTTTCCCGTTGTCACCGTCGTCAAAGCTCGGGTGGTTAGAAGATGCCGGAGCCTACGTCGCCGCTTGTTCGTGTCACTCTTGTCGCCGTCTGTCCACCATTGTCCTTGCCGCTGCCCGCCTCCATCGGCGTCGCCCACCAAAATCCTAGCAGCTGCCCCTTACATCTCGGCTCGGATTGGACGAGCTAACTGCTCGCCACCTCACCGATCTGCTGCTACTTGCTATTGCCACCACCTCGGTGTCACGAGTGGCGGCTGATTTGCTGCACACGGCCACGACGACGAACGTCCCTCGTTGCGGTGAGCTCCGTTAGGGTTCATGGTGAGGAGAGTAGAGGGGGAGACGAACCGGGTCGGGGTGCGGGTCCGGTTGACTCGACTTGCCTTAATCGGGTAGGGTTTCGTTAGTTTGGGCCGGCCGGGTCTGGCTGCGTATGGGCTGATCTCCCGCGAGTGGGCCTGTTTTGCTTTTTGCTTTTTTCTTTTTTTTGTGGGCTTGGATTACTAAAAAGGAGAGAAAAAGGGGATTCGGGCTGGGCCCACGCTTAAGGCCCATCCGGGCAGCTGGTTTTAACGATCCAGGTCGGTCCCAACCCGAGAATCTGACTCAGGTCGTTTTTTTAAAATATATTATATTATTATTATAAAAATAATAATATTTTAATAATATAAAAAATAAAAAAATAATTTATTTTTCAGAAAGAAAAAAAAATATTCTATGTTTTCCCAAAATAGAAAAAAGACCCAACAAAATATGTTTTTCTTCACAAAATGCATGGAAAAATCTTTGAAAATCCAAAAAACCTTAGGGTTTAAACAAGATTAGGTACCGGAAGGGCATAAGTAATTAACTAGTGTAATCAAGTCCCCGATCCTAGTTTCTCTAGTTGCGCAGGAGTGAAATATTTCTCCCAATATTTCACTTGGGTTTCTAATCGACCCACTCCAAATCGATTAGTGTCAACTCCTTTTTAAAATTAACTTACAAGTTAAAAACTTGGACCATAAGTCGTGAATTAGTGGGCTTGGGAGAGCCTATGCTAAGCCTAATAGACTTAGCGAGCCATTAGCCTCTGCACGCTCCCTCGCGATAGGGCGCTGATAAGTAGGTCGCAACAAATAACTGTTGACTTTTTTCTTACATCACTAGTTCTTGACTTTTTTAGGATTATCAACAAATTAAAATTCTTTCCTAAAGAATCTCTCTTATCAACAGTGTTGTAGAACTAAGCTTGATGTGTGAGGAAAAGATCATTGTGGTTATCTCACATTGATGTATAGTTAAGAATTCCAAAATATTGAGGTTTATCCCACATTGGTTGTGAAAGGGGCTAGTAATTGATTTATAACTATGAAGGAAAGCCCTTACCTTTTAAGCTAACTCTTAGGGTGAGAAAAATCTAAAACCACCGTATCAAAGTTCAATTTACAAATAAATCCGAATCCAACAGTCACTTGGAAATGGTTGTTGCAGAACTAAGCTTGATGTGTGAGGAAAAGATCGTTGTGGTTATCTCACATAAATTGTGAAAGAGGCATGTGGTCAATTTATAAGTATAATGAAAATTTGATACAATAGTCGGTAAAAAGGTTAAGAGAAATTCTTTTGTTAAAAATAGGGTTAATACCCTGAAAACCCCCAAACTGGTACACATGTGACAAATTTACCCCAAACTATTTTTTTGACTATGAAAAACCCCAAACTGGTACACCTGTGACAAATTTACCTTGACTAACTATAAAAAATCATAAACTAGTACATTTATGACAAATTTACCTCAAACTAATTTATTCGACTGCAAAAAACCCCAGATTGGTAAATTTGAGACAAATATATCCTCTGCTAAATTGGATTAATACCACAAAAAAATCATAAAAATTGTAAACTGTGACAAACGAAGCGCAAAATCCCAAATTAGTATACCAGTCAATTGTCACGTGTCATTTAACTTAATGATTTGACAGTAAAAGTTAACGAAAACTAATGGATGGTAAATTTGTCACAAGTTGACCAGTTTGGGATAAATTTGTCAAAGGTATACCAATTTGGGGTTTTTGGTGGTCATAAAAATAGTTTGAAGTAAATTTATCACAGGTGTACCAGTTTGGAGTTTTTCAAGGTATTAGCCCTTAAAAATAAGGCAAGCTAGTGACGTAGAAAAAAATAACATCATTAATCGACTTTTGTTTGCATTGCCAATTGATTTTTTTAAAAATTTATCAACTCTTTTTAAAAGTAGCAGCCTCAATTATAATAGTTATCAAACCTTTTTCCATTTAAATTACCAGCTAATTTTGTATTATCAACTCCTACTTTAATTAATTATCAATATCTACTTGATTTTCTAAAATCACCAACTTCTCTTATCTATGACCCAAAAAAAAAAAAAAAAGATTATCATTTACTACATTTTGTTTACCTTTCTTACAAAATGCTTAAACTTATAGTTAGTTTATGAACTTAACAAATTATGATGCGGTGGCACGGGGGCCCGTTGCCCATTGACCAGCGACCCACCATTTAGAATTATTTGAGATCACAGGTCCTCATGTGAGCATATTTCTATGCATGTCTTACACAAAGAAAAATGACTAGGTTAAATGCGTTCATGTTTACCAAAAATCTGTTTTTAGCTTGCACAAACTCCCTCAACAATCGAGAGAAGTCGCTAATGCTTGTGAAACATTGTGCAGCCTAGAGGATCGACGTACTCAGCCCTGAGCGACAATCGGTGGTTATGCGCGGAATGCCTTGACTCCGCGGTAATGGACGATCGTGCACTAAAACCTCTCGAGCTTGAAGTACAGGTATTTTATGAAGGCTTAGGAATGAAAATCCACCAGCGAGACATTCCACTGTTATTGGTGAACCAGCAAGAGATGAAAGGCAAAGATCGAAGATGCCAAAACAACGTACGATGAAGTTCCGCTTATAACTATAGTCATACTTCTTCCTGATCTGGCCGGTCATTTTATGTGATTTGCTTGCAGAAAGACTCATTAAGCCGATCGTTTGGTAAATTAATATAATCGCCCACGCCATCTAGCGTCATTCTATGGCATCATCAATGAAATTCCACATACTTTTTAGTGTCTGCGGTTCCTCAGAAAAGGAATTGCAAAATTTCTCTTCCCACCCCAACACTACTAACCAAAGTTTCTGCTCTGCTCTGGATAGGGCCATCATCGACTGAATTTCACACTTGGCCTTACGATATGGAATCTCCCTAGATATTGTACGGTATGTGCTTCTTTGCGCGTGAGATTTTCTCATTTTTTCTAAATTGTTTACTTGTGTCAATTTAGCAACGGAGTGATAACCCTTCTTTTCTTCTTTTCTTTTGGGTCGACTCCCATTTAATTTCAGACGGTGGAAGGAAAAGAGCATATACTAGTCGCCCACGCAAGCGATCTAACCATAAAAGTTTGGAAAGGTTTGCCAAGGTAATTTCCTATAATTTCAGATTAGGGTCTCATCAGAAAAAGTTTCAATTTTAAGACTCGCTATCCTTGATCAGAAACTTGAAGAGAAAATTTGCCCTCGTTCATGAGATGATGCATGCGTGGCTCAGAATAGAAAGTTCTTCACTTGATTGTGATGCAGCTATTTACTCTAATTTTAACCATAATATGTTTAAAAAAATCCATTGATCTTCTAAAGTTAGCTTGCTAGGCTGTGTCTTTGATTTAATTCTTGAACTACAGTTCTATTTTCCTAGCTATCTTTTCTGGCAAAATAAACAAAGAAAAAGCCAAAGAATCCTAGCCTAGTGATATATTTGTTGAGATGAACATGTAAAATGTATCAAAAAAGTCTCATATTGAAGAATTGGTATGGTTTGTTGTGGAACAGTTAATATATCTTAATTAGTCCATAATTTATTGATTTAAACTTCTGAATGAAGATAAATTCAACTAGATATATTTATAGGCTCAGATTTACACACTTTCTTAGAGATGTCCTAGGCGAAGGTAGTAGATTCTGCTGTGTGCTTCCAATAAATGAAATAATAGCTGATGGTTTGACCTGCTCCCATATGTATCTGTCTAGATAAAGAGACTAGGGATGAAGGTGGGAGATTGTTGAGATGCGAAGAATTGGTATGGTGCAGAGTTGTTAATGTATATCCTAATTGCCCCATAACACATTAGCTCAAACTTGAGTGAAGGTGGGTCCAACTAAATTTGTTGACTAGCTCAGACTTGGACTTTCTCTTGACGTTCTCCCTAGATGAAGGTATCAAATTTTGCCATGTGCTCCTCCCACCATTACACTATCTATACCACACATTATTGTGCTTTAACATCCCCATGTGATAAACAATACTACGAGAAGACAGAGAAATCTAATTAGTTAGATTAGTAAATTGCCACTCATTTTTTGGGGAATAGAATCTTTAAAAAAAAAAAAAAGGCTTAATGGTGTAGCTGACTACATAATAAGACACTATTATCTTTCCTTTTCGAAAGATGAAAAGGGCCACGGACATGTATGGCCTTAAAGGCACCCTCGGCTACATACGTATGACAGGAAGTCCTTGATGATCTCTATATTCTTATTAAGAAAATTTTCTTGTCTATACATGGTATGGTTAATGATTGATTATGAGTTCGGGTCAGTAATAAGATGCTAGAAACATTGGCCAGCTTCCTTGTGATTCAATTTTCCTTTGTATTGTCTTGAATTGTATTCGGTTTGACTAAGAGTTCCTACAGTCGTCTTCTCCACATGCTATCCTAAGAATGGGAGATACATGTGTGGAGCGTTAGCACAACAATGATTCGATTCCCAGTGCACTACATATTTAGGCATGTTTCAGGATGCGTTTCTATATAATTTAGGGGCATAAAGACACTAAAAGTGTCAAAAGTTTCGTATAACATTCACTTTAGTATTAAAAGTTTTTGGAACACTTAAGTGGCATGTTTTTTAAAAAAATGACCACTTAAATGCCAATTTTGATATGATTGCCAAAAATCCGACATGGCAATTATTTTTTTATCTCTTTTTAGTACCCACATGGCTAGCCAGCATGCCCAATCAATATTAGTAGTCCTAAATTATGTCGTTTACATATTTGTTTCTACTTAGGTGGAATAAAAAAAATTAAAAACTGATTTTTCTCTTCTTCCTCCTCCATCACATAGCACCACTCGTTCGGCCACCATCTCCATCCCTTCTTGGGTCAGTTTCAGTCGACGCAAAATGCATATCTATCATCACTCACGGTTGGCATCGTCATTGCTTGTCCATATTTAGCCACAAGCCTAGCTCTATCCACAAATCTCGCAGTCGACTATGGCATCACTCCTAGCTTGTCTATGGCTTGCGAAGCAGTAATCGATCACCGAAGCTTACGAATCATCTCGAAAATCCTTAATCGGCGTTATTCTCTATCCAAAGCGGTTACATGAAAAAGACCAAGAATGCTCTGTTTTGCCCCTATTCTCTGACCACAAAGATTCAAAGTAGCTCTTTCATGTTTGAAGCTTCATTACCAACACTCACTCTCACTGGCGACACTTTTCAGAAACAAATCACTGCCAAACTACACATCGGAGAAATATTGGGTGCTCCTGGACTGCCAACTCAATGTGGTCTCGAACCACTCAAGAAGCAACACGTGGAGATGTGGGGGCTAGCTCGTCAGCAAATGAATTTATGCACAAAAATTTCCTTTCTCTCTCACTAGCTTGCAAACACTAGCCCCCTATGCTCTCTCTCTCCTGCTCTACACAAAACTATTTCTTTCTATCATATTCTCTTTCCTAAGTTCCCTCTCAGAGGAAGAGGTAAAGAAAACCTCTTTCCTCTCTAGCAAACACTTTCAAAATTTGAATCTCTTTCTTCCTCTCAGATTTGGCTACTCCGTGCTCGTTGCTTCTCCGACGTTCGCCAAGCGGCCATTCCCCCGCCATTGTCGACGAAGCACATTCTCGAGCACCCAAAAAGTATTGAAGCAGAGGCCGAGGGGCCAATGACCACCCTCGACAAGGGTTCTCAAAGTTCTTCGAGAGCAAGTACGAGCTTGGGGATGAGCTTGGGAAAGGGCATTGAAGAAGAGGCATTTCTTTTAGAAAAGAGAATTTCAGAGTATTAGCAAGGCAACTTGTTTGGCTTCTATCTCACTTCGGCATCCATCGTCGATTGCCACCACCAGTTCTTACGCAATTTTATTGCTCAAGAATGTGTTCGCCGACATTTACGAATGGTGACAGTCAAGGGCCAACATTTGAAATCCACCGTAACCGAAGGCAACGGCTCCCAAGGTGAAGTTTATTGCTGCTACCAAGCCCAAAGCAACTACAAAGCCAAAAATTGCGGCGGGTGTGAAGAGAAAGGTGGCTGAGAAGCCGACGTTGAAGCTCGCAGCAAAAGTGGTGAAGATCTCACACCCCGATCCTTCGAGCGCGTGCCCATCCCTCTATGGTCGATTAAATAGCGACGTCCCAAGACGCATTGCCAACCCATTCATTTTTATGCACATGCGAAAGCAAATAATTAATCCACAGACAACAACAAGATGGGATAGAAAAGTAGGGCTACAATTTTTCAAACTACAACACGCTTATATATACATATATCAAGCCATGTCATATACAATACTAGTCTATAAAAACAAGGTCTACAAAACTTGGGGGTTTCATAAAACTATAGATCCTCATCCTCATCCTCGTCCTCATCCTCATTGGAGCCTTCAGCTGAATAGACCGAGGACTTCCGTTCCGACAGGTTGGGGTCCACCACTAAACCACCTGGAGGATCTGCTGTACCCTTTCCAAAAGCAACCTCCAGCACATAAAGAGGAACCTCGGATTTCGGTATGGGCCCCTCTCTCTGTCCATTCCACTCCTGGCAATACCATGATTTGTATTGATAGGGCACCTTTTTGGGTAGACCCGCATCGACCCAGACCACAGATTTCACCAAATCATATACCCATCCCTTTGGGTCTCCATGAAGCGGGATGAAGCACTTCTACTCTATAACCTTCTTTGGTTGTCCAAAATGCTCGGGAGGAGCTACCATCTATGGACCTGAAATGTTATCCCACAACGGGGAGAGATGACGTCTCAGCGAGCTCACACCTTAAGACCTGACTAGAAATAAAATACACCTCAGGGGCTGCCTAAGCATAAACACGAGTCAGAGGACTTACCTTTGCCTCCATTCCTTCCTACAAGTCAGTATAATTCATAAATTCAACGAATCATTTCAACACCTCAATCCATCTAATCAGATCGAACCATCGATCAATCAACTCAGTTGATTCAATGTCATCAAGATCGTCTCTCGGTCAACCATTTCAATACTATCTATCTAGTTCAATCATATCAAGAACTGCTCACCCTAAGCTGAAGATAGATAGTATAGCTCACCCAAAGCTGATATATCCAAGGCCCGCAGGTGGATATAGTATACTCACGATGCTCACCAGAAGCTGCTAAGGTATATTGCTCACCTAAAGCTGACATATCAAAGCCCTCAACCTGATATAGTATATCGGTATACTGCTCACCTAAAGCTAATATATTAAAGCACGTAGGCTAATATAGTATACCTATGATGCTCACCCTAACCTGATAAAGTATACTGCTCACCCAAAGCTGATATATCAAATATCGTAGGCTGATATAGTATATTTGTTTTCACCAACTGAGAATGCCACCATTTTTATCATACTCGATAAAAATAGTCGTGTGTACACGGTCGGCCTTAGCTAAAATACAATATTTTCCTTTTAAAAAATCCCACCATTTCCAATAGTCCACAAACACATTTTTGGCACTGTAAACCGACGCCCGATAATTTTCTAATTAAATACCGAAAATAATAAATTTTGGGATAAATACCCAAAATCACAAATCACACTCAAATTACACAAAATAGCACTCAATTAATTAAACAAATCATACCATTGCTATCAGCATAAAATTCCGGTCACCGACTATCTCGGTCTAATTTTCAGAAAATAATAATTAGTTAAATAATTTCGAAAATTAATTATTAAATACCCAAAAATGCAACTTAGGCCGGAAAAGCCTAATTAAATAACGAAATAGGCCCGAAAAATTTCCGAACCTGTTTAAATAAATACTAGAGCTTGTCTACTTGTTAATTGCACTAAACTAACCACCTAACATGCAATATTGAACGATTAAATTGCTAATCTATTCTAACTATCCATATAAACCATACTTAACTTAAAATAATCAACCCTTAAACATAATTAACTTTCTAAGCAGATTAGTGAGTAAACTCACTTAATTAACAATCCGCTCGGACCATAACAACGGGGACGTGAAGACAGGCCACAACTCCGAAGCGAGTGCGCCTTTTGAGGTCCGGAAGGGCACCAAAGCGAGCTAAACAGTGCTGGTGAGACCCATGGTTTTGGTTCTGTTCGGTGGCTGAAGGAGCTACTCCAGTGACCGGTTGAACTGGAAACGGGCACGGCGAGGCTAGGAGGCTTGGACGGGCGTGCATGCGGGCAGACGGCGGCTCTGGCGACCACGACAGTGACATACGCGGCTTGGCGACCTGCTGGACACACGAGCTTGGCGGGATGGCAGTCAGGGACGCACAGTGAGCAGCGGGACGCGAGCAACGACGGTGTGGCCTGCGACAAGCGGACGGGCGGCGCTCGAGCTTCGGCGGGCGTGCGATTGAGGAGGGAGCTGGTTTGGTCGGTTTTATAGGTTGCTGGAAGCTTCAAGTAGCTGGAATGGAGGGGGGTGTCGAAGGCAGCAAGGAGAAGAAGGGGGAAAGGGGACCAACTTGCTTGGAGGGGACCACATGCTTCCGTTCCTATCTCTTTGTCCCCTTGGATGACCCCACCCATGCCTAGCTAGTTTCCTCTGCATTTTCCAGCCTTAAATCAAGAAGCCAATGAAAGGGTCCAAAAGTCATGGACCATGGGGCACACGAATTTGAAACCATTTCCTCCCAAATTGGATTCAATTCCTTCTTGAATTGGTGCAATTCGGCCTCTATAAATTCCACCATCGTATCCTCGATCAAATTGGTATTTTTCCTTGCCATTAGAACCTACTTGTATCCCAATTTCGTGATAAAAAATGATCCTCTGAATTTTCCGGTCGAAAACGGCCCTATATCGACTTTTTCCGCCAAAACCTTGGTTTGCAGAAAATTTTTTGAAAACTGAGTCGATGTTCCTAAAATGACTCGTGACATGAAAAAACTTTCAATTTCTGAAATCGGATTCAAATTCGAGGTTAATTTTAATCTAACGCGATTTTAGTGCAACCTAGGCTACCGGGTAGCTTTTCTAAATTTTTAGTGCAAATGACCCATGGTCGATTTTCTTCGAGCCACAATGAACCTCTTCGACACATTGGCGACTCTTGGTTGTCGTGAAAATCTCGAGATTTCAAATACGGGCACAAGATACCAAAACGACAGAAAAATCAGTTTAGTGCCGATCGACGAGAATTTTTCAATTTGGTGGAATCACCCACGTTTAACCACTCATCTCAGTCGAACCGACCTATCTCTGATTTCTAATTGATCTTTACTGTGCCGAAATGATCTCTGCAGATAAGCACGGTCGAGTAGTCGATTCCTAGTCGAATTCTCAAGTCTATTGCGTTAAAATTCCTTAATGACTTTCCCAGATAGTCTAGTTATCTCAGGTGTGATCAGCTCTGAGAATAGCACTATAAGCGTGTCAATGAAAGGCCCGATTTATTTAATTGAAAACAGAAGTGAAATTCCAGGATGTCATAGAAGACTTCTGCGAAGGCGATGCCCGGGAAGAAAGCTGTGAAGAAGGTTGCTGCCGTGAAGCTGAAGATGATGCTAGTGAAGAAGCCGAAGAGCATGAAGATGCCGGTGAAGAAGGCCAAAAAGTGGATCGGTGTTGTGTAGGAGACGGGATTTTAGACGATGATTTGGTTGTGTATAGAGAATGGTGTGGCAACATTTGACATAACCTTTTTCTTTTTTCTGTTTCTCTTGGTTTTTAAATTGTGTGAACTCTATCCTTGTTAGCGCATATTTCTATTAAGCTTTTAAAGGAGATTTTATTAGATGGTTGTGTTTGATAATGGGGAATCAAAAAGCTCTGAATTGTGTGGTGCTCCAATGGCAATTTCTTCTTCTAGGTCTGGCATTTTTTGTCTTTCTTGCCACCTGCTGACTATTCTTTTATCCTTGGCGATGTCAAATGAACAAAGTCAATAGTTAATCTCAAGTAAGAGATTCCAAATGAAATGGTGTATTGGGTAGGGGTAAGCATGGTCCGGGTTGGGCCGGTCACCCCTTAACTCTAGGACCAACCCGTACAATGTTAGTCCTCAATTTTTTGGGACCAAAGCCGATCCTATTGAGCTTGGGATAGAAGACCGGATCAACCCAATGGGTTTGGTCCGATTTCAAGGTCAACCTGGAACCAACCGATAATTTTTCTATTTCATTTTTTAAACTCCATGAAAAAGCAACCGAGCACCAGATTGACCCAATGAGTTCGGTGACGAGCGAGGTCAACTAAGAGAGGCGAGTGATGAGCATCGAATGGGGTGAGCATTGAGTGGGGCAAATGTCGAGCGTGGGGTGAGCGTCGAGTCGAGTGAGCAGCAGGCAACAAGCAGGGCAAGCATCGAGCATCGAGTGGCGAGCGGCACGAGTGACTAAAAGTGAGCAAGGAGAGTGTTGAGTGGTGAACGGAGAAATTGTTTCTTTTGATTTTGGCAAATTGAAGACTAAGAGGACAAATAAGACAAAAGAGAATGAGTATTAGAGGAGGATGCCGAAAGGAGCTGTTGATGTCCTTTTGGACGTCGTGATGACTACCCACAAAAACATTTTCCTTTTTTTTATAAATTATGGTTGTTGACGTCGTAAAAGACATTAAAATATAAATTATTCAAGAACAATGTAAAATTACTTGAACTCTTACACCAATGAGTTATTTAATGTTGTTGATGCTGTTTGTTTTAAGATTTTTTGTATATAAAAAATTACAAATATTATATTAGATATATATACAGTCAAGATTAGTCCGGGTTGGACCGACCCTAAACTTTCAGGACTAAGGACGAACCCGCATAGTGCTGGTCCAGGAAGGATTGACCCTAAACCGATGCTCACCCCTAGTATTGGTGTCATGCCCCGATCCTCTAAGCGCGTGTCCCTCCCTTGGTGGTCAATTCAATAGCGACATCCCAGGACACGTTGCTGACCCATTTATTTTAATGCGCATGCGGAAGCGAATAATGAATCCCCAGACAACACAAAGATGGGATAGAAAAGTAGGACCACGATTTTTGAAAACCATATCACACCTTTATATACATATATCAACTATGTCATATATAATAATAGCCGACTATATACAAGGCCTGCAAAAAGGGAGGGAGTAGAGGCTACAAATCCTTTAATCAGTCGAGTCTTCAACTGAATACTCCGGGGTCCCTAGCTCCAACGGACTCGGGTCCACCACTGAACCACCTGATGGGTCGACTGTGCCTTTCCCAAAAGCAACCTCCAACACCAACAAAAGGAGCTTAGACTCCGGGATGGGACCTTCATTCTGTCCATTTCGCTCGCGATGATACCATGACCTGTATTGATGGGGTACCTTGTGGGGTAGACCCACATCAACCCAGACCATGGACCTCACAAGTTTATAGACCCATCCCATTGGGTTCCCATGAAGTGGAGTATAACACCTCTGTTCAGTGACTTTCTTCGGTTGGCCAAAATGCTCGGGAGGAGCTGCCATTTAAGGACCTGAAAATGTTATCACATAACGGAGTGAGACGACGTCTCAGCAAGTTCACCTCCTAAGTCTTGACTAGGAAAAAAATATGCCATAAGGGCTGCCTAGGCACTAATACAAGTCAGAGGACTTACCTTTGTCTCAATCCCTTCCTACAAGTCAGTACAATTCAACCACTCAACCAATCAATTCAACTCAAATCAAGTCATCAAATCAGATCGAGCTATCGATCAATCGTGTGACATCCTGAATTTCAGGTTCTACTTTTGACTGATTGAGTTGAGCTTTTCATCGACGTGTCTATAGTCATTTTCCTTGAGCTGATCACTCACGGGATAACTAGTCTATCAGGTAAAGCCGTTAAGGGATTTTAACGCAATATACTTGAGAATTCGAATAGGAATCGACTGCTCGACCGTGCAAATCTACAAGGGTCATTACGGCACAGACCGATTAGAGACTGGAGATGGGTCGACTCGACAGAGCCATGTGATTAAGTGTGGGTGATTCCATCTAATTACACAATTCTTATCGATCGGTATTAGATCGATTTTTTTGTCGTTTTGGTACCATATGTCTGTATTTGAAATCTTGAGATTTTCACGACAACCGAGAGTCACCAATGTGTCGAAGATGCACTTTGTGGCTCAAAAATAGTCGACCACAGGTCAAAAGCATTAAAAGTTCCTAAAAGCTACCCGGTAGATTATGATACAGTAAAATCGTGCCAGATTGAAATTAACCGAGAAATTGAACCTAAATTTAGAAATTGAAAGTTCTGTCATATCACAAATCATTTTAGGGAACGTCAACTCATCCTCCGAAGATTTTTCTACAAACTGAGATTTTCGGCGAAAAATCCAAAGTAAGGGTATTTTGGATCGGAAAATTCATAGGCCCGTTTTCGGTCGCGTTTTTTGGATTCAAGTTGGACTATTGATGAGGAAAAATGTTGGTTAGGATGATGGCACCTTGGTTGGATTTATGGACAACAAATTGAGCTCAATTGGATGAGAATTGAAGGGGAATTAAATGGATTTGATGAGCAAGTGTACAAAATTCGTAGGCCATGGGAGAGACAACATTTTGGACACTTTGGGAAGCTTGTTGGGGAAGCTTGGGGCTGCAAGTGGGCTGTGGATGGCTGAGCAAGTGGTGGGGCAGCCACTTGAGTGAAAAGCCAAGTGTTGGAAGCCTAGGAAGGCCATTTGGGGTCCCCCCCTCTTCAGCAGCCTTCTCCCTCCTCTATCGCCCTCCTTTCTCCATTGTTGAGGTCCTTGGAGAGCTTAAGAGAACCAAGAAACTAAGCCAATCCCTTCCTCCTTGCGGTCGACCTCTTTTTCTTCCTTGTTTTTCCTTTCTTCTTCCTCATGCTCCAGCAGACCATCCTTCAAAAACATGAGTTGATTGTTGGCTTCCCATGCGAATCAACTCGTGTGCCACCCACCACTGTGTTGAGGACACCCAGACCGTTCGCCCTGACTTGGCCATTCGCCGCTCGGAGCCGCCGGCTGACCTGCCGGCCGACCAGAAGCCAATGGCAGTCCGACCATCTAGCCCTGTTCTGCTCCAGCTGATCTTTCTCTGAAAACTTGAGTTTTTCGTTGCCTTCCCAGGAGAATCGGCCTTCATGCCACCCACCACCGTGTCCAAGAGGTCCAATCCATACAGACAGTGGCCGCTGATCGCCGAATCGAGCCGCCGGTCAACCCGCCTGGCCGCCGAAAGCCGCCACTCGCTGGTCCGTCGAGTAGCTCGCCCGCCTGCACTGTTTCGCCTGTTTCGAGATTTTCGTCACTTTTCTCCCCATTTCAACCAAGCCTCCACCCATCCCAACCACCAGCAAGTCCCCATTGACCCCCAGGTGTCGCCGGTTGCTGGCCACTCGCTCACCAGAGCTTCGATCAGCCCATCCTCGCCGTTTCAGCCGTTGGTTCTCTCCTTCGATTTAGCCAAGAACAGAAGCAGAAGCCAGCAAGGGTTTTGAAGCTTCGTGGCCTGTTTCTAAACCCTTCCCAGCCTCGCTTGGTGTCGCCTCTAGGAGGATTGTTGCCCGCCTTGGCATTGCCATCGCCGTGGACTCATGAGAATGCTAAACCGGTGAGTTTACTCACTAATCTCCGCATAGGGAGTTAATGATTCTTAAGGGGTGTTTAGATTATACTAAGTATGTTTATGTGGTTAGATTAGCTTAGTTAAATGTTAATTAGATTAGATGAATGATAAGCATGACTAGACTTTTAATTAATTATTTCATTTAATTATTTATTTATTTAAATTAAATACTATTTAATTATATTATTTTATATTTAAATTAAATTAATTTTAGGAATTTATTTAATTATTAATTAATATTTTTCGAGAATTTTACCGGGAGAGTCGCTCGATAGAATTTTGAGCTGATCGCAGTGGTGTGTTTAGATTCTGTAATTGATGGCTGGATTGTACAATTGAATGATGAGTTGTGAAATTTCGTGATGATTGTGATTTGTAAGTAGTTGGTTACGACACATGGCTAAGCTAGAAAACCGCCTAACTTTGAATAGGCTGTGCCTATTGGGCCATGATTAACTGCTAAAGTAGGTTGTGCCCATCGTGCCATGATTTACCGCCGAATTTGGAATAGGCTATGCTCATTGGGCCGTGATTAACCACTAAAGTAGGCTGTGCTCATCGGGCCATGATTTACCGCCGAACTTGGAATAGGTTGTGCCCATCAGGTCGTGATTTACCGCCGAACTTGGAATAGGTTGTGCCCATTGGGCCGTGATTTACCACTAAACATTTAGTAGGCCGTGCCCGTGAGGCCGTGATTAATAGTTGGAATGAGTGGTTGATTGAGATATAATATAATGCGTTCCAATTGTTGAGTAATGATTGTACGTATATGAGATATGAATTGTGCTAACGTGCATGAAGGAACTGAGGCAAGGTAAGTCTTTTGTTTTGTGTGGCTAGGCCATCCTTGTGTGTATTTCCTTCCTAATAAGGGTTTAGGGAGTGAACTTGTTGAGACAATGTCTCACTCCATCGTGGGCTTATCTTTTCAGGTCCTTAGATGGTGGTTGAGAAGGATCGAAGCCACAGAGTCTGTGAAGGTGGAGTCTGAAGGATTGGCGTATATGTCTGACTAGTATGTCGTAGGACAGCTTCTTTTTGAAAGCCGACCTATTGTAGACTTTTGACCAGACTCGTTTTGTAATTAAACCTCGTTGTTTATAAAAGTTAGCTTTTGTGAAATGTTGCTCTGCTTTCCTATCCCAAGCTTTTGTTGTCAGGAGTATTTGTTTGCTTCTACATGCGCATTAAAATGAATGGGTCAACGACGCATCCTGAAGCGTCGCACATTTGTATCGACCACCGAGGAATGGGCACGCGCTCAAGGATCGGGGTGTGACAAATCGAACCAGTCGATTCCATGTCATCAAGACCATCTCTCGATCAACCCATTCAATACTGTATATCAACCAATACTATTTATCAAGTCATTTCCTTGAAACGATCACTTGCTCACCTAAGCTAATATGAAAGAATGCTTGCCTAAGCTGACAATGATAAATAGTATAGCTCACCGAAGCTGATTTATGCTCACCGAAGCTGATTTATACTCACCGAAGCTAATTTATATATATTATACTCATCCACTAACCATTTCATTGTTTTTATAATACCCGGTAAAATAATTGTGTGTGGGTACACGGTAGGACTCAGCCAAAAATATAATATCTTTATTTTATAAAATCTCACTAATTATATAGTCGATAAAAACATTTTTGGCGTTGTAAACCGACGCCCGGTAGTTTTCTAATTAATTACCGAAATTAATAAATTTTGGGATAAATACCCAAAATTACAATTAACACACAAATTGCACAATTTATCATCCAAATAAATAATCTAACCACACCATTGCGATTAGCACAAAATTCCTGTCACCGGTTATCTTGGTCTAATTTCCGAAAAATAAAAATTAATTAAATAATTACTAAAATTAATTAATAAATACCAATAAATGCAACTTAGGCCGGAAAAGCCTAATTAAAAACCGAAACAAGCCCGGAAAATTTTCGAACCTAACTAGATAAATACTACAGCTTATCTAGCCTCTAATTACACTACTCTAACCACCTAACATGCATAAACGACTAAGTAAATTGCAAATCCGTTCGAACTAACCACATAATCCATACTTAACCTAAATTAATCAACCCTTAAGCATAATTAACTCCCTACGCAGAGATTAGTGAGTAAACTCACTAGTTTCGCGATCCGATGAGTTCACTTCGACGGCGAGGCGGAGATGATCAATAAACTCCAAAGCGGGGGCACCTTTCAAGGCCGGGAAAGGCTTGGAAATGGGCCAAACAGTACACGGCGGACCCAGGGCTTCTCGGTTCTGTTCTTGGGCCAAGGAAGCTGCTTCGAAGGCTAGTTGGGCTAGAAACGAGCAGGGATGGGCAGACAGGCTGCAGCGGCCTAGGCGAGCAACTCCGGCGGCAGGCGGTGGCTAAACGGGGTCCAAGGGGCTCCAACGGTGACCCAGGGACTTCGTGGGACGAGGAGGAGGTGCAAACGACGCAGCTGGGATGGCGGAACGATTGTGCGGCTAGTGTGGAACGCGACGGGCGAGCAACAACGAGCGGCGGTGCTGGACCACTCGGACGAGCGTCGACGGGCAAGGGGAGGGGCTAAGCTCGATTTCTCTATAATTTTTGAAGCTCCTCTGCTCTGGAAATGGAGAAGCCGACCAAGGGGCAAGAAGAAAGGGGACAACAACCTTGTGGAGGGTCCCTCCTTGCTCCTTCCTATCCATTTTGTTCCTTTGAAGAAGCCCCACCGGTCTGCAGACTTCCTCAGCACACTTGCAGCCCACAAAGCTTCCTTAGGAAGCCAAGGAGGTGGTCCAAAAGGTCATGGACCAAAGGGCTATGAATTTGAAGTGTTTTCTCATCAATTCCACTTCAAATCCTTCTTGAACCGACTCAATTCGACCTTAAAAAATTCCACCATTATACTCACGATCAAATTGACATTTTTCCTCGCCAATAGAACCAACTTGCATCTCAAAAACGCGATAAAAAACGGTCACCTGAATTTTCCAGACAAAAATGGTCATATTTTGACTTTTCGCCGAAAATCTCGGTTTGTAGAAAAATCTTCGGAGGATGGGTAGACATTTCTAAAATGACTCGTGACATGATAGAATTTTCAATTTCTGAAATCGGATTCAAATTTACGGTTAATTTCAATCTGGCACGATTTAAACGTGACCTAGCCTACCGATTAGCCCTTAGAAATTTTTGGTGCAATTGACCCGTGGTCTATTTTCTTCGAGCCACAATGTACCTCTTCGACTCATTGGCGACTCTCGGTGGTCGTGAAAATCTCGAGGTTTCAAATATGGACACAAGGTACCAAAACGATAGAAAAATCAGTCTAATGCCGATCGATGAGAATTTTTCAATTTGGTGGAGTCAACCGCGTCTAACCACACATCCCGGTCGAACCAACCTATCTCTGATCTCTAATTGATCTTTACTGTGCCGTAATGATCTCTGTAGATGAGCACGGTCGAGTAGTCGATTCCTGGTCGAATTCTCAAGTCTATTGCGTTGAAATCCCTTAATGACTTCTCCGGATAGTCTAGTTATCTCATAAGTGATCAGCTCAGAGAACAGCACTATAGGCGCGTCGATGAAATGCCTGATTTATTAAATTGAAAATAGGACTGAAATTCCAGGATGTCACAATTGGGATCTTGTGGACCAGAAGAAGCTAGGTCCACAAATAGTTCGTCTGTATCAATACTCTATCTTTCTCTCTTTTGCAATAGTTTCCCCAACATTGAAGAAAAGAATCATGCTTTTGCATCTAATTTGGCAACAGAAGAGAAGGGGGAGGGGAAGAATAAGGAACTTTTCGCAGCACATCCATTCTAAACTTATTTGGAGGTAGAATGCTTTTTGAAAGTTCCATCTCCTTTTGAAGCTCTCTGAGATTTCATTTTCAAATATTTGAAACCTCCAAAGACTCTAAATTGGGTCAAAGAAACTACTGATTTTATGGTGATTCTACATTGTTTTTATTTGAGTTCTCTTTGTTGGGAATTATATCAAGCTCGTACTTGCTCTTGAAGAACTTTAAGAAACCAAAGCTTTGTTGAGGGCGGTCACCGTCCCCTCTGCCTCTGCCTCACCCTTTTCGAGTGCACGAGGGGCAGCCTTAATGTGCTTTGTCGGTGATGGTAGGGGAACGACCGCTTGACAAATGCCGGAGCAGCAACCAGCGCGAAATAGTCTAATCTAAGAGCAAAGAAAGAAATTCAATTTTAAGAGCGTTCGTAAGAGGCTTGCTCTTCTTTCTTCTTCTTCTGATAAGGAAAGCACGAAGAGGAAAGAGAATATGAGACAAGGAAATAAATGTGTGCAGAGCAAGAGACAGAGAGAGAGAGAGAGAGAGAGTGTGTGTGTAGGGGGCTAGTGTGTGCATACTAGTGAGAGAGATGAAATTATTTTTTGTGCACAAATTCGTTTGCTGGTGAGCCGGCCCCCACACCTTCACGTGTCACTTCCTGAGTGGTCCAAGACCTCTCGGCGGTCCGGGACTATCTAATACTTTTTCCCACATGTTAATGTCTTTGCCTATTTAATAATGGTTGGCACAGTTTTCAAGTAAGCGCAGCTGCACGACCATGTCTTTTTCTTCGTCCCACCGGACCTGTCGTTTGTCCTCTTGCCTTTGGAAATTAGTAATGATACAGATCATTTCGTCTTTGCTGGCATACATTTGTGTTTTGGTGGCACATTGTCTGTTCGTGTCAATGTTAGGGGTTGTCTTTGCATCCTTATGTTCGAGTTAGTCTCAGGAATTGCCACCCTCCACACTTTCCTCTTGGCTAGAGGTGGTTTTTTCATTGCAACTTGTTATTACTTCCATTAAATTATTTGTAACTTACTCACATGTAACAATCTTACTTCCAAGGGGTTTAGAAGTTTACCGACGCTTTTAAAGAATTGCCATTAAAGAATAGTATTTTGTATTTTCATGCATGAAACCCTAAAAATCTACTCAGTAAAGCATGTTCAAGTGTAGAATAACCCAATGAATTGACGGTTTTTAAATCTACTGGTGCTTTCCCTTGATCACCATCCCGATAGAGATGGTTTACAGAGTTGATAATCACTCCGTTTTACTATAAGACTCTTACTTAGTCGACATTTAAATCCTACTCTACCCAACTTTTTCTGGTTCACCTCAACATCCCCAAGTTCAATTGCAATAAGAAGTGAGTCTCATCCTATCAAGCATTACAATGAATCAATACAACAAAGGGCAGGGTCACTCCGATTTTCAAAATTTACACACTTTCCCAAGTTTAACCGCCTTGTCATGAGTCCGACCAAAAAACAAAAACTGCCTTGTCATAATGGAACACTAGATAGTGTTCAGCAAAGTTTCATTGAATAGTTTTCCAGTATAAATATGGTGGTTGATGCATAGCTAATAATCTGTAAAAGAATCTTTCTGGAAGAGTTGAATCATTGATGGAAGTTTCGGAGTTAAGTACAGTTACACGACCAACCAATGAACTTAATAATCATCTAACAAGAGATGAGAAGCAATTTATTCGTTTAACCACCACATTGTGGTCATGTTATTGGTGCTTCCACTGACAGTTCTCATGAAGGATCAACGGTTGGTGACTGAAGAGTATTGCGTCCCCTGCTAAATCTAGAAAGAAACCTTAAGGGCTTTTATGGAGATAAATACGTTAGGGAAATGTATTTCCTAAGTTTTATTTTCCTTCAAAAGTTTTAAAGTTGTTAAGGAGCATGTACAATTCTATTTCCATAACACCCCTTGGCAAAATGCAATCGTCAACCATGTTGGATTGGACAAAAGCCTCATTGTAATTTCCTTATCCAATACATGATTAATGGAGGGCAGGGTCACTTTGGTTTTTGATGTTTACATCCATATTCAAGTTTCGTGGCCTTGTTATAATCTTACCTTGAATAGTTTCTAGCAAAAGAATCTGTCATCGAATAGTTTTTAACAGAAACATGCATGATCTGGGGACGGCTGTTACATAGCCATTTTGCAGAGTTGACTTGATGGAAGTTTCGGAATCAAAATCGACCAACCCATCGACTTAGTCATCTATCGTAACATAAGCTGCATCAGTATGGTTAACAACCGCATTAGGGTGAAGGTCTCGCCAAGTCAGCGCTTGCAATTGCCTGTGAGTTGCTGTATGAAGCAGTCTTCCTTTTGTTTCTAAGTTTTTCTAATAAATTAATTTACTTGTCGTGAGGAAAAAACAAACAGGAAACAGGAGCATAATATCGGTAGGCAATAGTACAAATTGAATTACAAAAAAAGGTTAGATATATAACTAAAGATTATTAGAAAATGATGAAGAACTCTAAAGCAGAATACAATAGTACAAATTGTTCATTGTTCCAGTTCATTACAGAGTTGACTTGATGGAGTTAGACAAATGACCAGTACACCAATAAATATAATAATCTTGAGAAAAGATTCTTGTTACCACATCAAACCTATTATATATGGTGGTACCGCTCTATTAATCTGGGTTAGACTGCGCCCTTTCTGGTGATAGCGTTACTTGAAAGTTGATTTATTACTACGACGGTGGTATACCTTTTTCTCCTTATGGGTTGGCTGAAAAGAATATTTTATTCACTCTCGTTATGGGCGTTTATGGAGATAGATACGTTAGGAAAATGTTTTTTAGAAGTTTCATTTTTTCTTCAAAAGTTTCAAAGTTGTTAAGGAGCAAGTACAATTCTGATTCCGAAAAACACTCCCCCGGCATGTATACAAACTGAAACGCAAGCCATAAATGGGAGCATACACTGATAGAACAATTTGAATAGAAAATAGGAGGTTAGATACAACTAATGACTATCAGAAGATGCTGAAGATCCTTCATTGCAGCAGCTTTTTCTTATTTTTATTTTTGCCAAGTTCATTATACAGATGACATTGTGGAGTTAGATAAATGACCAGCAAATATAATAATCATGAGAAAAATTAAAGAACCCTTGTAACCATCAAACTTGTTATGGAGGTACTGCTCTGTAGATTTGGATCAGAGAAGTGCTGTTTTTGGTTATAGTGATACTTGAAAAGTGATTTACTACAACACCAGAACACTCTCCTATGAGTTGGCTAAAAAGAGTGCTCAATCTTTCTTCCTTTATATCCAGAGAGCAATACCATGGAAGCTACGAAGATGATGATCGCCGTTATTCCATTGAAGTAAATGACTCCACGGTATATGCATCTTCTGACTGGGAGTACTATTGTCATTCTTGTGTTCTTTCTTTTCTTGCCAATTTGTGGGCTGTATTTGCACACAACAATCGTAAGCGGGTGTTTAAAAAGATAGCTGCCATGAAATTAAGTCTCTCAAATATGAAATATATCCTACTATCCTGACATTTGTTTCCTTGAAAATATCCTTGCATGGTACTTAAGTTGTTGGAAAATATCTATGAGCAGGATGAATTGACGGACCATGGTGAAGAAACATACCACAGAGTTCCCCATTCCTCCTTAATCTCAGAAGAAGGTCAAGGTGAGTTCCACGGCAAATCATAGCAATTCTTTCCAACATTATATTTCGGATATGCATTTAATGTCTGATCTAGTAGTACAGAACCCAAGACTTTGCGGTTGCATAAATGTTTTGCTGAGGAAAAGCCATTGTTCATCCCGAGACAATAGCTTTTTTTACCTTGTAATTACAGTGGTCCCGATTCAGAAGAGTTGAATAAATGCTCGATTTAGGAGAGTATCTCTATGGAGCAGGATGGGCAAACTACGGTCCTGTGCAATATGCAGGATCATCAGTGCAGCACGGAGATGAACAACTTTCTGAGCAACGCCTTCCAACTTACAACACAGCTCGAGAAGTAAAGGCATAATTTTTTAGAAATTGACCATTCTTCAGATTTTTCATGGCAGGGTCTACAAACCTAGTTGTTGCTATACTATCTAAATTACATCCTTTGAAACACTACTTAATATTTGTCATCCCAAACAAGTCCAAGAGGATCCATCTCACAATGCCACAATGTATACCTAGATCAGCCTTGCACATTCTTCCAACAGTACATGGAGCATTGAGCCTAGTACTATTACATGGTGTTACTTAGATAACCAACAATACTAGAATTTGGAGCATATGACTAATGCTCTACTTGTGCCCAAGTGCACCATGACAATGTAAATGATTCATAATATGCAATAAGTAGGGTACTTATTGATTTCACCAACAATGTGTTTAACCGTTTAGAGAATTTCCCAATGTGACTCCTTTGAGCCACTCGCAACATCTCGACAATCTTTGCTATCTACAACTCAAAAGCCATCTTCAGTAATGCCCAATTATAAATCTCAACATTTATATACCATTGTTGCTCTAGCTCATCCAACTCTATTGACCACCTCGAAGCTTCACACTTAGTTCTTACCTTGAAACATCTGTCAACTACTATAGATTCATGCGATACCATAGAAATTGTCACATCCCTATATTGTAATCATCTTGCTCTTTCCGGTAATCCACATGTTTCTTAACATTATCTAGACCTTTCTCTTTAAAATTGATGCATCATTCCTAGAGGTGATCAGTTTTAGGATGGGTAGGTTCCAGAGCTGAAACTTGGAACCTGCCTTGTTATAATTAGTTCTTAGTTTTTGGACCCTAGAACCTACTATGTTTTTTTCAATCTGATTCTAGGGTCTACCTAAGAACTTTTTTACAAAAAATTTTGGTTCATTTTTTACTGCAAAATTATAGGAATTTATGAGTAATAAAATAGTTCAAAGTAAAAGATAAACTGCAGAAATCCCTATTCACCAAAAACAACAATCCATAAGATGAACATCTAGTCATGAACATAAACAATAAAAAATTCAAACACACAACATAAAACATAAATTATAAAACTCCATTCTCAATTCATCCATAAAAATTTAGGGGAAGGAAGACTGGTGATGAGTTCCAAGAAATGACAACGGACGAAAGAGTGTTGAAATTAGAATTTAGGGGGGGGGAAATTAGGATTTTAGCCTTTTAGCTTATAAAATCAATTCCAAAATAGGGTAGTCTGATCCAATTTCCGAGTGAGTATTCACTTGGAACCTATTCCCCAATAGTTTCAACCGGTTCCAAAAATTTGGAACCTATTCTCGGACAAGTTTTTTCGGTGGTCTGGTGCGGTTCCCAAGTAGACCAATCTAGTTACACACCCTCTACTCATTCCTCTGTTGAAACATAGCCGATTCTTCGAAGGTATTATCTCCCTGATTATAAATCTTGGTAAATCTTCTCCATGCACCACATCTTTTATCCCTTGAACCCATATGCCTAGCCTCGGAATAAGCACCTCTTTGCCTTGACTCTAGCTTGCCACACATGAGCACAAGAGGGGAAATTGAATACTCTTAGTCCGGTGTAAACAGAAAGCTTACCCAACCGCGTTTTCTCAGGTGTTTTCTCTTAATTGTAAGCAATGGTTATTTGTTTACTAACCAATAGCCAATTTTCATTATTTTTGCCCAGATTATTGACCTAATCTAGCATTCGAAAGAAACAAGTGAGCCATCTTCTATATAATTTTGTTCATCAGTTTTCGGACTTCGTTCCATTGTAGTATGTCAACAAAAGCCATTAACTATTTCATCACATCACTAATTCTTGACTTTTTTAGGAATATTAGCATATTAAATTTCTTTCTAACGTTTCAATAGATAGTTAATGAGTCCACAATAGAGACAGACCTAATAGTAAACTTTTTTTTTTTTCCGATTCTACTTTACTTCTACTTTAACACTCACTATCAATTTTTACCTTGCCTTTTTTGCGGGACATGGAGTCGAAACCTACACCTGAAGCTAAATCGTCCCCACCTTAAACCCCCTAAGAAGGTAGAGATTTGAATCATCCACCTCCCCCTTCTCATGTGGGAAGGTTGGCTACTAGAGCAAACTCTAGTGGTTGATAGTAAACTTCAATCATTCCATATATGCCGGTGCATTAATTCTCATGTTTGGAAATACTTACTCATCATTCTTCTTATTTCACGGTTAGAAGCATGATTGTTGTAAATATAGCTCCTAAAGCTGGATGGTTTTTTGTTAAAAATTCCTAATAATACTTCCTTACTCTTTGGAATGTAAAAAAGCTGGATGAATACGTAAATGTTTTTCAAAAACTGGGGTCTAAAGCATAATTCATCTAAATCCGCCCATGAAAACATCACATACGCATGAATACTTACAAATATTGGACTTAGAGGACAACTTAAATCAAGAAAGTAAACCTCTAAAACCAATTAAATGTGTAAAGTGCTTAATTTTATGGTTTTATATCAGAAAACTATCGGGAAAGAAAAAACAGCGAACACTTTCTACACTTATATGAAATTATCAATTTGTTGATAGTTTGCAAATACTAATCTGCGTACCAACTTACTTTCATTTGCATAAGTTACTAGCTTATATTCATCAATTCTTTTTAGAGATTACCAACTTAAACTAATGCGAAACATCATATTTATCTCATTTAATTACCACATAATATTAGTTTACCAACTCTTGTTTAAGTTACTACTATTCATTTGGTTTTTTTCTTATTATTATCTTTCAGCTTTAAATTTTTTAGCTGTAATATTTAACGATACCTTAAATTTATTAACTCTTTATTTAAAAATTAGTTACTTTAATTAGACTTCTTCACCAAGTTTTCTCTAATTAAGTTTCCTGGTAGTTTTGCGTTATCAACTCACTGGACTTATTTACCAAGTTTATTTTTCTTTTTCCATTTTTCTATGTTTGACCAATTTTTATTTATCTTTCCAAACTATGCTTAACTATAATTTGTGCAGTTTATCGACTTTTATCCGAGTGAGGGACTAATTCTGTGCTACCACTCTCTTTTGTTAGTTGTGCATCTGTTTTCTCTCTTTTACCAACTATCCAACAAGGTAACTCAATTGAGAAAAAAGTTGAATTGTCACTGTGATAAAGTTTAGTAATATCATATAATATTTTATACATATAAAACTGTATTAAGAAAGGTAAATATAGTTGGTAAATATAAGATAAGTTTGTTTTGTCAGATATAAGAGAACCTGGTAAATTAACACAAATAAGAGTTAATCGTAAAAATTGACGGCTAAGTATTGCAAATAAAAGTGGTAACTTAATAGAAAGTTGGCAAGCTTCAAAAAAAAAAAAAAAAAAAAAAAACACCTAGATAATCATTGTAAGCAGAATTGGTAATCTAGATATAATTAGCAACTTAACCAAAGAAAAATTGGCTATTCACACCAAAAAGTCCGGTAATTTGACATAGTAGTTGGTAAGTTTAAGGCGTTGTTAAAAAAGTAAACAAAAATTGGTAAAACAATAGAATATTTGGTCATAGATAAGAGAAAATACTCTCTCTCTCTCTCTCTCTCTCTAAGC